>CM053594.1:279180370-279194898 GCA_028646575.1 Pseudocheirus occidentalis | reverse complement strand
TTTTAGGGTTGGGGCAGGGGCAAGATGGGGAGAAAATTTGTAATTCAAAAATGTAATGAAAATGAATAATGTAAACAAGAAAACAAATTTAAAATAAATTTTAAAAAAAGAAAGTAACTACACAACTCAATGCAATCAAGCCAAGTCTCCTCATGCAATCCATCTGATTATCCATCTACAGTGTCTGTCCAAGAAACATATCTTTTGATGAATCAGCTTTGTTGGCTATTCACCCAATGGTACATCACAGTCTAGACAATAAGCATTCTTCACCCCACTAGGGTGAGTACTTTGTGAAAAATCTTTGAAGTAATTTTGGATATCTTTTTTAGAGACGCTCCAGTGTTCCAAGGCTTGATGTGATCAGCCTTGCAGATGTAATGTCATCTGCTAATAGGAGCATCTGGAGGACCTAATCATTTACAGGGAATCCCAGTTCCTCTTGGAATCTGGACTGGGCATTCTTCATCACAGTAGTAAAGATCATTGGTGAATATGTGCCTCTTTCTTTTATGTTTCACTTGAACGTGATAATTAGAAGATTTTCAGAAGTTATATTCAGTATTGATTTCTCATCTTCATGTCTTTGAACTGGCCTGTAATACAATCCCATATGAACTTTCACTCAAAATCCATTGCTTCATTCAGAACTCTGGCCAAGTGAAACATGACTTCTTCCAAATGAAGTCTTTCTGGATGCCCCTCCCTTGCAAGTACCCTTTTCACCTCAAAAGATCCCTCATATTTACCTTACATATTATGTGTTTGTAATATATATATATATATATATATGTATGTATGTAATATATATTACAAACACACATACATACTTAGTATAAATACTAACACATGTCATCATTGTTTATAACATGTAAGTTCTTTGTGGGTAAGGGCTTTTCATTTTTGTCTTTATATACACAATGCCTCACACTTAATAAATGCTTATTGATCAGTTGGTTAATAACTGATAATAAGTATGTAAATTAAATGACTTGAGACCTCTGAACAAAGATCTCAAGGAAATTAGAAAGACAGGAGAGAGTACTGGTCTTGGAGTTACATCCTAGAGGACCTGAATTCAAATCCAGCCTCAAACACTTAACATTTACTAGCTGTGTGATCTTGGGCAAGTCACTTAACCCCAATTGCCCTGCCCTGCCCCCTCCAAAAAGCAAAACAAAACAAAAACAAAAAAAGAAACACAGGGAAATCACAAAATGTTAGCATTATAAGAAACCTTTGCTGTTGTTAATAATCTTTCAATTGTATCTAACTCTTCATAACTCCATTTAGGGTTTTCCTGGTCAAAATACTGGAGTGGTTTTCCATTTTCTCCTCCAGCTCATTTTACAGATGAGGAAATTAAGGCAAACTATGCTAAACAAAGTCATTCAGCTATTAAGTGTCAAAGGCCGGATTTGAACTCATAAAGAGGAGTCCTCCTGACTCTGGGCCCAGCACTCTATCCACTGTGCCACCTACCTACCCAATTCAGTAAGCTTAGAGGATTCTAATTTTATAGACAAAGAAATGGGGGACTAGGAGAGGAAAAGTGACTTGTTGAAGTCACAGAGCTGGTAAGTGGTGGAAGTGGGATTCACGACTAGGCCTCCTGACTTAGCCCACTCTTCCTTCCTCACTATCATCAGCCTCCCACAGACAAATACAAGCTCAGGAAATGCCTCCATAGGAAGTGGCCTATCAATATTCTGCCCTTAGAACATAGCTGGCTCCTCATTTCCCACCCCAATAAATAGAATGGTCAGGTAGTAAACTACTTAATTTAAATTATGTTCTCATCTCACTGAATATGGGACACAGTTCTCTTGTATTTTCTGATAAGGCTGATAATGAAGTGATCAGTCTATAGGATTCCCATGTGGCAGTGAACCTGCATTTGCATAATGATATTATAGTGTCTGCTGAACATACTATCAGTGACCCATCCGTATTCAGAAAATATAGGTCAGCAGAAAGGGGTAGCAATGTGCAAAGCAAGGTCAGTCTGTTGTTAGAGAAAAAAAGGTCTTCTCTGTCCCTTAGCCGGGCAACCCAGAAATAAAAGTAACAAATATCTCAAGGAAATGCATTGTCATTCATCTCAAAATGTACCATCATTGTAGCTGAACATTCAGATGCCATTCTCAGTCTATTTAGTCCTCTCATTCCCTCTACTTTGGAATGCCCCAGTTTGCTCCTTTTCTGCCCTGCTAAAATGCTGCTCATTTCAGACACCCCTTTTACCAGAAGCAGTAGAATTTTGTAGTGAAAAGGATAGTGTTCTAGGAGTCAGAAAAGTTACTCCTTAGGCCCAGCTTAGCCACAGCTGTCTATGTGACCTTGAGCAAGTAACTGACAGAATGTCCCTGGTTCTCATTTTCGTCATTTGATCACTAAGGTCTAGAGTTGATGAGAACATCCCCACAGTTTTCTTCTTGTTGCCTTTATGGTTTGTGTCAGTCATAATAGCTAATAATTATAATAGCTAGCATTTATACCGTGCACTGCATTAAGTACTAGACAATCATTCTCTCATTAGATCCTCTTAACAACCTGTGGAGGTGCTATTATTATCCCCAATTCAGAGATGAGGAAATTGCAGCAAATAGAGGTTAAGTGACTTGCCCAGACTCACATAGCCAGTAACTGTCTGAGGTCAGATTTGAACTCAGGTCTTTCTTACTCCAGGTCTGGTATCTATCTACACTGTCTTTCCTTGTCGTGTAATTATTTCATATTGTGATCATTATGTCCTCCACAAGGTTTCAGGCTCCTTGAATGGAGGGACCTATTTTGACTTTTTCTTTTACTTCACCCCCACCCATCTTGGAAACCAACTAGATTTATTATAGGCACTGGATGAATACTTCATGAATCAAATTGAATTAAATACCTCATCATAGTTAATTAAGACTATAAGAGACCCCATGAAGTAAATTCATCTGTCCTTCTGTGTCTGGGCAAAATAACTGTTTAGTCGCTTCAGAAAAAATATCATGCTACTGGATACCTAAAGCTGTCAAGAGAAGAATGGACAACTCACCACTCTCATCATTAGAAAGTTCTGAAAAGCTAGCACACTCTCTGATTGCCATTTCAACACATGGCCCCCTTTATGTTTCTTTCTCAAGCCATCATATCACATTCATGTTTACTGAATTCTAGTGTCAGTCAACAAGTATTTAATGTTTATCAAAAGCATCATAATTGATTAACTTACCGTATATGAGCCAGGATTCATAAGTCAGCTAGGTGGCACTGTGGATAGAATGCCAGGTCTGGCTGTGTAACCTTGGGCAAGTCACTTAATCCAGTTTGCCTCAATTTCTTCAACTGTAAAATGAGCTGGAAAAGAAAACAGAAAACCACTCCAGCATTTTTTTCAATAAAACCCCAAATGGAGTCACAAAGAGTTGGACACAATTGAAAAATGACTGAAATACACAAGTCATAACAAGCCCTGAACATGATCAGATGATCTTAAGGAATGGTTAGCTTATAATGATCAGTTGGAATGCTGCTTAAAAGCATGTATAAATGTATGCATGATGATGTGTGGGGGTGAAGAGAGGAGAGAGAAAGTAGGGGACACTTAGGGAAACATAACTTCTTTCCTAGCATGTACCTGTCATCATCACACTTTACTCCATGTGGCAAATGACTCTTAAAAGGAGTGAGCAAGAGAAGTTTCAACTGTTTAGACTAGAGTCAACTTGAAGATGAGTGGAAAACTTGGGGTTAACTTCAAATGAAGCTCTTTATTGCCTGTGAGTGATTTCACTGTGATGGTTTTGTGGGAGAGACTGGAATGGGGAGCATTGTTTAGCAACAGGGTTGATTTCAAAGGTAATGAGCTAACCATAAAAACCCAGGTCTTGGCTCTAAGCTACAGGACCACTCAGCCTTAACTAGCTCAAATTGTGGCAAAGAAAAGGAAATTGAGGTTTAGATCAGTTCCTGGGAATTCAGAAAGCTTGCTTAGCTCAAATGAAAGAAAGGAGGGCTCTAAAGGAAAAATAAAATCAGGAGTTCATTTTTCTTCTGGTTTAGACATCAACATCCATCCATTCTTTGTTCTTGATCTCTGATCTCAAGGCTTTGGACCCATCAGCAGCAGCCTCTGCAGCTCTCTCCAAATTGGGTCTTGGCAGTAGCTGAAGTCAATAAAGCAAATTCATGAGCTGATGGGATGGAAGTCCAATGCCAGTGTAATCTAAATCACCTCTCTTGAAGGCAAGAGGATTTCCCCCCCCCTTTCTTTCTTAATTATGACTAGGAACTTTGTTGTTGCCTGCCCCTCTAACAATGAACCAGCTCTAACTTTTCCCATCCTGGTCATTTTTTCCATCATGGTGGTCAAAGCTTTTTGTGTCTCAGTCTGCCATGAAATCCTGGGGGGCATGGATCCATATACCACTAAAAAAGAGCACCAGGAAGGCACCAGGTCAAATGTTTTGAGATGTGGCAAGGTTTGGGCTGAGGGGTACGCCTTGTGGAGAGCAGCTCTCCTTTCCTAAGCAGCATGCTTTTGAACAATCTTGCAAACCACAGTATATAATCTAAATGGCTATTGTTCCAGTCTGAGTGTCTTGTTTCAGAGAACAAACAGAAAATCGGATTTGAATGAGCATATAACCATCTGTTCATTGATAGACTGCAATATAAAAGCACTTGCCCCAGAATCTGGCAACTTCAGAAATGGATCTTGGAACTTCCCAATGGAGCACTGCCTGGGGCTTGATCTATTGTGTTAGAGTTGTTGTAGCAATGGTAACTCCCCATTTTTCTTAGAATAACATCAGCTGCTGAGGTCATCTGGTTTGGGTATTTATTATTATTGTTACTGTCCTTTTCTCTCGTCTGATGGTCTTCATTTCTTGGTTTTACTTTGTCACTTCTAGAAATTTTTTTATCTTGTTGATAACAGCAAGTGAAATTAATTGGTTAAGAAGACTTACTCTCAGGACATCTTTTCTGGCCTTCCCCTCAAACCCCCCATCCCCATCCCCCTTTCCCTTGTCTTCATCTACTCATCACAGTTGTATTTACAGAACTTCTTCTGTGGTTTTTTCAAGAAGGCTTGTTCTGATAATGTTTATATACCACTTGACAATTCACAATTATGCAGCATTTCCAACAATCTCAAGCTGCTTTCTGAAACAGAAGTCCATTTGTTAATGGAAGGAAGGGAAGGAAGAAGGGAAGAAGGGAGGAAGGGAGGGGGGTAGGAAAGGAAGGAAGGAACGAAAGAAGGAAGGAAGGAAGGAAGGAAGGAAGGAAGGAAGGAAGGAAGGAAGGAAGGAAGGAAGGAAGGAAGGGAGGACTTATTAAGTAGCTACTATGTGCCAGGACAAAGTGCTAATCACTTTGATTATTTTATCATTTGATCCTCACAGCAATGCAGAAAAGTAGATGGTATTATTTTTATTTACAGATGAATAAATTGAGGTAAAGATTAAGTGACTTGCCCAGGGTCATGCGGTTATGAAGTGTCTGAAGGTGAATCTGAACTCAAGTGTTACTGACTCTAGGTGCTATGCTTTATTCACAGAGTCAAGTAGCTTTTTCTAAATTACCTAAAGGACAACGGGAAGAGAGGAGGGGTATATGTGTCTGTTTGTATATGTGTATATGTGTGTGTGTATATGTGTCTGTGTGTATGTATTCATATGCATATACATATTCAGATATGTATCTATGTATTCATATGCTATATACACACAATACATACACATATACATATGCACGCATACACATACATACATACATCATTGTAGTCAGACATATATATGGATATGTATATACATATACACATACTTGCATACATGTGTGTTTCAGGGAGGTCGTATAGGGAACTTCTCTACTAACCTATATTTACAATTTATATCTTATAGCATTAGAGAATTGCCCAGGACACTGAAAGGCTAAGTGACCTTTCTAAATTGGAGGCCCCTCCTCTTTGCTGTGCATTACTTTGTGCCTAGGACATAAGTAGGCTACAGAACATTAGTAATGACTTCCAGAAGAAGCATGAAAAAGTTGTGTGTATGTCAGGGGGAAGGAAATTGACCCAATCTTATGATTGCATTATTATAAGGAATTACCTCACCAATCAGATGAGTAACTGTTAGGTCACGTAGAATCTTAGTGCAATAAGCAGTTACCCATAGTCACAGTAAGTACTAGTCAAACACAGGACTTAAATCCAGTTCTCCTTGCCTCCAATGCCAACCTTCCACCATATTGTGAGATATGATCTAGGAAGTATATGATTAGAAATTTAAGTGGGCTAATCAGAAACAGGAAGCAGTAGCAGAAATGAGAGATAAAAATGGACAATCTGTGTAATTCATAGGGACCAACGAAATGTTAAAAGGCCTGGAGAAAGATCTCCAATAATATATTAGTGGATCATTTATGAATCATTTATGAGGATATGGTCATTTATGAGATATGGAATAAGATTAATATAGGTTGCAGATGGGTTAATAATTGCACATTGGAAAGAGCACCCGCCTTTTTAGATCACAGATCTGTTGAAGTATTGAAGTGTTTTTTTTTTTTGGTTTAAAGTATATCCCTCAAAAAGGGCTTCTGTGATGGTCAAATGATATAATATTTAGTGATTAGCACCATGCATGCTACATAGTAGCTATTTAATGTCTTTTCTTCCTTCCTTTCTTTCTACAATTAAAAGAAATGGTACATTTTTAGCAGAGCTGAGAACCAGTCTAGTTAAGCTCTAAAGCAATTTGACAATATGACCTAAACTATAATATGAATATATTAGGAACTAAACATGCACACCCTTTGACTGCTATACCACTACTCGGACCATATCCCAAAGAAATCATTAAAAAAAATACAAGGAAAAAGATCCATGCAAACAAAAAATGTATCTTTTCTAAATAAATGGGTAGTTAAGTGGCAAGGTATATAGAGTACTAGGTTGCAGGTCAGTGAGATGTGAGTTCACCCCTGGCCTCAGATACTTACTAGCTGTGAGACTCCAGGAAAGTCATTTAACCTTGGTTTGTCTCAGTTTCCACAACCATAAAAATGAGTTCTCGTGAAGATCAATGAAAATGTTCAGAAAGCAATAAGTATAGTGCCTGTATAATATATATATATATATATATATATATAATATATATACATAAGTATAATAGACAGCACTCTATTAATGGGGGGAGGGGCTTTGCCTTCACTTTTATAGTGTCCAGAAATCAGAAAGTAAAGGGTTGACCTCCTATTGGAGAAGGATTAAAAAATTGATAGAATATTACTGTATCATAAGAAATGACAAGATGGATGGTTCTAGGGAAACTGGGAAGACTTCTATGAACTGATGCAGAGTAAAGTGAGAACCAGAAAAACTGATGCATTAAGGTGCAATGACAACATTACACAGAGAAACAAGACTGTAAGCAACACAATGATAAATGAGTCCAGAATTTTGAAGATGAAGCTTCCCACTCCCCTCCTGACAGAGAGGTGTTGAACATAAAATTCAAAGACACATATATTTGGGGGCATGGCCCATAGAAGTTTGCCTTGCTGTACTATGCATGTTTAGGAAGAGGGTTTTATTTTTTAGAATTTTGTTATTATTAATTTGGGGAGGAGGTTAATGGGAGAGATAGATTAAAATACATGAAAATAAATGATTTTTTTTTAATTGTATCTTGCCCAACAACCTGATAAATTTACTAGTATGCCTTACTTAGAATCACGCAGATAGTCTTCTGATGACAAGTTTGAGGTTCATTCTGATGTATCATAGCACTCACCACATGCAGGTCCTCTCCCTATTTCCAATCATCCCATATAATACCATTTCATTTATAAAATTAAAAAAAAACTCTGATTACTTAATTTTCACTTTCAAATGTAGGGATTTCTCAGATTTATGAATTTTTTTTATCATAAACCAACTTCTTCATGACCTGTCTTTCTCCTCTTGTTCTTAACTTTCCATCATCATATCAATCAATCATTCAGCATTTAAGTGATTTCTATGGGAATGTTGCTGTGATTCCAGTTCTTTCCTCCTTTAATTATTTCCTATTCATTCTTTAGAGAGCCTGACTCATATATATTTATTTATGTGCTGTCTCCCCCATTAGACTTTAAGCTACAAGAGGGCAGACATTGTCTTCTGTCTCTTTGTGTATTCCCGGTGCTTTGAACAGTGCTGCACACATAGCAGGCACTTAATAAATCTTTAATGACTGATTGATTGAGATGCAGTGGAGATTTCAATACAGAAGTGAAAAGTCCCTGCACTTAAGAAACTTGCATTCTTCTAAGAGGATAGAACATGTACACAGATAAACAGGTATAGAACACATAGACAAACATATATGCAATATATGTATGTATACAAACATATAATCTACACATGTATATATAATGTGGGTATGTATAAAACATGCATACATATGTACATATAAAATATATATTATTACACACTAATTTAGGGTTTGGGTGGACTAGTCGCTGGGGAAATTAGAAAAGGTCTTTTGAATGAGTAGACACTTGAAGTAAGCCTTCAATGAGTTATAGGCATTCCAATCAGTATAGCGGTATGGGGAGGAGAGGAGGAAGAAAATATATCTGGCATGGAGGTTAGACCAACAGGCAGGCCAGTTTGGCTAGAAGGTAGAGTGTCTGAAGGAGAATCACATGCAATCAGTTCAGAAAGATAAGATAGAACCTTTAAAAATCAAACAGAGGGTTTATATTTCATTCAAAATCAATGGAGAATTTCACTGAAGCTTCCTGAATAAAGCAGTAGTGTGCTCAGATTTGACCTAGAAGAAGGGAAACCAACTTGGCAACTACTACAATAGTTTAGCAAAGGAGATGAGGGCCCAGACTTTTTGTGGTATGAGCAGAAAACAAGGAGAATTGGAGAAAAGTTCAAGAGATAGAATTAACAAGATTTAGCAATTAGTTGGATGTAGGGGTGGAAAAAGAGGGAGAACAAAGAGCCAAGAATGAATTCTAGGCTGCAAAGGGGTAATCAGCATACTGCTGGCACCCTTTATAGAAAGAAAAAAAGTTAGCAGGAGGGTTAGCTTCAGGGGGGCAAATAGTAATTAGGTTGATTTGGGGCAAGTTGACTTTGAGGTGCCTCTGAAACATTTAAATGCATGTGTCCAGCAGAGAGATGTCTGAAGAAGTGTGACTAGAGGACAGAGGAAAATTGATAGCTAAAATGGAGCTGTGAGAGTTATCATCATAGGGATAATGGTTGAATGTGAAAAGATCATCAAGGTAGTGTCAGCAAGAAAAGAGGAGAGCCCATAAAAGAATTCTGAGGTCTGACTTCCAGGAGTATTTAACAATGAAAGCTCTGGAGAAAGAAACATATGCTCGACACCCTTGTAAGTTTAATCTTGATTATTAAAATTTTTTCAACTATTTTCTCAATTTAAACAATAAATAATATTTGCAGATATCTAAGATATCTAAATGCTTAAACTGGAAATTTAATAATTGGCCCTCAAGAACTTATAGGAACTGGCTCCAGCACACACATAAGGGGTGAAATTTGAATGCCAATCCTACAAAGGAGACTGAAGATGTCAGGGAAACCACAGAAAGAAACAACATCTAAAAAGAGAGAGCAATTGTTGGTGCTCAATGCTGCAGGCAGGTCAAGTATGTGAGGGCTGAGATTATATGTTAGGATTTAGAACCATTGCACCATTTGTAAGCAGAGAAAGGAGTGATAGGAATGGAAGCCAGATTGCAAGGGTTCAAAGAGAGGATCAGAGTCATTGTTATGGTTCTTGTTTGAAATAGAAGACAGAACTTCCCCACCTTACCTTCTCCTAGATTTTGACCTAGAGAAATGAAAAAAGGATAAAATCTTAAGGGAATGTGGATAACTTAGGGAGTAATCAGGCTGTCTCTTAAGAATAAAACCTTAAGGGGTCAAGTGAATATTTTTAAGTTGAGAGAAGATTGTTAGGGCATGTTTGAAAGTTAGCATTTCAAAGGAATTATTTTATTATTAAATAAAATAGACATAATATAAAAAAGTCATCTCTTCTCCAAATGACCAGGCGCCAAAGCCTGACCAAGAATCATGTTTCAGCTTCCATTCTCACTCTTATGTGGACTTACATGAGCATTATATGAAACATTATGTGAAACATTGTCTAAAGTAAAGGCTCAAGGGTCAAGGAGGCCATACAACCCAGAATCATAGAAGGAAGAATGCCAGACTGGCCATCAAGAAGCTTAGACTTTCATCCTAGTCCTACTTTTCAATAGCTTTGTGCCCTTAGTAAGTCCCTTTGCCTTAGGAGGTGTCATTTGCTTCATTGTACAAACGAAGTGATTGAACCAGATGCTTTCAAGGGTCTAGCTCAGGCACAAACAACTGTGACTTTGCTTTGGCTTCTCCAGTTATATGGACTGGTTTTGAAGGAGAGATGTGGATTTTACACAAAAGAGAACAACTCATTACTGACTTTGCTTCATTTTAAAAGTACTTTTGCTAAATCAACTTCCCCAAATAGTCTTCATGTGTAGTTACTACTGGTTCTGATGTCTCCATAATTTTGCCTTCCTTCATCCAAGCAAATACCTATGTAACTTTTTCTTCAACGACATAGGGGAGATGTACTAATAGAGCTATTTTTTTTGTAAGGCAATGCTTTTCTTTCCATCCTTCATCTCAAGCAAGGCTCTTTCAGTTATACCCAATAACAAGAGTTGAATGGAGAAGAAGGGCTGTAATTAATATTCCAGTTAGGATCTTGCATTTTTATATCAATATCATGTTTAATGACTTTAGTCTCCAATGGAGTACCCCAGGGATATGTAGTTGGCCCTGTGCTATTTAACATTTTTATCAATAATGTGGATAAAGACATAGATCCCATCCTTATCAAATTTGCTGATGACACAAAACTTGAAGAAATAGCTAATACTCTATATTACACACAGAATCTCAAAAGATCTTTATAGTCTAGAGCATTGCTCTGAATCAAATAAAATGAAATACAATAGAGATAAATATAAATTCTTATACTTGGGCACAAAAATCAGTGTCTCCTGTTCAAGAAAAGGGAGACATGGTTAGATAGTAATTTTCTGAAAAAGATCCAGGGGGGTTGGAGGGTGGCAAGCTTAATACTTGATAGTTATGTGGAGGGAGCTGCTGCAGAAGGACTAGAACTAGAATTTCATTATGAAGGAACTCCAAATGAAGAAATTCCCTCCAACAATTCAGCTCAGCACCTTCTCTGTCACTTGTCTTTGAGAGATTATAATGTTGCCTAGAGTATGTAGATGTCAAGGGCCAGAATGTATTCAAGGTAGAATTTGAATCTGGGTCATCCTGCTTTTGAGGTCAGTTCTCCTCGTGGCAGCCAAAAAAGCTAGTTCCATCTTGAGCTGCATTGAGAGAGATGGGAACTTCCAGGAATGGGGAGATAAGACTTTCACTCTACTATGTTCTTATCAGACCTAATAGGGAGTGTTATATATAGTTCCCTTTTTTTCAAAGATGGTAAAGGAGCTTGAGTCCATGTTATATGTAAGAAGCAGTTGAAGAGATTGGGAATGTCAACCTAGAAAAAAAAGAGGGGGTAGAAATGATAGCTATATTGAGGTATTATAAGGGCTCTCCTATGAATTAGGGAGGTCTTCAAGCATATTCTGGTTGATCATCTATCAGGTATGTTATAAAGGGATCTCCTTTTCAGGCATATGTTGGATCAAATGGCCAGTGAGGGCCTTTACATCTCTCAGATTCTGTTTTTTTTTGTTAAAGAAAATATGATTAACAAATTGTGATTTTATTTGTCCCTAGCCCCAAATCTAATTGTTTTCTTCTTCCTTAAATACAGACCCGTAGAGGTGAAATTACTTGTTAAAAATTGCATAGCTAGTCAGTGTCAGAGTCAGTACTAACATTCAAGTCTCCAGCACTCTGTAGACAGCTCCATATCTTAAACATAAGCTCTCCTTCTCACTGAGAGATCCATTAGCCTGAGTACAGCATCACAGATGGATTCTAATTGTCTCTACCTAAGGAGCTTTATCCTTTATGACATCTTTCAAGATACAATGAACAAAGGTTCAAAAAAGCTCAGCAAACACTTTCATGTGTTAGTAGCTAATTTCCTATCATAGGGAGATTTTATTTAAATAATTAGCTCAGAAGTGTAAGGAGTAAAGTAATTCAAGAGGCAGGAAAATGTTTTTGCCTGCTATAGAGGAAGCCAGTGTGTTTAGAGCCAACAGCAGAGATGGATACTACTTCCAGAAACTGGGACCTTTCAGAACCACATTTCAAAATCTAAACCTTCATCAAAGGACTTTAACACTGCATCTTACACAGGAAGGAAAGCATGTGGCAGTGGATTGAATCCTAGACTGGGTTTCAGGTACAATAATAATCCATTGAAATAAGGCAGCCATATTGTACTATGGAGAGAGTATCAGACATGGAATCAGGAAGACCTGAAATTAAATCCAACCTAAGATAATTACTAGCTGTGTGACTTTGATCAAGTCACTAAACCTCTGTCTGCCTCTGTCTCCTCATTTAAAAAATAAATATAATAGTAGCACCAACTTCCCAGCATTATTATGTGTTTGACCTCAAGTATAGATGCAGTAAGTTTGCAGTCCTTATCTTTTCTGAGGAAGTAAAACAAGGAAAGGAACTTAAATATAATATAATGGGCTGTGATTACATACAAATTAATGAATAGACGAATAAATGAACAATTTATTAATTAATTCATAACAATGAATTAATGCATACATATGTAAATATTGAGATGCCCAAATGGATCTGCAATCTCATCGAAATTGGTTGTTCTCTTCAATGATAAAGATAGCAGTCCATTCATCCCTGACCAGTCTATGAAACTTTTATCCATATTTTCCCATGAATTTACCCACAGGGAAGCCATCCAACATACTCCAAACTTTCCTTTATTTCTCTTGAAATTTTGAGGTTAACAGGGGAGTACATTGGCTATCTATCTGGCACCCTCAGTTGTATCTTTGTCCCAAATTGTAAGTGTGTGTTTATATGTATGTATGTGTATTAGTATATGCACAATACTTTAAACTAACCCATATTTATAACTATCTTATATTATAGTGGTTTTTATGAAAGGTTCCAAGTTTTCTGTGGTCCTTGGAGATAAATCTTGATGTCAGTACTAAAAACAGTAAAAAAAAATGGATTGGCACAAGGAAGAAACAAAGGTATTATAAGTGACCTGCATGGCATGGCCAGAGGCAGAGGGTGGAAGGAATGAGTCATCCAAAGATTTCCGAGCTTGAAGAAAGCAATGAAAACAAATCAGTAGTGAACCCAAGAATATGAAATTGCCAGTAGTTCTGGCCTTAGGGAACTCTAAGCAATCAAAATTCTTTTCTACGCAAAATATGTCACCTATTCATATTCCTTGAAATTCACATAATCTTAGAGGAAGGAAAGAGATTAGAGATCATTCAGGAGAGATTAGAGCTCATTTAGTCTGGTGCTTTTGTTTTATAAATGAGAAAACTGAGTTTAAGAAACATAAATAGATTTGGCTGAGGTCTCACAGGTAATTAACAACACAATTAAGATGCTAGGTTCTGTGCTTCCAAATTTGATGTTTTCTCCACCATACAAGTTTTTAAAAATTGACTTTTATGTTTATTTTTAGTTTACATCATTCATTTCCACAATATTTTGAGTTACAAATTTTCTTGCCATCTATCCCCTACCCACCACCCCAAAACAGCAATCCCACTGTATGCCCCCTTCCCCAATCTGCTCTATCCTATATCCTCCTCCCTCCCCTCTCTGAATTTCCAGTACGGCAAGATGGATTTCCATAACCCAGTGCCTGTATATCTTATATTCCAGTTGCATGTAAATAATACTAATAATAATAAAAATATTTTTAGAAATTTGATTTTAAAACTTTGAATTTCATATTCTTTCCCTTCCTCCCTTGTCACCCAACATTACTGGGAAGATAAGCAATTCAGTATAGGTTGTACACATGTAGTTATGCAAAACATTTCCATAGTGGATATATTATGAAAGACTGACTATATTTCCCTCCATCTTATCCCCCCCACACACACTTGTTCTATTCTCTACTTTGACCCTGTCACTTTACAAAAGTATGTGCTTCTAACTACCCTACCCCTAAGCTGCCCTCCCCTCCATAATCCCCCTTCTCATCCCCTTCCCCCCTACTCTCCTGTAGGACAAGATACCCTATTTAGTGTGTATGTCATTCCCTCCCCAAGCCAAATTCAATGAGGTAAGGTTGACCCATTACCTTTTGCCTCCCTGTTCTTCCCTTCCATTGTAACAGTTATCCTTTGCCTCTTCTATATGAGATAATTTACCCCAATCTGTCTCTCTACCTCTCTTTTCATTATATTCCTCGTTCACCTCTCAATTTCACCTTTTAAATATCATCCCTTCCTATTCAATTGATCCTGTGCCCTCTGTCTATATGTACCTGTACATACACACATATACACAC
>CM053594.1:279140619-279171292 GCA_028646575.1 Pseudocheirus occidentalis | reverse complement strand
GGGTATCTTACCCTTCAGGAGAATAGGGGGGAAGGGGATGAGAGGGGGGATAATGGAGGGGCAACAGGTTGGGGGGTGAGGGTTGTTAGAAGCACACACTTTTGTAAAAGGACAGGGACCAAGTAGAGAACAGAACAAGTGGGGGACAGGATAGGATAGAAGGAAATATAGTTAGTATTTCACAATATGTCCATTGTGGAAATGTTCTGTGTAACTACACATATATGGCCTGTATTGAATTGCTTGTCTTCCCAGTGGGAGTGGGTGACAAGGGAGGAAGGGAAAGAATCTAGAATTTAAAGTTTTAAAATCAAATGTTTAATACACACACACACACACATATATATATATTTATACACACACACACACACATATATGATTATTATTTACTGGGAAATAAGATATACAGGTACTGGGGTAGGGAGACCCATCTTGCCCCATTGGAAAGTCAGAAAGTCAGAAGGGGAATGGGGGAGGACATAGGAGAGAGCAGATTGGGGGAGGGGGTATTCAGTAGGATTGCTATTGTGGGGTGCTGTGTAGGGGCAGGAAAGGGGAGAAAATTTGTAACTCAAAATTTGGTGGAAATGTATGATGTAAACTAAAAATAAACAAAAGTTAATGAAAAAAAGAAAATAGCTGCATAAAACCCCCTGAAGCTTGGGACAATTCACCCTCTACACTGAAAGCAGAGCCCTACTTTGACAAAGAGTTAAAAAGTCAAGCAATAAGCTGGGGAAATGAGCAAACGAGGTGGGGAGGGGGAGGCAACTCTGACTATAAAAAAGTACTTTGGTGACAAGGAAAATCAAAACATACAACCAGGGGTGGCTAGGTGGCAGAGTGAATAGAGCACCAGCCCTGGAGTACGGAGGACCTGAGTTCAAATCCGGCCTCAGACACTTAACACTTACTAGCCATGTGACCTTGGGGAAATCACTTAACCTCAACTGCCCTACCTTCCCCTCTCAAAAAAAGAAAAAAAAACATAAAACCACAAGAATACAGCAAAGTTAAAGCTGCTATATCCAAAGCCTTCAACAAAAATATGAATTGGTCACAGGACATGGAAAAGATTAATAAGGATTTTGAAAATCAAGTAAGTGAAGTAGAGGAAAAATTAGGAAGAGAAATGAGAGTAATGCAAGACAATCATGAAAAACATGTCAACAGCTTGGTAACTGAGACACAAAAAGTACTGAAGAAAATAACACCTTAAAAAGCAGGCTAGATCAAATGGCAAAAGAGGCCCAAAAAGCCAATGTGGAAAAGAATGCCTTATAAAGCAGAAACTGGCCAAATGGAAAAGAAAGTCCAAAAGCTCACTGAAGAAATAATTCCTTAAAGATTAGAATGGAGTAAATGGAAGCTAATAACTCTATAAGAAATGTTTCACAGGTAATCAAACACAGGAGGTATTGGAGTACTCATCTCCAGGCTCTAACAGGTTTACTCTTGATCTGGTCAGACAGGCAGACAGCTTCAGGCAGGTTTATAATTAGCTTTATTCTAATCTAGTCTTCCCAGAGGGTTGCTAGAAGAACTAACTCTTACAGTATTCACTAATCACCCTTCTCACAGGGGTGGGGAAGAAGCAGGGCAACTACCCCAATATTTGGATGGGTTTAATCGAGACAGGCACAGCTTGTGCAATCCCCTAAATCCCCTCAAGTCTCAACAGGGACTGGTTGAGGCACCCACAGATTCCCCTATGGGTTCCCATGGATTTTCCCCACCAACTGACCAGTGTCCTCTTGCTTTATAGGGCAACAGAAAAAGAAGGCATCTTGCTAACATTAAGTTCATAGGCTAACTTTAGAAATATCCTCGTTCTGCACAAGCTTAGTAAATATTGATTATGTCACTCAGGGCTCAGCCTCAGTAGGACTGTCTGTCACTATGATTCTGGGAACACCTATCTAGAATTCTTGGAACCATTCTGAGAGTTATTATCAAACACTTGAAAACTGGACATTCCCATGGCCATGGATCCTGAGAAACTAACTCTAAGAAGGAGAAAAAAATCTTCCTTATATACAAGAAACTGAAAAATTATAAAACAAAACCAAAAGAATGAAAAAATATGAGGCAATGTGAAGTATCTCATGTGAAAAGCAACTGACCTGGAAAATAGATCCTGGGGAGATCATTTGAAAATTACTGCACTACCTGAAAGCCATGATGGGCATCATCAAGCCACACCCAGCACCTAGAACTCCTGAGTGCCAGCACCAGTCACATCAACCACATTGGCACAGTCAGCTATGGGGCAGGGAGGCCCCAAAAGCTGGGGCCTAGCTGTTACAACCTTTCCTCTTCAGACAGCAGGAGAGCTTCCAGCAAGAGCACACCCTCCTTTGGTAGGCTGATCCCTTTGGGGTCTGATGGGCAGTGGTGGCATCAGTGGCATTGGAGGGGTTGGTGGGGGCCTGGGCTCTTTCCTGGGCCCTCCTGGTCACCAGTCCAGAAGCTGGAGCAGCAACTGTGGGAAAAGAAATAGGAGATGGCAGGGCTTTGGAGAAGCCTGGAGCAGAGAGAGGTAGCCATTGCCCAGGTATTTGAGGAGCAGCAGAAGGTGTGGGAGCAGAAGCTAGAGGAGCTGAGGCAGAATTGTGCAGGGAAGCAAAGCAGGTGAACCCCCCCACACACACACACCAGTGTGACCAGCACAGCATACAAATGCAGGTGCTGTGGCTCCAGCAGGACAAGAAGCAGCTTCAGGAAGATGCTGCCAGGCTCACTAGGCGGTGAGATCAAAGAAAGGTGGCTGCCTATCAGAAGGAGCAGGTTGACTTTCTGCCTGGTATGGAGGGTACCAAGTGAGAGGTGTGCCAGAAAGTGGGTGATATCACTGGATGTGTTTTTTCCTAGTTTGGACAAGATGGACAAGGCCCTTCCCCCAGTGACCTATGGTGGCCTTTGGTCCTTAATCTAGGTCCATGGCCCTAGTCTCTGGGAAACCCCAGCTTCCTCAGCCCTTCCCAAGAGACCCCAGACCAAAGAAGTTCACAAAGCTCTGGTGACCATACCCCTATCCACCCACGCCCACATTTGTCAACCCCAAGATTTTCCATTCCTGAACTCTAACCTTCTAATCCCAGGTTCCTGCCTGGAGGAGGACGAGGAAGGCACTGGCTAGTTTGTTCAGGATCCCCTGTGTTGTGACGGTAGAAGCACACAGAAACTTAAGTAGGTAGCCGGTAGAGTGGGACTTGGAGAAGCTGGAGCCTGACCTTTACCACTGATGATCTCGAAGCACATCTTCAGCAAGAGCCCTGCACCAGTGTCTCCTCTGAATCTCCCTATCCCAGCCCTTGCTGAGTCCCCAGACCCTATTTCTTCCATGCACTTTCTAATTGGGGGTATCTGCTTGACACCATCAAAGACTCTAGGGTTCTCCCCCCCCACACACACACACCCTTTGGTATAGGCAAGGACCCTGCCAGCACTTTGTTCTCCAAGACAATTGGAGGTGAGGTTATAGATGAGATGCAGGAAGTAGGGTTAGGGGCTGAAAACCTAGGAGTTTCTGTGTGGGTGGAGATGGGAGTTGAATGTCTATCAGTTTGTCTAGGTCCTGCCACCTCAATACCTATTCCACCCCCTTCCCAATCTCAGTCACTCAGTCCCTGGCCCAGTATTTCTCCTTCCTCCCCTCCCTAACCCCTCAAGGCTAAACACTGCCCCCAGCCTAATCAACTCCCCACCCCCATCCTTGGGCCAAGAATTCTTGATCTCTGGCATCTCTAAAGCATTTCTGATGCATATGCACCTTTAGGGTCAGGGTTATTTTAGGGAAATGACACTGTCTTGCTGTGATGGAGCTAGAGGTGGGGGCCTTCTTGGAATTCACCAGCAGTAACAAGAAGAATCAGCATTCTCATTTAAATGGAATAAAAATGAAAATGTCTCAGGTAACATTCCAGAAATCTGAACAGAATTGTAATAAATTACCAAAGACTTAGTAACCTGGGCTGGGAGCCTGAGACCCTTGCCTTACTCCTCCAGTCACAAATTGAAGTTTTTGCTAAGCTTCACTAATTTGTAGGAGGGGAAAGCACAGACCCTAAAAATGTAACCATAGGCCTGAATGTTCCAGACTTGTTTCTACTGACCACCATCTGACCTATACAAATATAAAATTGGAAATCCTGTTGCGGAACTCCACGCAGGTCACCATGCCCTCAAATCCACATGATTCATAAAATATTGTCTGCTTTCATGTCTCTATTGATAATGTTACAACATTGATCTTCTGCTTTCATATCTGTTGATACTGATGACATATTTTGTCTGTTTTCATGTCCCCTAGACATGTACCTTCTGCTTTTTGAAGTTACTGACATTTCACCTGCAAGACCAGCAAATTTTTAAGATTGTGCACCTCAGTTCCTAATTAATGGGAACAAGACAGAATAAGGGAGAGGGGAAAGGAGTGGTCTTTCAGGTATATAACCAAGCTTTGCATTTTGCATTTTGCCTCTCCTACTAGACTGCTTCTGGTAGCCAGACCGCCCTTCTTGCAAGAAGAAATAATTAAATAAATCTTTCCTGTCTCTACTTGGAGATATCTCTGCTTATTTTTATTTTGGGCAAGGGTCATCTTGTCCCACATATTATCTCCTCCCATCCAAGAACTAACCTGTGGGGAGCAGGTAAAGCTTGTGCCCTCACAACCCCACCCCCTAAAATCAATGAACCCCCACAACTCTAAGCACTGATTTCCCCGGCCCAACTAAGACTGTTCTTGAACAACCAAACTTCAAATTCTTTAGAACCCTGAGACACCCCAAGAGCATGATACAGATTGACCCTCAAGGGTACAGATGGACAGGCTATAGACCCCTGGGAAAAGAGCCAAAAACAGATGAGGAGTGGACTGGGAAAGCTAAGCCCTTGGGATGAGGGACAGAGGTAAGGCCACACAGCCTATAAAAGAAGGAGTACCCTCAGCCTTTGAGAGTAGGTGAGTCTTAAAAGAATACAACCTTTGTCTATGTGTTTATCCAACTGTACTGGATTTGGGGGGTTCACAATAGATAATGGTTAAGAAATGAAAAAGAGAAAGGTCAATCCCTCTAAAAAAATTATCAAGGAAAACTGCCTTGATATTCTAGAACCAGAGGGTTAAAATAAAAATTGAAGGAATCCATTGATCAAGTCCTGAAAGACATCCCAAAAAGAAAACTGACAGGAAGATTATAGCCAAATTCCAGAGTTCCCAGGTCAAGGAGAAAATATTGCAAGCAGCTAGAAAGAAACAAATTCAAGTATTGTATAGCCACATTCAGGACAACACAAAATTTAGTAGCTTCTACATTTAAAGATCTGAGGGCTTGGAATATGATATTCCAGAGGGCAAAGGATATCAGATTAAAACCAAGAATCAACTACCCAGCAACATTGAGTATAATCTGTGAGGGGGGAAACTGATATTCAGTGAGATAGAGGAATGTTATGCAGTCTTGAATAAAGACCAGAGCTAAATTGAAATTTTAACTTTTAAACATAAGACTCAAGGAAAGCATGAAAAAGTAAACTGGAAAGAGAAATCATGAGGGACTTATTAAAGTTAAACTGTTTACATTCCTACATAGAAAGATGATGACATTTGTAACTCATAAGACCTTTCTAATTGTTTGGGTAGTTAAAAGGAGGAGAGACAGACAGACAGACAGACAGAGGAACAGACAGTCACAGAGACAGACAGACAGATAGATAGATAGATAGATAGATAGATAGATAGATAGATAGATAGATAGACAGATAGACGGATAGATAGATGGCACAGGTGTGAGTTGAATATGAAGGGATGATATCTAAGAAATGAAATTTAGGAGTGAGAGGGGAATGTACTGGGAGAAAGAGAAAGGGAGAAGTAGAATGTGGTAAATAATCTCACATAAAAGAGACAAGAGAAAGCTTTTACAGTGAAGGGGAAGAAAAGGGAGGTGAAAGGGAATGAGTGAACTTTACTCTCATCAGAACTGACTTAAAGAGGGAATAACATACACACTCATTGGGGATAGAAATCTATCTTACCCTACAGCAAAGTAGGGGGGAAAGGAGATAAGAGAAGGGAGGGTGTGATAGAAGGGAGGGTAGATTGGAGGCAGGGGTAATCAGATGCAAATAAATTTGAGGAGAAACACATGAAAGAAGATAATAAAATAAATGGTTGGGGTGGATAGGATGGAGGGAAATATAGTTAGTCTTTCACAAAATGAATATGTTAGAACTATTTTGCTTGCCTTCTCAATGAGAGCAGATTGGGGATGGAGGAAAGGAGAAAATTTGGAAATCAACGTATTGAAAATGAGTGTTAAAATTGTTTTTTACAAGTAACTGGGGAAAAATAAAGTACAAAATAATTTTATATAGGATAAAAAAAATTTATTTTATATGGTTTGTCATTATTTTAAATTGATTTTACGTGAACCATCAACATATCTATATATTGCTAACAAAACCCAGCAGCAAGAGGCAGAAAGATAAATTCCATTTAAAATATAGACAGACAATATAAAATACTTAAAAATCTACCTGCTAAAACAAACCCAGAAATTATATGAACACAATTATAAAACACATTTCACAGAAATAAAGACAGATCCCAACAATTGGAGAAATATTAATCTCTCATGAGTTGGCCAAGCCAACATAATAAAAATGACAATTCTACCTAAATTAATTTATTTATTCACTGCTGTACCAAACTATAAAAGAAATATTTTATAGAGGTAGAAAAAATAGTAACAAAAATTCATCTGGAGAACAAAAGGTCAAGAATATCAGAGAACCAATGGGGGGAAAAATGCGAAGGAAGGCAGCTTAGCAGTGCCAGATTTCAAACTATATTAAAAGATAGCAATCATCAAAACAATCTGGTATTGACTATGAAATAGAGCAGTGGATCCATGAAGTAGATTAGGTACATAATACATGGGAGTAAATGACCATAGTAATCTAGTGTTTGATAAATCCAAAGATCCAAGCTTTTAGGATAAGAAGTCAACTTTTGACAAAAAAAAAATTGTTTTGAAAACTGAAGCAGTTTGGTAGAAATTGGGTATAGACCAACAACTCACATTGTACACCAAAATGAGGTTTTTAAAAAATGGATAAATGGGGCAGCTAGATGGCACAGTGAATAGAGCACTAGCCCTGGAGTCAGGAGGACCTGAGTTCAAATCTGGTCTCAAACAGTTAATACTTACTAGCCTTGTGACAGTAGGCAACTCACTTAACCCCAACTGCCCTCTCAAAAAGCAAAATAAAAATGGATAAATGATTTAGACATAAAGGGGATACATAAAAATTAAGGAAGCTTAGGAAAATGTACCTGTCAGAAATATGAATAAAAGAAGGGTTGGGTGTTATTTTTTGTGGGGGGGGGTTTGGGGGGGAAGGAGGTTGTTTGTTTGTTTTGTTTTGTTTTTACCAAATAAGAGATAGAGAACATTACCAGGTGTAAAATGGATGATTTTGATTAAATTAAAAATATTTCTCACAAACAATATCAACGTAATCAAGATTAGAAGGAAAGAAGAAACAGGGAGAAAAATTATACAGAGTGTCTTTAAAGGCCTCATTTCTCAATTTTGTAGAGAATTTAGTCAAGTTTATAAGTCATTCCCCAATTTATCAATGGTCAAAGGAAACAAACACGCAGTTTTTCAGATGGAGAATCAAAGCTGTCTATAATGATATGAAAAAATGCTTTAAATCACTATTAATTAGAGAAATGTAAATCAAAACATCTTAGGTACCACCTCACACTAATCCTATTGGCTAACAAGACAGAAGAGGAAAATGATAAATGTTGGAAAAGATGTGGGGAAATGGGAACTCCAATGCAGTGTTGGTAGAATTGTGAAAGTTATTCCCTCTTTGAGCCAATTCTGATGGATTTCATTCACACTTTCTAAATCCCTACCTCTTTCTTCTCCTTCATTGTGAAAGTTTTTTCTTGCCTCTTTTATATAAATTAGTTTACTCCATTCTACCTCTTCTTTTCTCTTTTTCCCAGTACATTCCCCTCTCATTTTTTAATTTTATTTTTTAGACATCATCCCTTCATATTCAACTCACACCTGTGCCCACTGTCTATATATATATATATATACACACACACACACACACACACTCCTTTTAATGGTTTGAATAATGAGAATAGTCTTACAAATACCATCTTTCAAGTAGTAATGTAAACAGTTTGAACTTATTTTATCCCTTAAGATTTCCCTTTCCAGTTTACATTTTTATGCTTCTCTAGAATCTCGTATTACAAAGTCAATTTTTCTATTAATCTCTGGTGTTTCCATCACATATGCTTGAGAGTCCTCTATCTCACTGAATATCCATTTTCCTCCTAAAGGATTACACTTCATTTTGCTGGCTAGATGATTCTTAGTTTGAATCCTATGTCCTTTGCTCTCTGAAATATCATATTCCAAGTCATCTGATCTTTTAATGTAGAAACTGCTAAATCTTGGATTATTCCGACTGTGGCTTCATGATATTTGAATTTTTTTTTCTTTCTGGTTGCTTACAGTATTTCTTCCTGTTCCTGGCAACTCTGGAATTTGGCTATAATATTACCGGCAGTTTTCCTTACTGGATCTATTTCAGGAGATGATTGATGGATTCCTTCAATTTCTATTTAACCCTCTGATTCTAGAATATCAAGACAGTTTTCCTTGGTGTTTTCTTGAAAGATGATGACTAGCTCTTTTTTAAAAAGTCATGACTTTCATGTAATTCTAAAATTACAAATTATGTTTTTCCAATGAAATATTTCACATTTTCTTCTATTTTTCATACTTTTGTTTATGTTTTATAATTTCTTGATTTTTTATAGATTCGTTAGTTTCCATTTGCTCCATTCTAATTTTTAAGGAATTAGTCCTTCCATGAGCTTTTCTACTTGCCTTTCCATTTGGTCAGTTCTGATTTTTAAGGCATTCTTCTCCACACATGCCTTCTCCACACTGGCTTTTTGGACCTCTTTTGCTATCTGTTCTAGTCTAGTTTTATTTTCTTCAGTATTTTTTGTGTGTAGTTTATGAGGCTGTTGACATCTTTCATCACTCTCATTACTCTTCCCAATTTTTCCTCTACTTCTCTTACTTGATTTTCAAAATCCTTTTTCAGTTCTTCCATGGCCAAATAATTGTCTTCTTGGAGACTTTGGACAGAGGAGCTTTGATTCTGTTCTCTTCTTCTGAGTGTGCATTTTGATCATCATTGTCACCATAACTTTCTATAGTCAGAGAATTTTTTTCTGTTGTTTACTCAATTTCCCAGCTCATTATTCAACTTTAAACTCCTTGTCAAATTACAGGTCTACTTCCAGGGTGGAGGGAACACTATCCCAAGCTTCAGGGATTTTATGCAGCTGTTTTAAGAGATACTTACATACATGTAAGTTTTCAGTTTTTTCAAGGTGATGTGATCTAAGGAGATGCGTTTACTGCTCTCCTGACCTGTGCTCTTGTCTGTAAGTGACCACAAGCACTTTTTTCTGTTGCTCTGCTACTACCACAAGCTCTGCTATGCTAGTGCTCTTTCTTGCCCTGGGATTACCACCCAGTACTGCAACTCAGGTCCAAGTTTGGGCAAAGAAACAGTCCTGGCTCAGTGCTAGCAAAAAGACCCCTGTAATTCCCTTCTGACTAATTGTTTGTCCCCCTCTTGCCATCTGCAGGATGAGAGGTGTGGAAGCACTGGTGCTGCTGATTCAGTCACTCCAGGGGTTGTACTGGTACAGCCTGCAGTGGACTGCACCCCACTCTCATGCAAGTGTTACAAACCGTTCCTGCTTATTTTCTAAGTTGTTTTGGCATCTGTGGGCTGAGAGTCTGGAAACCACTAGTGGTTCAATCATCCTGAGCCCTGCTCCAGGTTTGCTGGAGCCCAGTCTGCTGGCAGAAGTGCTGGACTGCACTTCTCTCTCATTCTCACACTGGTTCAACAAATCTGTCCTGCCAACTTTCCAAGTTGTCTTAGGCTAGAAATTTGTTTAATTCCATCTTTTTTGTGGGTTCTGCTGCTCTATAATTTGTTTTGAGTCATTTTTAAAGGTATTTGGAGGGGTTTGGGGGAGATATAAGGCAAGTCTCTGCCTTTAGTCCACCATCTTGGCTCTCCCTCTGATCTAACCATTCTAGAGAGCAATTCGGAATTAATGTTCAAAGGGCTATAGAACTATGTATACTTTTTGATTCAGCAATATCACTACTAAGTTGGTATCCCCAAGAGATCAAAGACAATGGAAAAGGACATATTTATACAAAATATTTATAGCATCATTTTTTTGTGATGGCAAAGAATCGGAAACTGAGGGGATGCCCATCAGTCGGGAAATGGCTAAACAAGTTCTGGCTTATAATTCTGATGGAATACTGTTATGCTACAAGAAATGATGATCAAGATAATTTCAGAAAAACCTGGGAAGATTTATATGAATTCATGAAAAATGAAGTGAGAAGAATGAAGAGAATATATTACATGGTAACATTTTAAGGGTGATCAACAGGGGAATACAGATAAAATGATTCAAGATAATTTCAAAGGACCAACGATGAAAAATTATATCCACATTCAGAGAGGGAAGTGAAAAACTCTAATTGTAGATTGAAGCATATTTTTTCAGCTTTTTTAAAGAATACCTATCTTCTGTTAATATTAACCTCAATTGACCAAAACCTGACTCATAAAGTAATATTATTACTGGAAAACTGACATTCCTCAGGTACAAGCCAAAGGTCAATTTAACGTCCCCAAAGTGATTTAGTTACTAAAATCCTCTAGATAATTGTGTAAGGTAGAATTTTCCTGAAACAGGGTTTTCTTGGTTGTCTTGGCTCTATGGAAATCCTCTTTCTCAATGAGTCCATTGTGAATCATTTAAATGTAGTTTAATCTGAAACTTGACTTAGTTTACCTATAGAATCTTTTTTGTTAACTATGTTTATTTTCTTATTCAATATAAGGAATTATGACACTACTGAACTAAATTTGCTCCACTTTTGTAATACTGAAAGAAGCATGAAATTTTCAATCTGTTGTTTTGTTTTAATTCTTTTGGTGATCCTTATGTCCATGTATATATATTTTTTCTTCTGTTGATTTCAATGCCTGGGAAATCCTTCTATATTGTGTACTGCATTTGTTGCCTGGTAAAAGTATAATCCCCTGGCTTGTAGCTCCAGATACTTATTCAGTTTCACTCTTTGGACTATGAGATGTTAGGAGAAATTTGTTATCTTATGGTCCCTTCTCTTTTAAAGGAATTCTGTCAAGCTCTAGATAAGATAACTGTTATTTTAGTGAACTTCCTTCAAAACCTTAACCTAGCTCTTAGCTTCAATAATTATGCTTTCAATAGCATAAGAATGTTGGTCACTTGAAGGCCAAAAGAAAGGAATTGTTGCTGGGGGTGGGGGTAGAAACATTATTATAATAACCTGTTTTGGAATAACCTTTATTGTGCAGAGAAACCTTGACCAAACCTTATTAAAGTAATTTGGCTCTTGTCCAAATCTGGTTGGAATGTTTGGAATTATATGTTGATATACATCTCAAGCAACCTATTTGCCTTATCTAGAAACTGTCTACATTCAAGCTAATCAGCTGTCATTTCCTTGTGCCATTGTCAAACTCTATGTAATATAATACTTACAGAAATTCAAGGGAGCAAAACACAATTTTTTTGGCTCTCCCCTGTATCAAATAATTTTAAAGACTTCTTACTATAACTTTTTCAGGTTTGGGTTTGTTCTTGACCTCTAATATGCAACTTGATATTGATGGATTAGAGGTCACATCAAGTGAGACAGAGACAAAAAATGGAAGGCGAGGCTTTCAACAATGCTAGACAGAAGGAACATTCTTAAACAAGAGATAAAAAGTAAACATGAAATATAAAATAGGCAATGTCTGTTATAAAATTAAGAAGCTTTCATACAAAAAAATGCAGCTATAATAGGAGGAGATACTGTTAAAAATCACTGCTAAGTTTCTGATGTTTAAGAGACACAGGGAATTGATACACAAATTCAATTTCAAGAACTAATCCACAAACAGATTAATGTTCCAGGAATATGAAGAGGTAGTTGGGGTGGGGATTTTTTTGCCTTTTTTTCATGGAAGAGGGAAGGCAGGGCAATTGAGGTTAAGTGAATTGCCCAAGGTCACACAGCTAGTAAATGCTAAGTGTCTAAGATCAAATTTGAACTCAGGTCCTCCTGACTCCAGGGCTGGTGCTCTATTTACTGTGCCACCTAGCTGCTCTGAAGAGGTAGTTTTTGAAAGACTAAATCCACTTTAAAAACTATCAACAACCACAAAAAGGAACATTCCACATTAATAAAGAATAATATAAAAACAATTATGAGTGCTTACCTCACACCCATGATATTATCCAAGATGACATAGAAAAATAAATAGGAAATGATTGAAAGTCTATGGGAAGATCAGCCTGCAAATTAACGAATGAATGTGTGAATAAATAGGTGTTTACTAATTGCTTCATCTATGCAAAATATTTTATTTTGTATACATACAAAGCACTGAGTATATACACAAAGGCAAGGCACCCTCAACCACCTTAACTCCTCATTCATTTCCCACAACTTCCATTCAAATTCAGTTACACACACTCAGTCAGCTATGGTCCAATAAAAGTGCTGGATTTGAAATGAAGACCTGAATTGTAATTACTCCTCACATATTGCTTTGACATTGTTGAAGTCACTTAACTTCTGTGAGTCTTTTCTTCATCTATAAGATAGGTTTAATAAGAGCATCTACTTGAAAGTGTTACTGTGAGCATATAGTGAAATAATAAATACAAAGTGTTTCAAATATTTAAATCATTATGTGTGTGTTCATGTGCACATACATGCTATATTTTTTACTATAACCCACAAGTGTTCATATTCATGAACTCTGAAATGCCTTTCTATGGTTATAACATTTTAGCATTATATAATTCCCTATAGCTTGCTATCCCTAACACTATTCCTTATCCTCACTAACACATTTGTCTTCCAGGTTATCATCACTTTACTGTCTACACTCTCCTGTCTTCCTCTCTTGACCCCATCATGAATGAGTTTAACCTCTCCACACTTGACGGAAATGTGGTGGGCAATGTGTGCAGAATGAGAAATACATTATAAGACATGACCAATGTGTTTATTTGATTTGAAGAATCTTTAATTAAAGAGCATAAATAATTTTTAAACAAAATTCTACAGAATTTTATTCTTTACATAAGGGGGAGCCAGTAAGATTTTTTGCCAGGAAAGTAACATAGTCAAAACAATATTTTCAAAGAACATTTCAGTAGTTGAATGAAAAATAAATTGAAAAGAAGAGAGGGGGAAAAACTAGAAGCACAGACATTCATTAGGTGTCTATTATGAGTCTAAATGAGAGTAGATAAAGGCCTTAAATTAGGTAATATGACAATATATGAAGAGAGATAGGGATGGATATAAGAGATTTGGAAGAGATAGAATTAACAAGATTTGACAACTGCTTGGCTACATAGAGTGAGATAAAGAAAATAGTTGAAGACACTTAAGAGTTTGCAAATTTTGGTGCTTGGTACAATGGCTATTTTCTCAACAGAAACAAGGAAGTTTAAAAGAGGAATGAATTAGAGTAGAAGTGGAAAGACAGATAATGAATTCTCTTTTGTTCATAGAGAGTGTGTCATTATTATGGAATTGCCCAATGGACATGTCTAGGAGGAAGCCTGTCATGGGGAACTGTTGTTCAGGAAACAGAACTCATAATAATTGATGAGAATAATGAATGAGAGAGTAGTTAGAAAAGAGGACCAAGGACATAATTTTAGAGTCATCCACATTTAGTGAATCAAAAAATCTATGGCTATCTACTAGTGAAACATGAAAGGGAATGGTTATGCAGGTAGAAAGAGAAATTGGGGTGGGGCAAGCCTTGAGTTCTCCCTCAAAACCCCTCCAAATAACTATAAAAAATTACTCTAAACAAATTTTAGAGCACCAGAATCCACAAAATGACAGAGTAAAACAAATTCCATTACAAGACAACCTGGAAGATTTAAAGGAAAGGTTTGTTGCACCAGTATGAGAAAAGAACATGGGTCATACCAGCACAGACAAACCTGGAGAAGGCATCAAGGGACTGAATCACTGGCAGCTGTGGTGGTTTCCAGACTTCTTAACCCACACATGCCAAAGACAGTTTAGAAGGTCAGTTGAAAATGTCTGATTACATGGGTGAGAGAGGAGCAAAGGCCACCCCAACACTAGCCCTAGGGCAGCAGTGATGGTAGCAGTGGCAGTGGCTACTACCAGAACTCTCAGCCCACAGACAATTGGGAGAATTTGGTGGGGTGGAATATAAGGGGTCTCTTTGCTGATACTTAGATCTGGGTTGCAGTTCTCGGTAGTGGTCCTAGGGCGAGGAGGAACACTGATGTGGCTGACCCTGAGTTGGCTGTGGAAAGGTAATCCTCACAGTTTCAAGGCAAAAGAGTGTTTGTGGTTGCTCACAGACCAGAACACAGTCCATGAGAGGAGAAAACACCTCTCCTTTTATCATAAAACCTCAAAAGAACTGAAAAGGTAGGGGTTCCTAGTAGTGTCTCTGAAACACAAAACCTCTTTGGACAGTACACTTCCCACACTGGAAGAAGAGCCCTACCTTAACAAAGAACTAAAAAGGCAAGTAATTAGCTGGTAAAATGGGCAAACAATAGGGAAAAGTCAGACTACAGAATCTTACTTTGGTCACAAGGAAAATCAAAACATACAATCAGAAGAAGACAACTCCAAGAAAAATATGAATTGGTTGCAAGCCATGGAAGAACTCAAAAAGGATTTTGAAAATCAAGTAAAAGAAGTACAGGAAAAATTGGAAAGGGCAATGAGAGTGATGCAAGGAAAACATGAAAAACATGTCAACAGCTTGCTAAAAGAAACATTAAAAATGCTGAGCAAAATTACACCTTAAAAAATAGACTAACACAAATGGCAAAAGAGGCGCAAAAAAAAAACAATGAGGAGAACAATGTCTTAAAAATGGAAAAGGAGGTCCAAAAGTTCACTGAAGAAAATTATTACTTAAAAATTAGAATGGAGGCTGTTTCTGTTTCCTACGCTTTCTCGCGCCCTCTTTTTTCTCCTCCGTCATCAGAGCCTCCTTCCAGCCATTGTCACTTCTGGCTACTCGGTCTAGGGTCCAATCCCATCTGGAAAATGTCTGATGAATTTTCATTGGCAGATGCTCTACCAGAACATTCACCTGCAAAAAATTCCACTTTGAGCGGTACGAAACCTGGTCAACCACCACAGGCCTGGCCAGGTTCCCCTCCTTGGAATAACCCAAGTGCTCCACCTTCTGTGCCATCTGGACTTCCGACAAGTGCATCACCCTCCAGTGTGCCTTTTGGACCGACATCTACAGGAATATATCCTTCAGTGCCTGCTGGACCACCCCCTGGACCACCAGCATCCTTTCCTCCCTCTGGACCATCTTGTCCTCCACCTGGTGGTTCTTATCCAACTCCATCTGTGCCAGGTCCTGGCCCTACAGGGCCGTATCCTACACCAAACATGCCTTTTGCATATCTTCCAAGACCATATGGGCCGTATCCTCCTCCTCCTCCCCAAGCACCAACAAGAGCACCACCTATTCCCTGGGGAGCTGTCCCACCTGGAGCATGGGGACCACCAGTGCTGGCTCCATTTCCTGTACCTATGGGATCATATCTTGCACCAGGACTCTATCTGACTCCTAATAATCCTTTTCAAGTGCCGTCTCGACCTACTGGTGCTTCACGCATGCCTGGTGGTCACCACTCTTACCACTGAGTTTTTGATGGGCAATGAAAACAACTCTACTTTCCAGAGTGTGTGTGTGTATACACACACACACACACACACACACACACACACATACATTAAAAATTCTGGTTTCAGTGCTCTTGGGACATTTCAAATAAAGGGTCTCAGACAACTTAAAGAAGACTCAGCTCTTGGACCTGGATATACACTTGGAATAATTAGAGGTAATATTGTAAACTTTAAAATTATTCGTATGTGTTTTTCTTTTGTTGTACTAAGAGGAAATCAAAGTAATTAAGTATATTGACTAACAGTAGAATTTGTGGAATATTCACTTTTTAAAATTATGAAACCACACATTTAAGAAGTCTATGTTGATGTGGATACTAATTACCTATAACTTGTTGGAAATTATATCAAATATTTCCTTGGATATCTTTGTTTCCCTGAATAAATATATTTCTCACAAATCATTTTGCCATATGTTTAAAAAAAGACCAAATAAATGCTTCTGAGCATTTTGAACAGTATTCTCTACAGAGTAAAGCAATCAACTTTGTGCTCCTGGGTTATAATTCTGGAGTAAATGTTTAAAAATATGAGTTATGAAGTAGTACTTATCAAGTCTGGAGAGTGTATTTGCTAGTGTGTGTATCTTTGAACACTGAATATTAAATATTCTTGCTTTCTACCAGAAAAAAAAATTAGAATGGAAAAAATGGAAGCTAATGACTTCAAGAAAAATCAAGAAGTTATAAAACAAAACCAAAAGAATAAGAAATAGAGCACAATATGAAATACCTCATTGGAAAAATAATGGATCTGGAAAATAGAACTAGGCGAGATGATTTTAAAATTCTTGGACTACCTGAAAGCCATGAGCAAAAAAAGAGTCTGGCCATAATCTTTCAAGAAATTATCAAGGAAAACTGCCCTGATATTCTATAACCAGAGGGCAAAACAGAATTTGAAAGAATACACCAATCATCTACTGAAAGAGATCCCAAAAGGAAAACTCCTAGGATTATTGTAGCCAAATTCCAGAATTCCCCGGTGGAGGAAAAATATTTCAAGCAGCCAGAAAAAAACAATTCAGGTATTGTGGAACCACCATCAGAACAACACAAAATTTAGCAGTTTCCACATTAAGGGATCAGAGGGCTTAGAATATGACATTCCAGAGGGGAAATGATATAGGATTAAAACCAAGAATCACCTACCCAGCAGAACTGAGTATAATACTTCAGTGGAAAAAATGGGCATTCAGTGAAATAGAGGACTTTCAAATATCCTTGATGAAAAGACCAGAATGGAATAGAAAATTTGATTTTCAAATACAAGAATCAAGAGAAGCATGGAAAGGTAAACAGGAAAGAGAAATCATAAGGAGTTTATTAAAGTTGAACTGTTTCCATTCCTACATGGAAAGATGGCATTTGTAACTCATGAGATCTAAGTATTAGGGTAGTTGGAGAGAATGTATATGCATGCATACATACATACATACATTAACGCATGCATACATATATGTACACATATGTATTTACATACATATGTGTACATACACATATACATACAGACACATACAGAGAAAAAGGGCACAGGGTGAGTTGAATATGAAGGAATGATATCTAAAAAATAAAATTAAGGGGTGAGAGTGAAATGTGCTTGGAGAAGAAGTGAAGAGGTAGAATGGAATAAATAATCTCACATAAATAAGGCAAATAAAAACTTTTACAATGGAGGGGAAGAAGAGGAAGGTGAGAGGGAATGAATTAACCTTACTCTCCTCAGATTTGGCTTAAGGAAGAAATAACATACACACTCAATTGGGTATGGAAATCTAACCCTATAGGACATTAGGGGTAAGGTGATGGGGGCCGGTGGTGATAGAAGGGAGGGTAGATGGGAGGAGGGAGTAATCAGAAACAAACACTTTTGGGGAGGTACAGGATCAAAGGAGAGAACAGAATAAATGAGGGGTGAGATAGGATGGAGGGAAATATAATTAGCCTTTCACAACATAACTGTAAGTGCTTTGCATGACTGTGCAGGTATAAACGGTATCAAACTGCTTGCCTCCTCAATGTTGGTGGGCGGAGAGGGAGGAAGGGGAAAAAATGTGGAACTCAAAGCTTTAAAAACAGATGTTAAAAATTGTTTTTCCATGTAACTGGGGAATAAGACATACAGGCAATGGGGTAAAGAAATCTCTCTTGCTCTACAGGAAAATAAAAGGGAAGGGGATAAAAGAAGAGGGGGGAGATGATAGAAGAAAAAGCAGATTGGGAGAAGGAGTAGTCAGAATGCATGCCATCTTAGGGTGGAAGGAGGGGAGAGATTGGAAGAGAATTAGGAACTCAAAATTTTGTGGAAGTGAATGCTGAAAACCAAAAATTAGCCAATACTTTTTTTTAAAAAAAAAAGAAAGAGAAATGGGAAATAACAACATCATAAACATATAAAGTTCTTCCTCCTTTCTATTTGAATACTTTGGTTGGGGAAAAAGAGAAAATGAAGTTGTTGGTCTAAAAATTAACTTTTGTATAAAGAAAAAGAAGTAACCAATTTGTAAAGGAAGTGAAGTGTAATTTTTTTAAAGGCAGAAAAATAACTTTTTGTTTACAAACAAGTTTTAAAGTTGACATAAGAAGAAACATGTGAAGACACAGATTTTTTCAGAAGGATCAAACAGAAAACTCAAAAGGCCTCTTTGAGAACATTGAAATGACATGAAGGTGTTATAGAAGTTAAGGAAGGAGGATCCAAAAAGGAGAGTCCTGGAATATATCAAAACCTTCAGAAAGGTAAAGTAGGATGAGGACTGATAAAGGGTCATTGAATTTAAGATTTAACAGAAGTTATACTAAGTCTACTATTAGAACCTATATTGCGAGAAATTGAGAAATAGAATGGGTGATGAAGAAATGGAGGCAAGACTCATTTTAAGAGTGTGGCTATTGAAGAAAAAATACATAAAAGATGATAGCTTAAGAGAATAGTAGGGTCAAGTGAGGGTTTTCTAAGGGAAAGAGCTAATAAGTTAGCTGAGATTAAAGGTGAGAAGAAGGGGGTCATTAAAGGGGCAAACTCCAAGAAGGAAAAGAAGGTATCAAGAATATGTTGAGGGATTGGCTTTTGTTACCTCTTCCTTAGAAACTAGAGCAAGATAGAGAGAATAGGCAATAAAGTATAGGGCTTTTAAAATAATAAGGTAGAAAAGAGAGCTCATGACAGAGGAAGTAGTTGATGCTTTCTTTAAAGTATGAGGTAAAGTGTTGTACTGGGGGAGAAAAAATGGGGGAATGAGATTTTTAAAAAGAAGAAAAAGCTATGGGAAGTGTGAAGGAGAGTCAATAAGGAAAGAGCCTAAACCACATAAATTTCTAATGGGCCTAACCAACACCATTGCAAGGTTTTCTCTAGTAGTATTTAGCAACAAGTAAGTAAGAGTGGAAAAATTAATGGCAAATCAGGAATGGAGTTTAGCAAATGGCTTTAAAACAAGAGAACATGAGATTATAAGATAAATGATAGTGTATAGTTCAACTGGTCAACCAAAAGGTCGTGGCTGTAAAGGGAGAAATATGAGGTTAGAGGCTGAATAATGTCCTAGGAGGAGAAACAGAGGAATGGAGACACTGGCTGTTATAGTAAGTACAAAGTATAGCTTTAGAAGGAGTGAGACAGAGGGAGAGATGAAGGGATAGGGAATCAAAGATATGAATTTCAGAGATCAGAATTATAAAAATAGAACAGTCATAGTTGATGTCAAGATCTAAGATGGGTCCATTTCTGAAGGTAACTGAAATAGAGTGAAAATATTATAAAGGAAGTTGACAGTGTCGATGAATTAGCACACCAGAAGTCCTGAAGGATAAAGGGAAAATTTGGAGTAGAGAAAAAGTTTATGGTCTAATACTGAATTATTTGAGAAAAGAAAGAATGATCAGGAGACTAACACATTTTATTTTATTTTATTTTATTTTATTTTGACAATCAGGGTTAAGTAACTTGCCCAAGGTCACACAGCTAGTAAGTGTCTAAGGACAGATTTGAACTCAGGTCCTTTTGACTGCTGGGCCAGTGCTCTATCCACTGGACTACCTAGCTTCCCCAAGCTAATTCATTTTAGGCACTATGAATTAGACTAGATAATATAAATGAATGGAGTGAATTTCAAAAGATTGAATTCTGGGAAATGGTGGCAAATGAATGGTCTAGACATAGCTGTGAAGATGCTGAAGTCTATCTCTTCCTTCCCTTGGCTGATTGTGTTGGAGTGCAGGGGGAATATGGAAGTATGAAAAAAGGGTATATAACATTGTAGAACCAGTATTTTAGGAAGGGAACCAGTTTCTCTATGAGAAGAGCAACAACAAAGGACAAAGCAAAGAATGAAGAAATTTAAGATGAAGTGGAGATTATTAATAATAAAGTAGGTATCCCAGAGGATATAATGGCATGGGGAGTGGTAGGGCTGAGATAGATAAGGATAAATATATGGAAAGATAGAAAGGGAAAAGGGGTTTTACATCAGTAGACAAAAACATTGGGATGATTGAATTCCAGACTGAATACAGCCATCACCTTTTCAAAATCATTTGAGATATTGATGCTGTTATTGTCATCCATTTTGGGATGTACAATTTGGGAAGTGTACTTTAAATGAATAATTTAAATGACCTCAGAATCTTCAACTTTTCCATCTTCAGATTTTGGTAGCTATTAAATTTTATCTTTTTCTCTAATCTAGTCTTATGGATACCATATTTTTTTGTTGTTCTTGTTCTTGTTTTTGTTTCGAAGGAAGATGTGTTTGTTTGTTCCTTTGTTTGAATTTCCTGCACTGGTAGACAACACATTGTTGTTTGACTTAGAGTAGAGGGTACCATTCACAAAAAACACTATAAAGCCCTTGCCTAAAACTGATGAGACATGTTTCCAATTTATTATGATATAGTACTTTCCCATAATGAGAGTATTCATGTGTTCAGTCCATTTCATGCAGAGTTGTGGTTTATGCATGTTAATAGTACCCACCATCTGCACCAAAGTTTGTTTTTCCCCCAGCATGTGGGGTACTGGCATTTCTGATTTGTTCTGATGTATCTCTCATGGTACCAGAATACAGTGTGTCACTTGTTTCACTGTCCTACATGTCGAACTGATTATTATGATGGTTTTAAATTGGGTTAGCCTATAGCCCTATGCCACCTCATCACATTCCTCAGAGTCATAGGAATAGATTCATCACACCGGTGAACTGTATTACTCAATTGGCCGGCGCTTCAAGGTTCTTGTGAGGCCTTCACAGTATAGTAACAGTGTCAGGCACACATTAAACCTATTTATATTTACCCCTAACTAACCCCTGGCCACTTTACAGTTGAGGCAAATCTCACATTACTGGAAATATTGTGGTAAAGAAACAATTCAAGCATGTTAGTGTCTATTAAGGGGTAAGCATGGGGAAGGGAAGCTGAAGAAAGAGCAGATATTTTTTAACTTCCCTCAATCCTTGAATAAGTGGCTAAGTCTGGGTGCTTTACCTTGAGGCCTTCTGTTTTGAGACAACTGTGAGAATTAATGGATAGTTTCATTCTCTCCCTTCTTGGTCACAGCTCACCCCTCCTTTTAAATCACTCCTTTTGCCTATTGCCCCCTGCACTACTGGCCTATTTTTCTGGTTCAGCTCATTAAGTTCTGATTGTGACTAGGGAGCCAGACTCCACTGTTGCTAATGTTGCTGCTGCTCAGTAATTGAGATCCCTAACACTTCTTCTCAATCTGTCTCTTCCATTTTAATTCTATTTCTCTCTCTGTCTCTATCTCTGACTCTGTCTGTTATTTTCTCTCTCTCTCTCTCTCTCTCTCTCTCTCTGTCCATCTGTCTATCTGTCTGTCTTGTCCTTTCTTTCATTCTAGTTTCTTTATCACAGAAAATTAAACTCATCACACCTAAAAAACTCTGGCCTCCAATTCTGATCCCATGATTATCTTCTGCCATTCTTTCAGATATGGGAAGAAATAGCACTCCCAGAATCTTAAACTCTCTCAAAAGGCAGCCAAGCAGAATCTTACCAAGAAGACCACCACTATTCATTTAACAAAAATGTATTAAGGGTGTATTATCTTCCAGAGACAGTACTAGATGTTATGAATGAAAATTTCAAAAAAAATCAAATGGTTCCTGATCTCAAGGAATTTATTATCACTTTTGTTCCTATAACATGTGCACAAATTAGAAGCTGAGGAGGGAAATAGAGAGATCCAGACATAGATATCTTGAAAAATTTAAAGAAGGAAAGATCACTTTCAAGTAAGAGATCAAAGACGGGTTTTTGGGAGAATTTACATCTACAGCAGACCCTGAAGGAGAAGACTCTTAGCAAGTGATAATAAGCAGGAGTGTCCTAGGCCTGGAGAATAATGACCTAAACAAATACAAAAAGGCCTGAGAATGAAGGTCATTTTTTTAAAGTCATTAATCCAAACTGGTTCTGAAAAGTGGTGCCTAAAGGTAATTCAAGGCAACTAGGTGGCACAATGCATAGAGGGAGGGCTCTGGAGTTAGGAAGATCTGAATTCATATCCAGCCTCAGATACTTATTAGCTGTGTGACCCCCCGGCAAATCTTTTAACCCTGTTTGCCTCGTTTTCCTCATATTTAAAATGATCTAGGGAAGGAAATGGCAATCCACTCCAGTATCTTTGCCCAAAAAGCAAACAGGATCACCAAGAGTCAGACACAATTAATTGGCTGAGCAACAACAACAAAAATAAATCCCTGTATAATAAGATTGGAGAGATAAATTGGAATCAGATCATTTTTTAAAGGAGGTAGATTACTTGTTGAAAAAAACATTTTATGGTATTCTTCTTATATATGTCAGACATTTGGTCTAAAGGGAAGGATACAATGAGAAGGTTCAAAGTAGGTGGTAAGATTTTTAGAAAATCTTTTTTTTCCTAAAAATTTTAAATTAAATTCCCCTTAAGCAAATTCTATAACTTCAACCATGGATCAAACTTACTAATCAAAGACCCTGTTGTCTAAAGTGTTACCTTAGCTGTGTTCTAAGTATCTAATGACAATAATTTCATTAACAAATTACTTAGGACATTAATTTAATCCCCATGAAAAATGATTTACCTAAATAACATTTGGTTGGATTCATCATTTCTAGGGGAAAAATAATTATTAAATCTGACAACATTTACATATGTAAACTACCATAATTTAATTTTTAAAAATATTCTCTTCATCCTAAAGGGCATTCACTGAAATTATTAAAAAGCCAGAAATTTCTATTAGCTACAACAAGATGAGAAATTAGCTACAATAAAAATAAATGTGAATACTGAAGTTCACCATTTTAATTTGAGGGAGTAGTTGAAGTATCATACCATGGCTAATATTAGGCTCAAAGGCACTTGCTAAGTCAGATATTAAAACTAAGCATTAACTATTAAGAGAAAAAAGGGGGGTGGGGGAAAGGATTAAAGAGAAGGAAAAGAGAACATTATAGCAAAGCAGAAAAGTGAAAAAGGGAGAAGAGAAGGCTGTCTATATGCTGGCCAGTAGGTTCCAAAGGAGTATGAAAAAATGGCAAGTAGTTGGAACTGAAGGATTCAAAACAAGGATTCAAAAAATGGTGCAGAGAATGTGCCAGACCTTGAAAGTGCCTAGGAGCTTGTGGTCACAGCAGATCCATACTTCAGAAACTAAATGACTAGGTGAAGATGAATATCATACAATCACAAAACAATAGAAGTAGTGCCAAGATAATAGAAAACAGGAAAGATTTCTTTTGAACCTTAATTCCCCAGTGCACCTTCTCAACAACTTTGACAACACCCCAAACCACATTCAGAATATAAAAGTCAAGATAAAATCACAGTGAGTCATTTTTACAGATGAAACAGCTTAGAAATACAGGCAAAGATGTCGTTGGACAATGGGGTGAGAGATCCTAGGATACTGGGACAGTAGGAGAGGCAACATCAAAGAGCCCTGGGATAGTAAAAGGTATGAGACTGACCCCAGGGCAGAGAGCACCAGGACAGAAAGAAAGCCCAGGGGACATGTGAGATTCTACTAGAAGCAAAACCTGGAAGATTTGTTGCCTATTATCCATTTCTGGGTCATGGATTCAGGGTGGGGAGCAGCAGTCACGAGCAAGTTCAGGGCCCAGCTTAGTTCTGAGCATAGAATAAATTCCTGAAACTAAGTGGTTTGATTCTGAGCCCAGGGACAAAATGGCAATTCAGTTCTAACTTTTAGCCCCAAATATAAACCTGGAGCAGTATAACAGTGACAGGAGACCAAGACCAAAGTGAAACCAACAGTTCAGTTTCTCTGAACCTGCAGAACCTACCAGTAGGATAAAATTAACTGAATCCAACAGCAGCATTTTGAAACTCAGTTCTACACATACCAAAAGACCCAACCTTCAGAACTCAGGAGGGCAGTGAACAGATCTCTCCCCAAATCACTCCACTTTGGAAGCACTAAATCCTTATAGGCTTGCAGTCTAAGCCATGAAAGCAGCAGAAGTAAATAAAAGGACAGAAACTGAGGCCATATATCTCATGCACCCTGCCCCAAGAAGTGAATAGAACTCAATGTAAATATAAAGTCCAAATTCAAAAAGCAGGTTGGAAGAATGAGAAAAGAAAAAAGAACCTGACAGAAGAGATTTGCTATCGTGATAGGAAAGCTCAAGACTCAAAAACAGAAGAAGAAAATGATTTGACAATATCTATGAACAAATCATTAACAAGAAAAAAAATTAGATTGGGCACAATGACAAAAATTCCTAGAAGATTAAAAGAAGAAGCTAAAAATGATTTTAAAAACCAAATGAGAACCACAGATGAAAGATATGAAAAGAGATAACACCTTAGTAAAAGATGTATAGCACATTGCTAAAGAAACTCCTTGAAAATGAGAATTGGCCAAACAGAAGCTAATGACCGCATAAGACATCAAGAAATAATAAAACAAAGTAAAAACAAAAAACAAAACTGAACACTTAAAAGAAGATGTAAAATACCTTATGAAAAAAAATGACATGGAAAATAGATTATTGAGGGAAGATAATTTAAGAATCATTAAACTATTTGAAACCAATTAATTTTTTTAAAAGAGTTTAGATATCCTAGTTCAATAAATTATAAATGAAAACTTTCCTCAGAGCTAAAAACCAAAGGACAAAGTGGAAACTGGAAGAATTCATCACACACCTCCTGAAAGAAATCACAAGGGGTCCTAGAAGGAGTCTTAGTTAGAAAGAGCGTTTGGTTATGATTCTATTATATTTGGATGGTCTCAGAAAAAAAAATGAAAGGATAGGGAAGATAGAGGACCTGAGAGAGGAAGTAAGAGAGAGAAGAAATGGACAAAGTTTTCTCACATAAATGGCACACACACACACACACACACACACACACACACACACACACACAAGAAAAACTTTATTTGATGTAAGGGTCCCTTTAAGCCCTGAATGACTAGATGTCTGAACTAGGTCAGTGTGTCCTCACAAACAGGAAGACCAGAGGCGAGTCGATAGAGGCATCCATGCATTTGCTCTGCCCCTGTGACTTAACTTATGTTTACAGGTACAGGGTCTTGGGGGTATAAAGGTCACGGGTAGCATTGAGCATGCGCAGGTAACGGAGGAGCACTCCCTGCTTATCAGGCTCATGTTCCTGAGGCACGTAAGGAGGGAAAGACAGACAGTCTATATAAGGCAGAGGAGGACATGGGACAAGGCACACAAGGAGGCACGGCACACATGGGGGCACTGCATACAATAGGATAGAATGAAGAGACCTATGCAACTCCACCAAGGTGTGTCCAACTAATCTGTCCAATCTGGGGTATCCTGAAGGGTCATAGAGGTGACTGGGTACCCTGAAGAGCCGTAGAGGTGGCTGAGGTTGAGTGCTCACATAAGGTAAGCAACTTGGGGACCCCCGAGTCCGGTTGGCCCAGGCAATTTGATGGAGAGGACAGTGGAAAGCAGAATGAGAAACAACTGGACCTCATTCCCATCTGTACTGGTTCAAAGAGAGAACAACAAACATATGCACACACAGTGGATACAGAAATTCCTCTTCCCTAAAAGGGAAGTATGAGGGAAAAGTTTTAAAAGAAAGCATATGGATAAGTGGGGGAGGGGGTAGATTAAGGGAGGACTTCTCAGAAGTGGAACAAATACTTAAATAGGTGACAGAACAAAAAGAGAAGGATAAGTATAAAGAATAGGTTGGAAGATTATGCAATTAGTAGTCATGAAATCTCATTGCCATACTTACTGACTCAAAGTTTTGGTACTCAAAACCATTTTAGCTCCCTTAGTTGCTTCTCCCTTCTGATTTGGTGGTCTAGAAAGCATTAACTCCTCCCAAAGCCTTCCTTTATGAAGGGCTCAGAACGCTTAGTGTTTTTTTTTTTCAGAAAGTTTCAGAACTTTCCATGTAATTCTCCATTTTCCATCAGCAACTCTACTTGGTTTCAACTTCACAGAATATCTTGCCCCCATACCAAGTATCCTCTGCATTCTGACTTCACCCACACTTCTCAGCTTCCTTTTGAGTGTTGTCTTTCCCATTACTTTGTAAGCTCTTTAAAGGCAGGGAATTTCCTTGTTTTTCTATTTCCAGAATTCAGTACAATACCTGGTACCTTACAGGTGCTTTATAATTGAAATGAACTTTGAGTGTGAAAGGGGAGAACTTACCCATAAAAAGAGTAACAGAATGGATTGGGAAACAGAATCCAGTCAATTGTTTACAAACGATCCACTTCAAAAAGAAAGATACACATAGAAATAAATATAATAGACATTAGAGGGATATTTAATGGGAATGGAATTGTATATACTTGTTTCTCCAGTGCATATGGCACCTTCACAAAATTTGATTATGTATTAGAGCCTTAAAACTCACAAAAATACAGAATATTAGATATATTAAATGTACCTTTTCTGACTATAATGCAATTAAAATTACATTCAGTGAAGTATCTGTGAAGTATAGAGTTGGAATTGAAAATTGGAAATGAAATCAGAAATGAAAAAATATTTAATAGTAAAGAAATGGTTGGTGAAAGAAACAATTGATAATTTCATTAAAGAAAATGACAAAATAATAATTTAACATACCAATATTTGTGAGATGCAACCAAAACTGTACTTGGGCTAAGGTATATCTCTAAATGCAAACATTGATAAAAGAAAGATAATTGAATTATGATGCAACTAAAAAAAAGCAAATTTTTAAAACTCCAATTAAACATCACAACCAAAATTCTGAAAATCAAAGCAAGGATTAACAATTTTTTTAACTTTTATTTGTTTTTAGTTTACGTCATTCATTTCCATGAGATTTTGATTTACAAATTTTCTCCCTGTCTTTCCCCTACCTACCAACCCAAAACAGAGATCCCACTGTATAACCTTCCCCCAATCACCTCTCTACTATATCCTCCCCCATCACCCCTCTGACTTTCTGGTAGGGTAAGATGGATCTCCCTACCCCAGTATCTGTATATTTCCCTCCTTCCCATTCCACTCCCCTTTTGTTCTATTCTCTACCTTGTCCCTGTTCCTTTACAAAAATATGTGCTTCTAACCCCCCCACCCCTGAACCTGCCCTCCCCGTCCTTCCTCCCCCCTTTCATCCCCTTCCCTCCTACTCTCCTGTAGGCTAAGACACCCAATTTAGAGTTTATTTCATTCCTTCCCTAAGCCAACTTCAATGGGAGAAGGGTTGACCCATTCCCTTTTGCCTTCCTATTCTCCTCCATTTTAACGGTTTTCCCTCTTCTATATGAGAGGATTAACTCCATTCTGTCTCTCCCTGTATCCTCTCATATTATTCTTCCCCACCTCTCAATTTCACCTTTTAAAATATTATCCCATCCTATTCAATAGATCCTGCATCCTCTGTCTATGTACACACATATACACACACTCACATATGTATTCATATACATATATACCCTACTATATAGACATATGTGGATGTATACATATACATATACATACGTGTATATATACACACACATATATATATATATATATATATATATATATTCACATACACACATTTATATTCCCTTCAACTATCCTCATACTTAGAAAAGTTTCATAACTTATAATTATCATTTTTCCATATTGGTATGTAAGCAGTTCAATTATGGTAAGTTCCTAATGAATTCTTTTCCATGTTTACCTTCTCATGCTTCTTGTATTTGAATGTCAAATTTTCTATTCAATTCTGGGTTTTTCATCAAGAATGTATGGAAATCCTTCACCTCATTGAATGACCATATTTTTCCCTGAAACATTATACTCAGTTTTGCTGGGTAGATGATTCTTGGTTTAATCCTAGTTACCTTGATCTCCAGAACATCACATCCCAGGCCCTTCAAACCCTTAATGTAGAAGCTGCTAGATCCTGTGTTATACTGATTGTGTTTCCACAGTATGCAAACTGTTTCTTCTTGACCACTTTTAATATTTTCTCCTTGATCTGGGAACTTCAGAACCTGGCTATAACATTCCTAGGACTTTTCTTTTTGGGATCTTTTTCAAGAAATGATTAGTGAATTCTTTCCAGTTCTATTTTGCTCTCTGCTTCTAAAATATCTGGGCAATTTTCCTTGAGAATTACTTGGAGGATGCTTTCTAGGTTCTTTTTTTTTGACCATGGCTTTCAGATAGTCCAGTAATTTTTAAATTGTCTGTCCTGGATCTATTTTCCAGGTCAATGTCTTTTTCAAGGAGATATTTCACATTGCCTTCTATTTTGTCATTTGTTTGTATCTGTTTATAAGTATCTTGATTTCTAATAATGTCATTTGCTTCTATTTGCTCCACTCAAATTCTGAAGGAATTATTCTCTTCAGAAAGCTTTTGAGATTCTTTTTCATCTGGCAAATTCAACTTTTTAAAGCATTCTTTTCCTCATTGGCTTTTTGGGCCTCTTTTGCCATTTGAGTTTACCTATTTTTTAAGATGTTATTTTCTTCACTCAGGTTGTTGACTCTCTTTTCATGATTTTCTCGCATTGTTCTCATTTCTCTTCCCAATTTTTACTCCACTTCTCTTATTTGGTTTTCAAAATCCTTCTTAAGCTGCTCTATGGCTTGCAAGCAGTCTACATTTTTCTTGGAAGCTTTTGGTGCGGGAGTTCTGTCTATGTTGTCTTCTTCCCATTTCATGCTAAGATCCTTTTTGTCCCCAAAAAAGGAATCTAAAGTTGCATTGCTGGGTTTGCTTCATTTCCTTTGGCTGCTCATGTTGCCAGTCAATTACTTGACTTTTAGGTTCAGTAGAACTCTGCTGTCAGAGGGGAGAGCTTTGTCCCAAATTGCTGGAGTTTTCACAGCTGCTGGAGCTATTAGGAGGCCACCATCTTTGCAGCCCCCACTAGCTTTGGCTCACTGAAAATGCACCTCAGGACCACCACTCAAGACTGAAATCTTGATCCAGGTGGCTCAAGGTAAGAGCACTTAGCCTCTGAATGATCATTGGACCCTCCTGCAATCTGCAGGCCAGGAGCTATGAAGCAGCCACGTGGAGGCAACTGCAGGGTAGCCACTTCAGTCACTTCTAGCCCTGGGACAGTCAGCTGGACTGCTTCTCTCCCCCAAATTTATCTGAGTTCCACTGACCTTTCACATAGTCCTTGTTTCTTATAGGTTGGTCTATCTGGAAAACGCCTCAGCTGCCAGCGATTTGCTCTCCAGCCATGGCTTGTTCTGATGGCCCTAGGGCTCGAGCCATGGGTTCATGAGGTGCTGGTCTTGGATTCCACAGAGCTTTAATGAACCCCTTCCCATCTGCCCGCCAGGTTGCCTTCAGCATGAGCTATGCCACTCTGCCACTTTGTGAGTTCTGGAGCTTTAAAATTTGTTCAGTGTCATATTTTATAGGTATTTGAGGTGGTTATAGAAAGAGCTTCAGAGTTTTGCTGCTACTATGCTACTATCTTGACTCCATGGATTAGCAAAATTGAAAATAAAACGTTAAACTAATTAATTTTTAATTTATTAAAATTTATTTATTTTCTTGTTTATATCATTCATTTCCATGAGATTTTGAGTTACAAATTTTCTCCCCATCTTTCCTCCAGCCACCACACCAAAACAACCATCACACTGTATAACCCCTCCCCCAATCTGCTCTCTCCTATGTCCTCCCCCATCACCCCTCTGACTTTCTAATATGGCAAGATGGATCTCCCTACCCCAGTGCCTGTATACCTTAATTTCCAGTTGCATGTAGTTAATAACAATAATTATACACACACACACACACACACACACACACACACACACACACACATATATATACATATATATTTTTTTAACATTTGATTATAGAGCTTTATATTCTAAATTCTTTTCCTTCTTCCCTTGTCACTCACCCTCACTGAAAGGACAAGCAATTCAATGCAGGCTATACATGTGTAGTTACACAGAACATCTCCACAATGGACATATTGTGCAAGACTCATTATATGTCCCTCCTTCCTATCCTGCCCTCCCCTTATTCTATTCTCTACCCTGTCTCTGTCCCTTTACAGAAGTATGTGCTTCCAGGAACCCTCCCCCCACCTTGCCCTCCCCTCCATCATTCCCCCTCTCAATCCCATCCCCCCTACTCAAAGGTATTTACTTCTTTTTTTTTCTTTCTGGAGGGCAATTGCAGTTAAGTGACTTGCCCAAAATCACATGGCTAGTAAGTCTGTCAAGTGTCTGAGGCCAGATTTGAAGTCAGGTCCTCCTGACTCCAGGGCTGGTGCTCTATTCA
>CM053594.1:279091171-279140119 GCA_028646575.1 Pseudocheirus occidentalis | reverse complement strand
TAGGCATTCCACTATTTACCAATAGAATGGGGGTCTGGTCTATGTGCATACCTCATCAGTTTGCTAGAATGACTGTCCATGTGAAGGACATTAAAATATTAGGGAGAAGATTTGGAGGGAATTTGAGGATTGGAATATTCGTGGGCATCTTGCATTGGCCTAACAGCTGACCCGGAGAAGTCATTTTTCATTGATTGATCAGTCAGACCTATTAATATCTTCAAAACACCTTGATTTAGTACCTACCAAGGTGTTTGATACATTTCTATCAATTACATCTGGATTCATCACAACTTCAGTCACACTCTTTCCCAGGCCACATGATTCAAACTAAGAGGTCTAGATCTTGTTAAATTTTCATTCCTCTTTTTATATTCTAAGAACAGGGAATGGAATCTTCACTCTGGAATAGAAGTGCCAGCCCACGGATTTATGAATCCAGGAACAAGGCTAGTTATTACAGCCAACCAAATATCAATCCTGTAATGGTTATGGGATTTGAAGATCTTCCATGCCCCTTGAACTTGGTGATGTAGCAGGAAGGGGTGGGGCAAGAGGAAGCCAGAGCCAAGCTGGAGTCAGTGTGGTGACTAGAAGCAGTGGTTTTGGTGGGAACTACTTTTTTGGGGGTCCAGCCAGAATTTCTGCTAAGGACTCCTGCTGAGGACTGCTGGAAATGGGAACTGCAGCAGGAGTGGGAGGTAGGGGTGAGGGGGGTGTGGAGCTACTGGGAACAAGCTGTGTGGATACTAAGCAGTTTTTGTGAGTGATGAGAGGAGGATCCTTGCCTGGGGTAGCCTGTTCTGTTTTAAAGCCTTGAGAATGTGGGTATTTAGTACATTAACTACATGACCCAACTCCATAACTACTGTAATGGCTTTGACTTTCTGGTTTGGGGACTCAGTTTCTGGTGTTTGAATAAATGTTCTAGCTATATTCCCCATGTAGAGAGCCTGTTACATTTTGTGATTAATAACCATATAAACATATTTATAGTTACTGTAGGCATTGTGAATACTGAGTTGTTGATACAGATGCCTTTGCAAAGGTCTGAGATTCCTGTCAGTCAAAAATCCACAGCAATTGTAGCTTTGGACGTGAATAAGTTGGGATTGATACTATGTAGGAACTGAGTCAAGATCTGAGCTTCCCCCCATACACGAACGCCAAGGAGTTATTGAAGGGTTTATGCCCCAAGGTGACATATGAGTGAGGAAGCGTATCCTGTTGGTCATCTTAAAACCTTTCTGAGGTTTTAAGTCTGAGGACTGTCTCCAGACCACAAATTCCCCCCAAATCAGCTCCCTAATATTTTAATATCCTTCACGTGGACACCCATTCTAGCAAATTGATGAGGTATGAACATAGACCAGACCCTTATTCTATTGGTAAATAGTGGAATACCTATAATTTTCCTCTTCTTTAATAGTTCTTACCTAATCTGTGAAGTATCTATCCCTTTGTAAAAACATTGATACCAAGTGATTAAATGGAACTGAAGTGGTAGTCACTGCCCCTCTTAATATAAGGGCTGGAGTAGGTGGGAGGGGAACATTACTGATAGATGTTAATTCTGATGGCAAAGAAAAGAAACACTCCAAAATTCTCAGAGTACCTGAGAATCTCAAGGGAGCAAGATGTGACAGGGACAGAGAATGACCATTACCTTTAATAATTTCTTTCTCCCATGACTTTATCCAACTATCTTTAGAGGTTCAGCCTTTATGGACAATATGAGTTTATGTAGACAGTAAGGAAATGTGAAAGAGGCTAAAAATGGAAATAACGCTTTAAGGAACTCTTTTGTGAACTGATCTGAAGAGAAACGTCATCTGTTTTGTCTTGAGTGAAAAGGAATTCTCGAGCTCCCCTGTCTGGCTGTGACTGCAGCTGGGCACTGGGGCTGACCTGGCAAATCAAACAAGAAGTTCTGATTTCTGAAAGGAGGGTGAGATGTTGAAGGAGAGAGGAAAAGAAAGAAAAAGAAACAGAGCAATTACATTTTTATCTCATGTAAAATCTGTAATAATCGCTGTAATCAAAAAGCTTTTAGGTCCAACTTTTGTTTGATAGTTGGATTTGCGTTGACACTTGTAAAGATATGAGGAGCGATACACCCTCCTTTGTGGTAACGGCTAGATGCAGTATAAAACTCTCAAGCAATTTTTACACTTCTGGTGCTCAGGCCCTGGGTAAATTAGTTGCAATATCTTAGACCATTAGAATGATTATCGGCGACTATAATATACAGTAATAGTCTGCGTTGGGCTGTAAAATTCCTTGATAATGTTTAGTTATGTGCCATACTATAGTACCTAGAAATAATTAAGGGAGTTGGTGAGAAATGGTATCTAACAGTTGCTCAGATATCTCTACTCCAATAAATCAGGGGACGAATTTTTATCAAATGCCAATTGTCTTAACATTTTCTTGCATAGAGACACCAAGCTGGGTTTGATACTATAGCTTTCTTTAGTTAGTAGATTCTTGAGTACAGGAAGGGAAGGCTGAAGACTTAGAGATTCCAAACCATCACTACCTAGGTTTCTGAGGGCCACATCCTTCTCTTTCTTTTTTTTTCTTTTAAAAAGTAAAGATATTTTTATATAAGGGAAAGGTTAGATAAATAAGGAAGAAAGATGGAAAGAAAAAAGAAAGAAAAAGAGATAAAACCCTAACTATATATACATACTTATATGTGCGTATGTTATGTGTCTGTAGTTTATCCGTAAGACCCAGCACAGTACCTGGAACAAGGTAGGTACTGAGTCAATACTAGCTAATCCATTGATTTTGTTCTATGCTCTATCTGCCCCTTTCTGTTACTCTTATTCTCTCTCTCTGTCTCTCTGTCTCTCTGCCTCTGTCTCTCTGTCTCTGTCTCTGTCTGTCTCTCTCTCTTTCTCTCTCCCCTGTTTTTTTTCTATCTCTGTCTCTCCTGTCTGTGTCTATCTCCACCATCCATCCTAATCCTTTACCGCACATAATCATATACAAGGTTTCCAACATCCATTAGAAATAAAATAAAGCAAACAATATATCCACTGTCTTACCTCCCACCCAGTTCTTACCCCCTTATAATCTAAATCAACTAAAATTCTTTTCTCCAAAGGGGCCAATAATCTTTTACTTGCTAAATCCAATGACTTTTTTCAGTCAATACTCTTTTTGAATCCTCTGCTGTTTTTCATATTAATGACCAATCCTGCCTCTTGGCTACTTTTTGCTCTCTTGACTTTCATTTGACACTGCACTTTCCAGGTTCCTTTCTTACCTGTCTGATCAATCCTTTTCCATCGCCTTTGCTTCATTATCAGTGACCTGACACTAAATAAAGGGAGCACTACTTGACTTCACCTTGGGTATTTTCCTGCCTATTCTGTTCACTGTCTTAATGATATCAATAACCTCCATCAGTTAGATTATCATCTGTTTGCAGATGACTTTCAAATCTATTATACCTGCACTGAATCTCTCTCCTGAGTTCTAGTACCAATCACTAACTGCCTGGTGGAGTCTTTTTCTGAATGCCCCATGAGTACCTCACCCTTAACAGAGGTCCAAAACGGAACTCACTCCCAAAATAGTCCCTACTCTGAATTTCTTTATTTTTGTTTAGAATATCATCATCCTTCCAATTACCTAGGGCTAATATAGCCTCAAAGTCATCCTTGACTCATTGTTTTACTTCTCATAATTCAATTAGTAATCACGTCTTATGGTTTTGCTGTCCCCAACATCTCTCATGCCATTTCTCTTCTCTCAATGCATATAGTCATTACTCTAGTTCAGTTCAATTCTTTTATTATGTTCCTTCCATGTGCAAGTCACATAATTAGCTGCTTGGGATAAAAAAATTTTTAAATGAAATAGTCCCTGGTCTCACAAAACTGAGATGCTACTGCAAGATTATTTCTTTCCTATTTTAATGGTCTCCTAATTGATCTCCCTTCCCAAATCACTCCCCTTCCTAATTAAAACTTCATATTGCTGTCAAAATATTATTTTTAAAGCCCAGTTTTGACCATGTTACTATCCTGATCAAAAACCAGCAGTAACTCCCTATGGCATCTAAGATAAAGTACAAATCCTCCCATTTATTTGACTTTTAAAATCTTTACAGTCTGCCTATATTTGACACTCACATTATTCTCCTTTGTATGTTCTATGTTCCAGCCATACTGACCTATTTGTTTTTTGTTTTTGTTTTTGCCTTTTTAAAAATTTATTTATTTACTTTAAATACATTTACAGAATTCAGTTCCACAGTCCCTTGAGTTCTAAATTTTCTCCCCTTCCCTCTTATTTTCCCTCCCCACCATGGCAGCATGCAAACAAATATAGGTTCTACAAATACCTTCACATTAAACATTAGTCAAGTTATAAAGAATTATAGCCAATAGAGTAAACAGTGAGAAAGAAGGGATAAAATGAAACAAAACACAAAAGAGAGAGAGCGAGCAAGTAGCTTGCTTCAATCTGCATTCAGACTCTATAGTTCTTTCTCTGGATGTGGATATCCCTTTCCATCATGAATCTTTTGGGGTTGTCTTCTAACCTTGCATTTCTGAAAGGAGTCCAGTCTATAAAAGTTAATCATCACAGATATAATGTGTCTATAATTGTGTAGAAAGTTTTCTTGGTTCTGCTCTCTTCACTAAGTATCAGTTTATCTAAGTCTCTCCAGGTTATTATGAAGTCCATCTGCTCCTCATTCCTTATAGCACAATAGTATTACATTGCATTCAGATACCACAACTAGTTTAGTCATTCCCCAATTGATGGGCATCCCCTTGATTTCCAATTCTTTGCCACCACAAAAAGAGTTTCTATAAATATTTTTGTACATATAGGTCCTTTTCCCACTTCTATGCTCTTTTTGGGATACAGACCTAAAAGTAGTATTGTTAGGTCAAAGGGTATGCATTTTTTATAACTCTTTGGAACTACCTCCATATGGCTCTCCAGAATGGTTGGATCAGTTCACAACTCCACCAACAATACATTAGTGTTCTAATTTTTCCACATCCTCTCCAGCATTTATAATTTTCCTGTTTTGTCATTTTAACCAATCTAACTGGTGAGATGTGGTACCTCAGAGTTGTTTTGATTTGCATTTCTCTAATCAATAGTCATTTAGAGCATTTTTTCATATGCTTATTGATATCTTTAATTTCTTCCTCTGAAGACTACCTCTTCAGATCATTTGACCATTTATCAACTGAGTAACAAACTGGCCTATTTGTTATTTTCTAAACTTGACTTTCAGTCTTTTGTCTCCATACTTCTGTACAACCTAGAGTATACATCCATGCCTAGAATGAACTCATTCCCTTCTTTGCTCACATCACAACTCAGGATGCTTTTTTTAAAGTAGTTAGTTCTCTCCTCAAAACATCTTGTATCTACTTCTTTGTATTAATGTTATATCCCTCAGTATCATATACACTCCTTGAAAATGAGCAATTTTTCATCTTTATATCTGGATCTCTGTGCCTAGAAAAATAACTTGTACATGAAAATCCCTTTATCTGTGCTTCTGGAATGAAATGGAATCAACTGACATGGCATGGAATGGAATGCAATGGAATGAAATTACTAGTTACCTGACAGACCATGTAGTGGAGGAAGAAATGAAAACAGGTAGGGAACCTAGAAAGGGGAGATAAGAACAAAAACAATCTTAGGAAACAAAAGTGTTAAGATTTAAAACTGATAAGGACCTTAAGTGATAGGGGAAAATGTACATATGAGTTCTGCCTAGGAGCATGAGTGCCAGAATTGACCTGATAATGCAGATAAACATAAACACCAAAGCTGCAAGGACATGATAAGTATTATGCCCTTGGGTCAGTGTGTCCTATTAGTTCTGTATTCCATGACCCAGATGTTCTGTTGATGTTCTGCTCCAGGACATGAGCTCCCTCCTTCCTCTGCCTGTTTACCCAACTCTTGTGGCATCAGAGGCAGACATGAAGAATGTGGACTTTTTGTCAAAGGGGCTCAGACAGGGGGATAAAAGAGGGAAATACTGAGAATGGGGTAGAGAAGAAGGGAGAAGGAAAAATAAAGCTGTCTGCTGATCACTCACTCTCCTGCCTCCTGACTCTGCTTTGTAGAATGTGCTGGTCACACCTGGAGTGCACCCAAAGACCAAAGGAAATATTGGTGAGGCTAGCCCCCCGACATATAGGTCAGGATGCTTAAGTATCCATAGCAATCTCATCATTTTAAAGAACTGAGATCCAAAGAGATTAAACAACTTACCCAAGATCACAATGGTGGTGAAAGACATGACCAGGACTTAAATACAGATCTTCAACTGAAAGGCTTTTGCAACAGTGCAGGTGAAAAGGAGATTGGTACAAGAGATGCCAGAGAGCTGATAAGACTTGGCCCCAGATTATCTATGGGGGAGGTGATAAATAGTGGAGAGTCAAAGATGAGTCTGCTGTGAATTTGAGTGACTGAAATCATAGAAGTAGCCTCAATAGAACCAGGAGAGTTTGGAGGAGGCATGGAATTAGGTGGGATGATAATGAATTCCAAAATGGATATGTTGAGTTTGAGTTGTTCATGGTATATCCAGTTGGAAATGTTCATCAGGCAGGTGCTGATCATGGTAATTGGTGTTGTAGGACTAGAGCTTAAGAGGCAGGTGAGCACTGAATATAGAGATTTAGGAGTCATATGTAAAGGGATGGTAAATAGGTAATGAAACCTAAATAAGTAAGCTGTAATTTGACTAGAAGAGGTAGCATCATATGATACAAATTGCACTGGATCTGGCATTAAAAGATTTGAGTTTAAATCTTAGATTGCTATCTCTGTGACTTTGAATATACCTCTAATGATTTCCCTTCACACTTTACTATAGTATTTATTCAGAACTCTCTGAACTTCTGTTTTCTTAGTTTGCCCTTATATTTGAGGGCATGAGAATGAGAAAAGTTGTAAATGAGAAAAAAATGAGAAAGCTGTAGTGGACAAACACTATATTAATGTGTAAAATATATAGTAATACATACAATGGGTACATATGTACCCATTTGATACATGTGAAAATAAGATACAATGAAGACCATCATTTTCTGAAGGTCCAGAAATTAGGTAGGGAAACAAATTCACTTTGTGTATCACTAAAATATCTGTGCCTGAGGGATTCCAGAGAAGGAAAACAAGTCCAATCCTCTCTGCCTTCAGAGTCTTCCAGCTGCTTTTTTTTATTGCAGGCCAAGGAGAGAAAAGAATCTATTGTCTCTTTCCCAAGTACCCATTTTGTTAAACAATTAATTGAAACCATATATATTCTTAATGCACTGAACCAATTATCCTTTCAAAATAACCTTTGCTTAGTGAAAAAAGTGCAATTTCAGTGATCTTAAAACCAATTACTTCTAACAATTTGTTCTCATGATGTATTCCCTCTGAAAATCCTCATACACACAATGCAAAATGCAATTTTCTCCCAGCGGCATATCCCAAGATTCCCTACATGCCAGTGGCCTCATATGCATTTTATTCTTAATGATTTACCTTCACCACATATCATCAGGTCCATCCAAAAGGGGTCAAGAAGTACAAAGGTATTCACATTTGCTTATGCCATCCAACTCCAAATTTGAAATAAAAATGAGAAGAAACTGAAGATGATCCCAGAGATTTACTGTTATATCCCCTCATTTTGTAGATGAGAGAAAAACCCCAGAGTGAATGAGATACAAAAGTGGATGCTAAAGATGATTGTGATTTCCATTTGCCAAGATTCACTAAGAACCACAGAAACTTCTGAAAGGAATTTAGCCAGAAGAATTTTGTTCAATATTCTTTATTAACTATTTCCATGTGATTAATACCTGGATATTAGTCAATTCATTCAGCAAAGCAAATGTATCAAGATTCATAGAGCTAAAGCTGGAAGGGGCCAGAGAGGCCTTCATTTCAGAGATGAGGAAGCTGAGGCACAGGGAGCTTAAGAAATTTGTCCAGGGTCACCTGGGTGGCATGTGCCCAAGACAGAATTTGAACCTGGGTATTCTAGAGTCATTGTTCTTTCCACACAGTCCCTTAAAGTACCTATCATAAATATGCTTGCCAAGTCATTGGAACTGATATTTGAGTGACTATGAAGAATTGGAGATATACCAGAGAGGGGCAAATATTCTCCCGATTTTAAAAACTGGCAAGAAAAGAAAATCCATAGATTATGACCCAATGGCTTGATTTTGATTCCTGGAAAAATTCTAAAACTGATCATTGAAGAGATAGATGGTTAATTAATATCTAGAAAAAAGAGCAATGATTACTAAGGGCCAACATTATGTCACTAAGAACAGGTCATACTAGACTAATCTTTTTTCCATTTCTTACAGATTTCCTGAAGTAGGAGGCCTTGAGGATGGTGCAGCTATACTTTACTAAGATTTTAGCAAAGAAACTGATTTTTTTAAATTCCCATACTATTCTTTTGGATAAGATGAAAACATGCAGACTAGATGAAAATATAATTAGCTGTGTTCAGAAGAGGTCAATTGGCCAGAACTGGTCAAAAGGAATAGTTGTTGTTTGATCTAGTGTAAACTTGGCAGGAGGCTTCCAGGGGACTAGTCCTAGCATCTCTTATTTGTCACAACACTGACATTTTTATCAATGAACTGAATAAAGGGGTGTGTATGTATATGTATATACATATATGTATATTATATACACACAAACACATGTGAGTTTGCCTACATGTGTATATATCCTCTGTGTGCATATGATATATATTGCATGTATATACACCCATACTATACTTTTCAGATTTGTGTATGACCCAAGGCCAGGAAAGATAGCGAATAAACTGGATGGCAAAGTCAAGATCTAAAACAGATTTTGAAAGGTTCAAAAACTAGACTCTACTCTCCAATCTTCACCTCTACTACACCTAAGCCAAATATCTAATTGATGATTATTTCACTTTTTTTGGACTTCTCTCAGTTCTACAGCATCTCTTCATTAAAAAGCTAGATGACTACTTGGTGTGTATGTTATAGTGGTAAAAACTTTGAGGTATAGATTGGGAAAGATGGTGAATGAGGTTTCTTCCAATTCTCAAATTCTGTGGTTCTGATTTGGTAACTTATCAATATTTGCAGAGAGAAGATTCCATTTGTTACTTGCATGAAAGTTGCAGTGGCTCACCAGGCTCAATCGTAAGCTACACAGTAAAACTATAATATAGTTCATTTTTTATGCGTTGGGATACACAGTCATATCCCAAATATAGCAATGACATTTGGCACAAACCTTGTATAACTTTTCATTTTCTTGGCCTCCTCTACTCTCCTCTCCAGCCCCTTCCTCAAATTCTCTGTCCTTGTCCAACAGCTCTATGACAGGTTTCTAAGTAGGTGTATATCCATGCATTCCTATATGCATAGAACATATTGTATCCTATAATTTACATAGGATACACACCAGTATGCATGTGTATGTGTATATATGTACGTGTACAGCTTAGCAATTTTCAGTTAGATCTGTCTCTTCATGACCCCATTTGGGGTTTTCTTGGCAAAGCTACTGGAGTGGTTAGCCATTTCCTTCTCCAGCTCATTTTACAGATGAACTGAGACAAATAAGGTTAAGTGAATTGCTCAGGGTTACACAGCTAGTAAATATCTGTTAGATTTGAATTCTGATCCTCCTGACTCCAGGGAAGGTGCTCTATCTACTGTACCACCTAGCTACATAGATAGATAGATAGATAGATAGATAGATAGATAGATAGATAGACAGACAGATAGATGGATAGATAGATGATAGATATCCATACATACATACATATATGTATGTGTATGTATGTATGATCTAAAGGGTATGTATATATGATCTCAAAGCTTGAGCATCCAAGTGTTAAGGAAATAGAATTTTTGACTTATCCTAGCAATATGGAAGGCCATCAGATAAGAGGAGAATGGCTCTCAAGTGCTACTTGGGGAAACATGAAGATCCACACAAGGGGGCAGTCCCAGATGCCTCCTCTGACTGGATGGTTGTGAAAAGTCCTTACAAAACTTTAAAAAGGAAAGCAGTTATTTATTAGTTGCCATTTTGGTGGGGATAATGCAAAGCACATGGCCTTGGAGGTAAAAGGTATTCTAAAAATGCTTGTTTAATCTCAAAACTGTTATATTTAGCATTACAAATTGTCTCCTGAAATTCCTTTCTAATGAGTCACTGTGTGTTTTTAAAATATTAATAATGTTAAAATCTTGAATTTTCATAGCAGTTCATACTTTTTAAAGTGTATTTACTTGGATGTTTGATCTTATTGAGGAAGATGTGGGAACAGTGAGCCTAGAAACAAAAAGATCTGAGTTCAAATCTAGTCTAAGAAATGTATTAGCTATGTGACTCAAGGTAAGTCACTTAACCTCTGCCTGGATTTCCTCATCTATAAAGTATGAACAACAATAAAATCGACCTCCCAAGATTGTTGTGAACATCAAATAAGATAATATTTTGAAGGACTTTGCAGAGTCTAGTGCACTATATAAATCATAGTCAATATTCCTGTGATTTGATATATATAACAGTGCTATGAAGAACATAGAGTAGATCATATTTCCAATTTATAGATGCAGAAACTGAGTCCCACAGTGCTTAAATGACTTATCAAAGGTCACAGAGGAAATTCTTAATGGAGGCAAAACTTTAAATTCCCTGATCAGGTCTCTATTGTTTTTTCCCCACACCTTTGTGGTCAATTTCTTATTATATCTGAGGTCTTCAAATCACAAGTGGCACCAATCACAATGATTTTGTTGTTGTCGTTGCTCTGGACCAAGGGTTTTCAACCTTTTTTTTTGCATTAAGGACCCCTCTTACCACATTGGTGAAACCTATGGACCCCTTCTCAGAATAACATTGGTATTTTTAGTAATTTAATGCAATGCTAAATTTCAGTTTGAAATTAGGATAGGAAAATATGTATTTTTTCCCTTACAGATTCATGGATTTCCTAAAATCTATCAATGGATCCCATGTTAAGGATGCCTGCTCTAAACTATCAAATGTGGATAATTAATTCAGCCATAATCATTGAATAGAGACACTGACGATGACATTATCCTGATTTACAAGATTATTGTGCTATAAGTCAATTCAGCAAATTCTTATTAAGTATAGCTCACATATAGAGAGAGTTTTAAGGTTTATAAATCACATTATATCTGTTATGTCACTGGAGACTTATAGTACCTCTGCAAGTTAGGTGCTATTTTAATCCCTAGTTTACAGATGCAGAAATTGAGCCTTAGGGAGATCAAGTGACTAACCCAAGGTCACACAGATAATCAGTGTTACAGAAAGAATTCTAACTAGGTCTTCCTAGCACCAAGTTTAGCATTTTGCCTACAAAAGCTTGCCACATCTATGTGTACATCTTCTATGTGCAGAATACAACACTAGGTGCTGGAGAAATTCAAACATAACTAAGACACAGACATAGTGAGCTCAAAGAGCATGCTATCAAGTTGAAAAGAGAGAAAGTAGACATAAATACCTCTAAATCAAGTAAAATTTGAAAGTCCCAAAGCTTAGCAGAAACTAGTATGAAATTAGAAGAGGGAGAAATCATTTCTAGTTTGGAGTTGGGAGAGGGGTTGTAGAATTAGGCAGGACTTCAAGAAGAAAGGAGCATTTAAATTATATCCTGAAGGAGAGGTGAGTTTTCGTGGCACTCCTCCCTTGGTTCTCTTCCTACTTATTTGGCCAATCCTCTTTGACTGGATCTTCATGCAGGTTACACCCCCTAGGGTTAGTCCTAGGCTCTCTTGTGGAATATATTCCTTTCTCCCTCTATTCCATTTCCTGTGGTGATCTAATTGGCTCCCACAGATTCAATTATCCTCTGGAGGCTGATGATTCTCAAATCTACTTCATCCTCAACTCCCGGCCAGTCTCAAGTCTGATATCCTTATTGAACTGCCTGTTGACCATTTCAAGCTCTTTGTCCTATAGCATTTTAAATGTAGCATGTCCAAAACCGATCTCATCATCTTTCTGCCAACCACTTCTACTTTTAAAATTCTATATTACTTATAAGGGCACTACCATCATCTCAAAACTCATCACAGGGGGATGTAGGATACCTCTATCACACCTTCCAAGAAGCAGGTTCACTTAGCTTGCCCATGGATATTGTACATGCTCTAAGCACTGGGTTCCCACTAGTCCTTCATTACATTTGTACATATAATTATGAACTGAGGATGAACTTTGGGCAGAGGCTTGTATGCCTATTCAAGAGATATTCTCTAGGACCAGAAAAAATGAGGATGGGGCCAGAAATCAGAGAATAAATAAGACTTTAATTAGCAGTCAATCTGGAACCACTATTAGGGGTCAATACCCAAAATGACTACTGGATTATCAGAGCCAAGATTCCAAAATAAAATTTAGGAGGCAGCAGCTGGGACAGGGACTAACTCTAATAGCAACAGTGCCAAGCAGCAACATAACACAATGAAAAAAACCTAGTCTTGGAGTTAAAAAAATAACTGAATTCAAATTCTGCCCTTGAGACTTGGTAAGTTATATGTGACTAGAGGTAAGGCATTTAAATTCTCTCAGTCTCAGCTTCTCTATCTGTGAAATAGAGATAATCATTGTAATCCCAAGCAAAGGCAACTTCGAAGGTCTGGAATACCAGCATAGTAACTCTCCATTTTATTCAGTGACAAATTAAGACAAAACATTCACAGAAGAGAGAAATTCAAAATACAGCATTCACCATTTGTAATTCAATAATTGAGTAAGTCCTCAATCCAATCCAAATACTACTCCACCCCTGGCCAGTATATTCATTTAGTCAATCACAAAGTCTCTCTTCTCAAATGGAGATTAATTTCTGATCATAAAGAAAGTACATTCATTTGGTGAGTCACAGAGCACAAAAAAGTCAAAAGTTTCCCACCCTTGGATCACAACTGAATTACAATTATCATCAGTTAATACCAAACACCTTCTCAAAAGGGACTGTGAAGAGCATAAAAGGCCATCTACCCCTAAGCTACAAGGATATCATCACAACATTTAATACCCAAGGAGAGGTCTTTTCTTTATCTTGACTATGGCAATTTCTCAGCAATCTCTGTTTTTGGGGAAACAAAGCTTAACAAAGCCACAGAATTTCCAGTATCCTTATCAATTCACTCTCTGCCTACTGAACAGTCCCAGAACCCCTGAAAATAACAGCAAGACCCTCTTCCAGGATAGAAATCCTTCTTCAGGGCTTGTGAACCAACAGCAAAGTTCCAGGACCTCTGCAACAGCAGCACTGCCCTTCACCAGCAGACAAATCTGGCAAAACAACATCAAAATAGACAGACAAAATATTGGCATCACAGCCATGCCTCCTCAGTTCTCAGTAGTGCTGCATAGCAGTTCTCAAAAGTCCTAGGCAGCTCCCAACTGGCCCTCAGCAGTCTCTCTCTCAGCAACTCTGGCCCCCAGCAATTCTCCTCTCTCTCTGCCTCCACGATACTGATCCCCAAAAGTCCTTCTGGCCTCTTCTGCTTGGGCCTATCTCTAAATCCACTGTACTAGCTCCACTCAGTTCAGCCCTCTCTCTTCATGTCAAAAAGTCCATCCCACAAGTGGTATTCATAAGCTCTGGGTTTTAACACAACCCCCAAACCAAGCCAGCACAATATATATAGTACTTTGCAAACCTCAAAAATGTAAACCTGAAAAAAAGTTCAGTTATTGTTATTCTTATAGTATAATTCATATACCCTATTAACTCAGAGGCCTAGTGTAGAGCAAGTTGAGCTTTTCAGAGTAGGCCCAACAAATGACTGAGATTCTTGATTAGAGTCAGCCCAGGAGAGAAGTTGGGATTGATACAATTTTCATGGGGTCAAGTTGTCAGAGAAGGAAGTACTATGATAGGAGAATCCCTGGCAGACATCACAAAATAATGGAATTTTGGATCTGAAAGGAATCTTAGAGATTATCTTGCCCCTTATTTGATTAGTGAAGAAAGAAAGGCCAAAATAAGGTAATGACTTGTCCAAAGTCACTGAATAAATGGCAGAGGGAGAACAAGAACCCAGTTCTTCTGACTCATTTCAGAGACATTTCACTCATACTAGGCCATCTATTCCTTAAGTGAGAAATATTTCATATTCTTCATATAAAACTCTAATAATAACAATTTAGCAACAACTGCAAGTTATTAATAGGAATATTATCAGGCCCATTGTTCAGATGATAAAAGACTGAGAGAGAGGAATTGACTTGATTAGGGTTATGCAGCTGGTTAAGTTATGGAGCCAAATCGATGATAGACAACCAGATCCTCCTTCCCAGTAGCTGAATCAACAGAATACGGATTGATTCATTAATGTAAGCCCCAAAATACACAACTCATTTCTCCCTGTCACAATGAGCTTTAGGTAATGATGGATCAAGGACCTGATAATACTATAAACCAGGCTCAGAAGAAACAAGGCAAAAGATATGAACAAAAATAAATGAGGAATCATCAAAACCTAGGAAATGCATAGAAATTGGAGGTCAAGGCAGAGTAGTGAATCCCAAACAAATAAATTCTTGGATGCTAGTGATCACAGAAAAACTAGAGGAGGAGAGAAGAAGCAATGGGTCATAGGAAGGCATGGGGGTAGGGGAAGAGAGTGTCAGGGAAGGGCAGAAGGATATACTGCACCACAAAACAAAAGAATGCTTACAACTGACAGCAAAGTCTCTCACATACAACATATTCTTTCTCCTACAGGAAGAACCAATGAGGAGCTTTATAAGGTCAAGCTAAACCAGGAATTGGGTTTGACAGCCTACCAGTGGGTGACAATTTGCTACACCTGATGTTGCAGCTGCAAAGAGTAAGATTCAGCTCAATATAATGCAAAGCAAGTCAAGAACCATTTATAAAGAACCTCTATATGAAAAGAAATTATTTTTCCCAGGGGTCATAAAAGAGCTTATGTTCTACTGGGTGGAGGGGATATATATTTGTATTTGTATCAGATAAATACAGTGCAAAGTAAAAGGCTGTGGACCTGCAGTCAACAATACACAGGAGAGTTAAGGCTCACTTTGCTGCTCTTATTTAGTTCCCCACTGTGGGAAATCTAGTCCATCCTGGTGCTCCTTTGGCCCCAAATCCAGGAAATAGTAACAAGAATATTATATATTGAACAGTCAAAGGATATTGCGTTTATTATGCAAAGGGGTCTTCAATTGGTGGATTTATCTGATTCCCACAAAGGTTCATACTTACTGCTCTTATTTAGTTGATAAGGAAACCGAGCCATAAAGAGTAGCGAATATTTGCCCAACCTCTACAAGTTCCAATGATTACAGAAGTGAAGCAAGAGCTGATTCCCATCTCTCATCCCATAGGGCCTCATTTTCTTTCACAGGCGCTCCCAGAATTTTCATCCAAATATTTAGACATAAAAATGGAAACCAATTTAGTGTTGCTTCTCTGGCAAGTCAATGTTGAAGTGCCCAAGATTCTGAGTTACTCCTCTATCGCTCTACATGAGAAGTTAAGAATTCTTGGTGTGATGCAGAAGGGAGCAAAAATCAAGGCATCCCTCATATAAATGCTCCCTTTTTAAGGAATGAAGTGATTTACCCTAGTGTCTCCATCTCTGTTTTTTCTGAGCCATTTCCTCAACTTGCTTAGCATCCACATTGTGTGGTCTTCAGGATCATGGGACCTTTACTTTGTCATCTTCCCCCAGTCTGTTAAAACTTTTGACCTTTGAAAAGGATTTTTATCTAACACTGAAAAGTGCCCCCTCCATAAGTTTGAAATATAATAACTACCAAAGAATATTTACATTGAAATGAAGTATAACATACTTCAAAACATGATTCTCTAATTCATCTCTCTGTGAGGCAGAGAGATCTATTGAAATCAGACCTAGATGACCCTCAATCAGCCTATAAGTAAAGCCTACTCTGGGTTCTTTAATAGTGTGACCAAAGATCTCTGAATACCAGAGGGAAAGTCCTGCAACTGGACTAAAACCTCTCATATAAAGCCCTTCTTGAGGTAAGAACCTACCAAATAAAAGGTTATTATTATGACCACTTTCTTTAGAAGTATCTGAGGGTGTGACAGGAAGCAGAGGATTATTTCACACTTTCAAAGTGCTGCTCAGTGATTCTTGATGCTACTTTATAGGTAAATGCCTCTCTGATTTGAGTGTTTTCTATGAGATGCAAAACATCCTACAAGTGTAACAGGGGTACGGCAAATGAGGACCAAATTCTTTACTTTCTGTCAACATATGTGAAGTCTATACTTCTGGAAATTTGTGTTGATAACTGGATATAGATCCTCAGGTATCAGGTGACTATTTCCTAATTTATTATTTAATGAGTGTGCATACAAAAGCACAAAAGGCAGAAATTGACTGATTATCTCTCTTATTTCTGGTAATAATCAAGGAAAGGCAGCTGGTATCATAGTGGATAGAGTGGATAGGAGTCAGGAAGCCATGAGTTCAAATTCAGTCTTAGATACTTACTAGCTGTGTGACCCTAGACAAGTCACTTAATCTGTTTCCTCTATTATAAAATTTAAAAGCACTAGGTTATTATAAGCATTAAATGAGATAATATTTTTAAAGCATTTAGCACATACCTAGCATATATTGTATGAATAAATGAATAAATGCTCACTGCCTTCCCCCATCCTCTTCCCTTTTCCCTCTCATATAACTTCTATGTGGGGAAAAATAATGTTAGTAACTACTGCACTCAGGCATAGAACAATAAGCACATGGCCCTCCGATTCAACTGTTTCATTCTTTCCGACTCAAGTGCATGAGAGTTGGAGATGCAATGAAGGAAGCTACAACTTGTGAGTTTCCAAGGTCTGGAGAGTTATCCAAGATCTAAGACTAAGAGTCAGTACCAGAGCTTGTCAGCAACTAAGGCTAGTTGAGATCACAACCCTGAAGAATAATCTTTGAAACTGTGTATAACATATAAAAGTGACTTGATCCAGCAGCTAAGACAGTGTTTAGTGAATGCAAGGAAGCAACTCTCCATTAGGTACATGTTCAGGAGAGAGTATAGTGGGACAAATGCTGTATAGAACCACTTTAAATTTGAGCCCACTTTCCACAGGAACAAGGGTGGTAGAGAGAAGAGTATACCATAGTTTAAGGGTATACTGAAATACTTCTATCCTTGCTATATCGTCCTGATAAATGTTTTTTGAAAAGGCTTATCAATGTTAATTTCTTATTCATGATATTGAAGAGAAATCTAAGGGTCAAATTGATTCTATTTCTAGTTAGATGATGTTAAAAGTCAATTGATGACTACAAAACACTTTTCACACAAATAAAATCAAATATAACTAATTGGAAAAACATCAATTGCTTATGGTAATATAAGCTAATATAATAAAACTGACAATTTTACCTAAATTTATACTACATATTAAGTGCCATACCAATCAATCTACCAAAAACATTACTTTATAGAACTAGAAAAATTAGTTACAAAATTCCTTTGGAAGAACAAAAAAGTTCAAAATATCAAGGCAATTAATGAAAAGAAATGCTAAAGAAGGTGGCCTAGCCATGCCATATTTTAATCTCCATTATAAAGCAGCATCAAAGCAATCATAAAGTAGTCAACAAAACTGATTGGTACCGGCTAAGGAATAGAGTAGTGAATCAATGCAAGAGTTTGGGTACAAAAGACTCAGTAGTCAACAATTATAGTAATATACTGTCAGCTTTTGGGATAAGAACATACTATTTGACCAAAAATGCTGGGAAAATTGGAATATAGTATGGCAGAAACTGGGCATAGACCATCATCTAATGCCGTAAAGTCTGATACTGTAAGTAATCTGTGGAAGCAAGGAATAGTTTACCTGTCAAATTTATGGAACAGGGAAGATTTTATGACCAAAAGGAGTTGGAGAGCAGTGTAAAATGCAAAATGGATAACCTTGATTACATTAAATTGAAAAGTTTCTGTACAAACAAAGCCAATATAACCAAGATTAAGAGTGAAGTGGGAAATTGGGAAAGAATTTTTACAGTGCCTGATAAAGGCCTCATTTCTAAAACAAATGGGAAATTAAGTAAAATCTATAAGAATACAAGTCATTTCCCACTTGATAAATGGACAAAGGATACGAACAGGCAATTTTCAGAGGCAGAAATTGAAGATATTTATAAGTATATGAAAAAATGCTCTAAATCACTATTGATTCAAGAAATACAAATCAAAACAACTTTGAGGTACCACATCTCGCCAGTCAGATTGGCTAAGATAACAAAGCAGGAAAATGACAAATGCTGGAGAGAATGTGGAAGAACTGGAACACTAATGCATTGTTAGTAGAGCTGTGAAATGATACAACCACTCTGGATAGCAATCTGGAACTATGCTCAAAGGCCTATAAATAATTGCATACCCTTTGACCCAGTAATACCACTTCTGGGGTTGTACCCCAAAAAGCTCATAGAAGTGGGAGGAAGACCCATATGCACAAAAATATTCATTGCAGCTTTCTTTGTGGTGGCAAAAAACTGGAAATTAAGGGAATGCCCATCAATTGGGGAATGGCTGAACAAGTTGTGGTATATGAATGAAATGGTATACTATTGTGCTACAAGAAATGGGAAGGAGACAGTCTTCATATTCACCTGGAGAGCATTATACAAGCTGATGCTAAGTGAGAAGAGCAGAACCAGGAAAAATTTGTACACAATCATAGACACATCATATGTGTGAAGACCAGCTTTGATAAACCGGACTCTTCTCAGCAATGCATAGTTATAAGACAATTCGACAAGTCTCAGGATGGAAGGACATATCTACATTCAGACAAAGATCAAGAAAGAACAGAGTTTAAATGGAGACTGAAGCAATCTACATGCTATCATTCTTTTTCATGTTTGGTTCTTTCCTTTTTCCCATTGGTTACAAGCCTTCTATACAACCAGATTAATGTCCAATTTGAAAATATTTGCAGATCCAATACTTGATTGTATGCTGCCATGGGCAGAAGGGAAGAGGGAGGGGAGAGAATTTGAAACTGAAGAGATTATGGAACCTAATCTTGTAAACTAAAAGTAAATAAACAAATTTTAAAAAGTCAATTGATGTGAGGTGGGGGAACACACTAGACTGGAAACTCACAGTCTAATGATAGCATTAGAAAGAAAACCCAGTACCACACAAGAGCACACCTAGGATTCCAAGGGGGAGATAGCTCCAAGCAGTTGACCTTTCAGTGCACAACTGAATTGGGAGAATGATTGAAGAAACTTGCTACATGAGTAAATGGAAAAAAGTTTTGTCCTCAAGTTAGGGACAGACTGTGGCATCTGTAAGTCTATAGTATGGTATTTCAGTCATTTATTCCTATGTAAATAATATAGTGAATGATTCTTCAATTCACAAACTAGCCTATAACACCTTGGTTAACCATAACTTAGCTGACCCAGCCTAGTAATTCCTTATCAGTACCCCTCAGAGTCTAATGCTGCTGGTTACAAGACAGAGAATTTGAAAGCTCAGATGTTTCTATTCTACTGCTGGCCAGTTCTTTGTACAGAAAGGATTTGGGGGATAGGACCTTTTGATGCTATGTAGTTTGTGAGTTAGATAATGTCTGTAGTGGTGGTTTGTGGGGGGATTTATATTGGGTGTTCCCTTTAACTGTAGCATGGAAGGGGGAAATGGCTTAACTCTGCGTACCAACTTCCTGAACAAATAACAAATTCTGATGTACTACCTCAACAGATAAATCTCATGGCATTGCTAGGGCCCAGAGATAATTTTCTCTAAACTAAGAGTGTCACCTCCTAAGGACTCTGAAAATGCTTGAGGTGAGCAGAGTGAAAAAGTCACCCTTATGGGGCCCCTTTAAGGTCACAACAAGGCCCCACACCACATTGTGAAGGTACCATGTTAAACAAAAACTTTTCATAGAGAACTTTTCTCTCTTTTCCTGAAGCTTCTTGCTATTATTACTAACTGCCAAGCCTCCATCCACTTAATTGATAGAAAATCTACTTACTAATCACACTCTTGAGTTCTTCCTTTCTCCTTCTTCATTCATTCAACAAGTATTTATTAAATACTTACTATGTGTGACTATGCTAGGTGCTAAGGATGCTTAACTTTCCACATGCATTTCATCATTGGCAAATGACTTGTAGAGAAAAAAGTAAATCCATAAGAATTATGTAGTACCCTTTTGAGATATTACCCCAATGAACAATGACTGGTTTGAAAATGAGTTCAACTGGGGGTGAAATAGGAGAATATTGCAATATTCTAGATATGAGATGATGAGAGCTTCCAATAGAGTGATGACAATGAACTGAGAGAAGGAGGTGGGTGTTGGTGGTATGTAGAAGAAACAAGACTTGACAACTAATTGGTATTAGACATGAGAGAGAGGAAAGGGTCAATGATAACTCTGAGATTGTGAACCTGAGTGACTAGAAGAATAATAGGGAAGGAAGGAAGGAAAGAAGGAAGGAAGGAAGGAAGGAAGGAAGGAAGGAAGGAAGGAAGGAAGGAAGGAAGGAAGGAAAGAAAGATAGAAGGAAGGAAGGAAGGAAGGAAGGAACGAAGGAAGGAGTCATAATAGGAATATTAATAGGAAGTCATATAATAGGAATAATAGGAAGGAACGAAGAAAAGTCATATAACAAATCTGCTGGAGGCAACACAATTTAAAAGACAATCAGTGGTTGAATTTCATGTTTTCTCAAAGTGAAAAGATTCCAAAAAATTGAAAAATATTACAAATGGTAGTATTAACACAGCAACAAAAGGCAACCAAGAAAACATCAGAAACAATGGATTAATCAGTACACCTGGGTTTCTTACTACCTGTCTTACCACTCCCTAGTTTCCTTTGCTGGACCTTCTTCTAGATCAGGCTCAAAAGCCATGGGTTTCCCCCATTCATCTACCTCATCTCCTTCAGCAGATTGCCCCTTCTCTCATCCCTGCCCTTTCACTCATCTTCAATCTCTCCCTGTCTACTGACTCATTCCCTATTCCCTACAAACATGTCTCATGTCTCCCATATCTACCCCCAGCCTGGGAAAAATCAATAACAACACTCACTTTCATTCTTACTATTTTCTTATCTCTCTTCTGCTCTTCATAGCTAAACCCCTCTGTAAGACTGTGTGAAATAGATGCCTTTGCTTTCTCTCCTCTCAGCCTCTTAAAGCCTTACGATCTGCTTTCTGACCAAATCATTCCACAGAAATTGCTCTCTCCAATGTTTCTAATCCTTTCTTAGTTGCTTAATCCAATGACTCTTTTTTCAACTCTCATTTTTCTTGACCTTTCAGAAGACTTTGACAGTGTTCATTATTCTCTCCTTAATACTCTCTTCTCTATAGGTTTTTAGGACACCACTCTCTACTGGTTCCCCTCCTACCCAAGTAACTACTCTTTCTCTATCTCCTTTGCTGCATCTCCTCTAGATTATTCCCTCTAACCCAGTGGTTCTCAACCTTCCTAATGCCATGAACCTTTAATACTTGTATGTGGGTGTATCTACATGTGGGCAGACCCATCTGGAGATAGAGGAGCAGTGTCTCAGTTCCTAAGACCATCAGAAATATGTGTTTTCCAATGGCATTAGATTATCCCTGTGTCCCCTGTGAAAGGGTCATTCAACCCCCAAAGGGGTCACAACCCACATGTTGAGAATCATAGGTGTTCCTCAGGCTTCTTAGCTGGGCCCTCTACTCTTCTCTCTATATACTTCATTTAGTGCTTTCTTTGGCTCCCACGGATTTAATTACCATCTCTGTACTAATAATTCTTAAATCTCCCTATCCTGCCCCAATCTCTCTGCTAACCTCTAATCTTCTATCTTTAACTGCCTTTCAAACATCTCAAACTGGATGTCCTGCAGACATATCAAACTCAATACATCTAAGACAGAATTCATTATCCTTCCTCTAAATTTGCCCTGGGCTGCTCAGTGTCCAGCACTAAGCATGATCAGAGATGTGAATAAGAAATGACCAGACCGTTTGGGTAGTTCAGGGAAAAACCCTGAACTTTGTCTATTGATTCATAGGATAAGGTTTTTCTAGAGCAAATGAGACAAAGAAAAAGCACTCAGGTTTTTTTTTAATTTTTTTATCATTATAAAATGCTATCAATGTTGTGTATTATATCCTAGAAGTAGCACAGAATAGATAATTAAACAAGGCTTTGATGTCTAGGTGACTAAAGTCTTGGGGTAGAGCCTTTGATCTCAAACTCAAATAACATCTTTAAGTGGAACCCATTTCAAAGGACTCAGGAGCAAGTATAACAAAAAGCCACATCTCAAAGAGTTCCATTTAGAACACACTCTCAAAATTTTTATCCTAGTCCTGGATCAGGCCTCCTTGGCTCCCCACATAACCTGATGGCTGAATAATATATTTTGGCTCTCAACAAGAGGGCAACACCAACCTCCAGGTCACTCAGGTTCACAACCTAGGAGTCATCCTCTACTCCTCATTATCTCTCACTCAACATAACCAACCTATTGTCCAGGTCTGTCACTTTAGCCTTGAATATGCCTCTTTCTCCTCTGACATTCCTGCTACTCTAGTGTAGGTCCTCAACACCTCAGTTCTAGATTACTGCAATAGCCTGTTGATAGGTTTTCATGCCTCAAATATTTCCCCATCTTCCATTCTGTCACTAAAGTGATTTACCTAAAGGGCAGGTCCAATCATGTGACCCCTTTCTTAATAAACTCTAGTGACTGCCTGTTGCCTCCAGGAAGGAATACAAAATTCTCTATTTTACAAATTCAAAGCCCTTCAATAACTTGTCTCCTCCTACTTTTCCAGTCTTCTTACATTTTACTCAATCACATTTACTCTTTAATCCAGTGACACAAGCCTCCTTTTTGTTCTACAAACAAAACATTCCTTCACTCTGCTTATTGTATTTCCCTCTGGCTATTCCCCACTACTGTAATGCTCTCTCTCTCTCCTATGCTGCAACTACTAATTTCTTTAGCTTCCTGTAATTCCCAATTAAAATCCCAACTTCTATCTCCCAATCCTGTTTTATTCTAGTCCATTCCCTCCATTAATTATTTCCTACTTATCATATATATATATATATATATATATATATATATATATATATATATATATTTTGCTATGTACAGATTTCTTTGCAAGTCATCTCCCCCATGGGATTGTAAACTCCTTGAGGACAAGGACTGCCTTTTGCTTCTTTTTGTATCACTAGTTCTTAGGATTGTGCCTGGCACATAATAAACATTTCCTAAGTATTTATTGATTGATTAATTGATTGACTGAAATATGAGTTTCTTGAAAGAAAAGTTGCTATGTTTGCCTTTCTTTGCATCTCCAGAGTATTTGGTACAAAGAAGGTTAATAAATGCTTATTGACTGGCTGATTCACTTTATACAATTTATAAAAATCTTTATGAGAACTTTCTATTCACTCATTTACTTGCTGTCAATACAAGGAAGGCTGTGAACTCTTAGAAAAGCCTGAGCATCTATTTTAGAAAGATTGCCAGGGATGGATAATAGCTAATAAAATTATTCGGAGGAGGATTGTATAGGGTATGAATACTGCCTAGGGGACAAGGAAAGCAACCCTGCATATTTGGGCTTCTAAAGAGTAAAACAATGGGAAAGAGTTTACCCAGTGGTAGACCTTGCAAATCTAATACTACAGTTGTGAAGGTATCTAAGGAAAGGGGGGGGGAGGGGAGGGACTCAAAAGTCATGTCAATAATCATAAAGCTGAGGAACGGAAATGCAGAACAGTAAGCCAATGGATGTTAATAATCATTTTGGCTTGGCCATCCATTAAATGCAAGGAGCTAAAGGTAGAAGTGTCAGGCCCATTCAACCAGTGACGAAACTTAGTCATGATTGAAGAAAAATGAGAGAAGAAACTACTTATCTTGACAGAGGAAGTTTTGTTAGTGATATATAGAAATACTAGTGATTTTGTGGCTTTATTTTGTGTTATGCTTTTTTGAAGCTATTAGGTTTTGGTTGATTCAAAATTACTAAGTAATTCATTATGTCATCTGCAATGGTACTTTTGTTCCTTCTTTGCAAACATTTATCCTTTTTTTTTCATATTACCATAACAAGCATTTCAAGAACTAAGTTAAATAATAATGGCAATATTAGAAATCCTGGCTTTATGCCCTAAGCTTATTAGGAAAGAGTGTAGAATTTCTCTATTAAAAACAATGCTAACTCTTCATTTAAGAGAAATATTTTTAACTATTTGGAATAAAAATATGTATAGTCTCATGCATATTAGTGTTGTAATAGTAATGATGATGATTAATTAATAACTAATAACATTCATATTTTTTAAGGTTTTTAAAGTGTTTTTTTTATTACAGGCTTCCTCACTTCCTCGCCCCCTCTCAATCTATTGAGAGAATCACATTTTTTCATATTTAATTTTCTTTCTGTGATTGCTTTATTCAGATTATTTTGATAGTCCAATAAAACCTTCTTTTTGAGGAGTCTCCATGGCATATGCACTTAGTGTCATACTTGTATAACATTTAATAAACTACAATTAAGACCTATAATCCTATGCATTCCTGGTCAGTATAGTTCTTTTTTGAAATATCCTCTAAGTAACAGACTAGAACAGATAAGAATGGGACAAATTATTTATTTTCCATTTTGTCTAAGTTATTATATTTTAGTGCATGCTCATCAATTTTTTAATATGTTGTTTTGTTAATAAAGAATTGTGAGTTATATTTTAAAATGTAGTTGTCTTCAATTTCTCTTTGTTATTTCCTCTTTTATATTTTATTTTAATAGTTTGTGGTTTCTCTATATATTAAAAATTAAATTATGGTTTACCAATTTTATCTGTATTTTTAAAAGTACAGTTAATTGCTTTATTTATCAATTAGATTTTGTCTTCAATTCTGTTTATTTCAACTACAACTTTTTTCAAAATTCTGTTTTATTGTGATTGTTTTGTTCTTATTTGTTGATTTTCTAAGTTTTAAAATCCACGTTCAGATCATTGACTCTTTTTTCTCTTTTGTTAGGCTCAGCATTATGAAATAGAATCCTTAACTTTCTTCAGTTCTCCATTCAGGAAACACCATCTATAGGAAGCCTTTCATCATTCCAAAAGTTATTAGTGACCCATCCTTCCACATTTATATAATGTTTTTACTTATCTTAGTCTATGATCAATCCTCTGAAATAGAATGAAAGCTCCTTGAAAGCAGAAACTGTTTTGCACTTATTAAACATTTTATTAATGCTTACAGAAGTGAAATAAATAAAAATTTTCCTCAAATTATTTTAACTATGCAGTCTAAATCTTTTGATATATGGTATACACAGTATCATATTTAATATTCTTATATTTTTTGTTTTTTAACATATATTACCTAGAAAGTTTTTTCTGTTTCTATTTAGATATACTTATTTATATCTCCATTGTTGATTATTATTTCTTACATTAAGTTCAGGTTTTTAACTATTTAAGATTTCTTCATTTATATAAAAGTTCTTTATTCTTTGAAATATATACATTTTTAAATGTCTCATGCAAGTTTGAGAAGAAAATCAACTGCTTAATATTTCCATTCAATCTTCCTCATATGTGTAAAATTTTTTCAACATTCTAAGCCCTCAACCTTTTTCTTATCTTTCTTGTTGCATTTTAAAAGAAGAGGATTAAAATATTGTATATAGAATGTCTTAGTAGCAGTTTCTTTCTGTACTTTCTTAACTTTTTAAAAAGTTATTAGATTATATGAGGCTGTTTATGTATGTTTAACATTTATTATTTTACTTTCTGTGGTGCACCTAAGAAAGATACAATTGCTTTATTTATTTATGTTAAAGTTTAGCATTTTAATTTCTCCTTTGTCAAAATCATGTTAGCTATACCTGATTTTCTAAAGTGTTCTGAGTCATAACACATTTTATTCCAATTTCTCACTCTAAATCTGTATATGTGCCTGTTTTTTAAGTATATTTCCTGCAGGCAACATATTGTATCTTCCAAAAAAAATCCATTATGAGGTTCTTTTCTGTTTGACTAGTAAATTTAGTTCATTTATATTCTGGGTTATAGCCTATCAAATTGTTTCTTCCAAACAGTGGCAGTTACTTCTCAGTGACTAGGGTGTAGAAGTGATACAAGAAGCAGAGAATAAGTAGGAACCCATTAGATACTAGAAGTTTTTAAAGACAAGTGTCTTCTAATTGGTTCAAATATACAGTCAGTTTTCCTAGAATGCTTCCAGTGTATAAATATCTATGTTCTACTAAATCTTCAAGACCAGTCTTCTAGTAATTAAAGTTGATCAGAAGTGGATGGGGCTCCCATGAATAATAAGGGTTTGCCCTTTACTTTGGGTGTGCCCATGCAAGCTGGATAATCACCTGTTGGATATCTTAATAGAAAGGCTTCTTGTTCAGATGATGGTTAGACTAAATGAAATTGGAGGTCCTTTACAGATCTTATATTTGGTGAAGTATTATTTCCTCTAGGAAACCTTCTATGAATAGTCCAGCATTTCATCTTTACTTCAGTTCCTTTTGAACTTATTGTCATTTAACACAGAACTTAATACCTTATTTGAAAAAAGTCTTACTGATATTCTCATGTGTATATATCTGAGCTCAAGAAATACGTAAGCTCCACAGATCTTATCCCACACAGTATCTGATGTATAGTCAATAAATTCTTATTTACAGGTTGTATCGGGTCATTCCATTTTAATATGTGAGTAGTCAGATGGAATCTAATCAGACAGCTTAAACCTGATAGGGGAAAAACTGGAGACCATCAAAATTGCTTGTATTTTTGTCTATATCACCCAAACAATGGACTTGACTAAATGTTTCGCTTTTGTGGGTTTTTGGTTTTGCATTGTGTAGTGCAAGGAGTATAACCTTTAAAAAATACCTTTTTCTAAGAAAAGCAGTTTTTAGGTGTTCTTAAAAAAAGTATTTGCTTTTTTAAAAAAGCAGTTGATAATTTGCATGTGTCAGGAAAAATTGTTCATTATTTGTGCCTTGCTGATAAGCATGAGCGGTAAAAAGAGGTATTTTCTGCTATTATGATTTGTTGCACTATTTCAACTGAAGGCATCGTCTAAGACTGAATACTGGAAATGACAGTGACTACAGTGTTTTTGTAGAGGAGACTCAGTTGAGTAGTAGATCAGTATGGAAGCATCAGAGAAGTAGCCAATGATTTGTTTCATCCAGCTGAAATGTTGCACTTACTGAGCTGTTAGTCTAGCACATGAAAGGAACAGCTTATCATAGTAATGGAAGTATTTGTTCACACAGAAACTATTCTAATTAAGGAATTTTTGTGGGTAGTTTCTGAGATAGAAAGATGTTAATGAAGACTACAAGCCCAGACTTGTGAGTTCCTCCAACCACATGTATTCCCTACATATAAGTCTTATTACCGTGGGACTTATCACATAATCCCAGTCTCTTCATGGGCATTATTTGGATTGGTATAAGAGTGTTTTCCAAATTTATGAGTAGAATGTTACTCAACTATTATGTTTGTTCTGCATTTAAATGTTTTGATTAATGTTAATTGAATATTAATTGCTAAATTATTCCTGAGCAATACACTAGTGGGGGCTCATGAGTTACAATTAATAGATTAATAGTCACTCACAAAGGCATCCCTAGGGCCCTGAGAATACCGAAATGCAGCAACCACTCTCCCTCTTGGGAAATCCTCACCTATCAATATAAAGGAAGGTCAAGGGGAAAAGAGCTACAAAGAAAGAATGAGTGAAAATGGAAATGGGGGGGGAGGGAAAGAGGGGAAATTGAGAGTATACTCATTACACTGTAGGTTGGCTTTTCCAAGAAAGTACTATAGTATATGTGTCTTAAGTGCCAAAGCCTTTAAGATTTGTGCTGCCCTAGGAGTCAGAAAGAGGAACTGAACTCCTCTTGCCTAGAGCTCTCACCTTTGCCTTAGAAATCTTTCATCTTTCTCCCTTCAGAAGCCCTGTCAGTGTAAAATGAACTGAAACTGTGCCCACTCCAGACCGCTGATTGTTCTCAGAGATTGACTGTCCAGAGTGTGTCATCCTAGAGCCTACAAACAGGATGTTATATTGTGGTCATTCTCCCATGCCTGTCAGAAAAAAAATGAGCCACCCACTTCAGGGGACTAAAGCCCTCAGAGGATGACATTTAATACAATTACATAAATGAGTACTTTAATAGGGCCTGGGCTGCCTTATCCAACAGGACCACCACAGTTTATCTCCTGCCCTCCTCAAGAGGCTAGAAATGATTTATAGAAGCCCAAGTAGTTGCTGAGGAATTGCAGGTTTAAACAAGTACCTGCCCTTTCACCAAATTCAAGTACAGACAAAGAGTCCAAAAGACAAAGACCCCTTTAATCATCATGTGAGCAATAATTCTGGAAGGAAAAGAGAACGGGAAGAAGTGAGAAATGGGTTCTCATTCTTTGCCATCCAAAGAGATGTGATTTTGCCACACAACTCCTGGAGATCCTCAAATTACAGCCAACAAGCATCAGTCTATAGTTTGGGGGCAAGAGATGGGGTGGAAATCTAGAATCTTCCTTACTGGCACATCTGGTAGGTCTGAACTGGCATTCACTGGCAAGGGTTTGCAAAATTAATTACATTCTGATGCCTTGTCACAAACAATAATGTGGCGAGCCAAACCCTGATCCTTCACACTCTGCCAAATGTAGTGCATCTGCTTCTTTTTATGGCCTTTAATCTCATTTGGCAAAGGATTGCTTGGAAAAAATGGGGCTGAGACAGGGGGAGGGGGTAATGGCAAAAGAGATACGAGTTTTGAGGGGATGGGTTATCAGTGAGGTACTTAGTAGATAGCAAGGGGATTTTCCAGGATTAAAACAGGGGAGGCTTCTCAACCCACCCCAAGAAAAAAGAGAGAGGATGCTATTTCTTTTAAAACATCACAATCAGTCCTTAGCAAGCCCAATCTAATGCCCTGTTGATCTTTGCCTCTGCAATTCAATATGCTCTCCCATCTAAAACATAGTCATATACTTCCTAGAAACTACAAGCTAGCAGACCCAAATTCTAGTCCTGGCTCTACCACTAACTTGATAAATGACCTTGATCATGTCTTTACACTTTTCTTGGATTTAGTTTTTTTTTTTTTTACCTAAAAAAGAGCTAGACTAAATGGCCTCTAAGGTCCCTTCCATCCAATCACATTCTATGATTCTATAAATCCATGGTCTATTCTTTTTGTGAATTTCCCAAACAACTGACTGTTGAATGATGCTCTTTGGGAGATCACAGGGATTTTCTTTTTGCTGTGATCTTCTGGGCCCCAGCAGTATCCTCTTACTAAACTTAAAACCCTCTATTCTATTAATCCCCACAACAGGGAGGTGACATGCATATTGTAAATCTCCCTCTGAAATGGAGCTGCTCTAAAAATATCCAGAATGTGACTAGCAAGACACTGAGAGCACATTATGAAAAGTGTGAGGACATCGGCTTCTTGGGATTCATGTAAAATTTTGCTCTTTTGAGTTCCCTAGCACCAGAGTACAACAAACTCACAGACTTAATGGTGCAGATTTTTGGTTTTGATAAATTACACACTATATAAGTTTATATAAACCAATTTAAAAAACACATACTGAGTCAATTTCTGCATTATGTCCCTCAAATATCACTGTTCTAAATCTTCCCCAAAGTAGCAGTGAATTCTCTTCCCTTCTTCCCTTTCCCTCTCACCGTCTCCCTCCCCATCTCCTACTCTGCCTCTCTCCCTCTTCTCTTCCTTTTCTTTCTTTCCCTCCCCCCTCTTCTCCTCCTTCTCCTTTCCCTGTCCTTCTCCCTCTCCCCTTCCAGCTCTGCCTTTCTCTCTCCTTCTTCCCCCCTCCTTTCCTCTCTCCCTGTCTCCTTCCTCCCTCTTTCTCTTTCTTTTCCCTTATCCCTCCAAAATGCAATGACTTTTTCTCAGTCCTCATCCTGTTTGGCTTTTGAAATTGTTAACTATTCCTTTCTTCTCAGTGTTCTTGTCCTTTGGCTTTTGTAACATCTCTCTCCCTTTTCTCTTACCTGGATCCCCCCTGACTCATTTTCTTCCATTCATCCCTTACAAGTAGGTAAATCACCCAGTGTGGTAGCACACACCTATAATCCCTACAGCTAGGAAGGCTATGGCTGGTGGAGTTCTTGGACTCAGGCGTTCTGAGCAGAAGTGATCTAAATTGGGGTGGTTAGGTGGCACAATTAATAGAGCACTGGCCCTGGAGTCAGTAGGACCTGTATTCAAATTAGGCCTCAGACACTTAACACTTACTAGCCATGTGACCTTGGGCTCTTTCCTCAGTCTTCCTCTTTTAACTCTTCTCTCTGTCCCTCGGTGGTTTAACACACTTATGTGGATTTGGTATCTTTCTCAGAAGAGAAACATTCATACATTTTCAGTGGCCTGCTGCACAGTTCTACCTAGAAGCTGGCTCCTCAAACTCAGTACACTCCAAATTGAATCTTTCCTCCCAGCCCTTCCTTCCTCTTCCTGACTTGAATATTTCTGCTGATGACACTACCATCCTTCTAGCCACCGAGATTCAGAACATCAACTTCTTTCCACTTCCTCACTCCCCATCCCCACATCCATCCACCTGCTGAGTTATTCTCATTCTAGTGACAGAATACATCTCCCATCTACTTTCTGCTCCCTAATCACAGTTACCAGCCTAGTTCTGCCCTTCTTCACTTCTTACCCAGACAATGGCAGTAACCTCCTACCTCACCTTTCCAACTCCAGCCTCTTTCCTCTCTAATCCAGTCTTCAAAAATCTTTTAAAACTTAGAAATATGATGAAATTAGTCTCCCGATTAAAAAAAAAAGCAAACCTTCAGGGGTTCTCCCTTTTAAGGCAACAGAAAAAATGAAATATCTTCAGCCAGCTTTTAAATTCTAGCATAATCTGCCACGACTTTAGACCTGTAGATTTTATACTATTCCCACTTGTAAGTTCCACACCCCAGTGAATCAGGACTTTTTTCTGATTTCATTCTTCCCTATCACATTTCCATGTCTTCCCATCAACTATTCCTATTCCTGATCAACTCTACACCTATAATTCCATAGAATAATATCATTTTTGCCCTTCAGACTCCAGATCAGGAACTATCTCCTCTGATAAATTTCTTCTGTTTTCAGCAGTTGAAGGTGTTTTCTCTGCCTAAAACTACCTAGAGACACTTGATCTGGAGTTTTCCTTGCCCCTAACACATTTCACCTAGCATCACATTTGTTTGTGTATTGTTCCTATGTCCCTAATAGATTGTAATTTCCTCAATGGCAGAATCTGTTGAATTTTTCAGTCTTTAATCCCCAATGACTAGCCCAGAATCCAGCACATAATTGGTGCTTAGGGTGTTTGTTCGCTTGATTTGAATATGGTTTGTTGCTTTAAAAAAAAATAAAGTTTTAGTTATCTGAATATTTTCATCCATTTTCCAAAAAGAGGAAGATCATATGATTGTAAACTTGTGCTGAGCCAGACCAGTTCTTAGCAAAACAGTGGAGCAGGTTAAATTTATCTGTCCTTTTCTTGTTCTTTGTCTCTTCTCCTACTATCTTGTATCCCTTCAAGGCCCCCAGTGTTCTCAAACCACACCCATGGCTGCCCACTGAGTCCCAATATAGTGTCCTCATCCAGCCTTTCTCCCCACTCCCATGCCCCCAAATTCTGAAAGTTAGAGACTTATCCATTTTTCAAACCTAACTCTCCTCTATCTTATCAAATTTCACCTAACTGTCCAGAGTAGAGGAATTGAGAAACCAATTTACATTAAAATGTCAGTGACCCATAATAATTTAACATTTTATCTCTCCTAGGAGAATTGGCATTTATTTCACTGTGGGCTCTCCAAATAGCTCTGTTTTACCTCCAAGGAGTGAATCTCTCATGGTACAATTTGATACACTGGGACAGGTGAAAGTGCAAAAGCCCTGGAGGAGGAGAGGTCAGGGAGACAGCAGTGTGGTCTTAGGCAAGTCCCTAACCCTTCTGAATCTCAGGCTCCTGATTTTTAAAATTATGAGTTTATATTAGAAAGCTGTTTGGGTCTCTTTCAGCTCTGAAATTCTTCCCAGTATATGAGCTATTTGGGGGGCAGGGAGACTTCTCCTTTACCATATAACTCTGCTTCTATACAAGAAGCCATCCCTTGTGGGGAGGCTTTATTAAACACAGTTATATTTTTTTCTAAGCCAAGCTCTTCCATATTGAAAGCACTAAAGCCCAAAAGTCAATATTGGTATTAATCTGAGGATTAGTGATCTCCCGAGGGATGAGGATGTAATACCGTAATTAAACATGATCTCACCAGGCCTTTTTCCCATCCGTTCTTTATGTTGGGAATCTACGGTGGCTCTTTGCCTTGACATGGCTCCCCCTTCCCAAAGGCTCAGTGTTTTCTACTTCATCTCAGGTCTCCCCAGAGATATTTACATATGAAATAAACAAGGGCAGAAATGTACTCAAGTTCTTATTTGTGCAAAATACCTATGAAATTGGGGCCAAATTCTACACTAAGACATCCTCTGCCTCCCCCGCCTAAGCGTCCATCAAGGCACAAAAATTCGAGCTGTGCAATTGAGTCTTACATTTATATCTACATGACATTTAGGAAAATTGAAGACTGGAAACTACACATACAAGTAAAACTAGTGATTAGAGACAATGAGATGCCGTCTGAGAAAAACAGTGATATTATTAAAGAGACTCTGTCAAGTTCTATGGGCCCCAAATATAGATTCCACCAAAAACGAAACAGTTTTACAATTTGTCAGAAATGTTAGCATGAATGTTTTTAATCAACAAAAACATGTTTTCTTCTTTCCCAATTCCATTTTGTCACAGAAGAATATAGAATTCAAGTACTTGAAATACAATTTAGACTTTCTCCCCAGTACCTAACTTATATACATTGCAGGGGAAAGAGGGATTCCACATTACTGAATTTTCTGTAAAACTGAAGTCTATCCCTTCAAGTGTTTTTCTTATATAATAAGCACTTTTCTATAAAGCATTATTCACTTTCCTTTCTTCTTAAACAGAAGATACAGAATATAATTTTTTAAATAATAATTTAGGGTTATAATTACAGGCCTCAATCTTTGTAGACTATTACCTAGACTAGAGGTGTCAGAGCTCTGAGGATTTACAAAACTCTCCAGCACAACTCAAATCAGATTAAAAGAGCACTGAGAAATGTTTAACAAAATAAATAAAAGTACAATAAAACATAAATAATGTTAACTTGTGGTTTTCTAAGTCAATACCAACCTGTTTCTGTTTGAGTTTGTCTTCACTGGCCTAGACTACAAATTTGGCTAATCTATAATATAATCATGTCCTCAGGGCTCTCCAAGGACAATAGTACTCTTTGTTCCTACTCATCATATACTGCTGTGCTTTTATAGTGTCTGTGTCTTATCTATTTCCTTCCTCATAGGGAGGGTATTTCCTCATTATTCTCTACCTCTGTCTTTCTCTTGCACCTTCTAGGCTAGTTAATCTAATAATCAATAGTGTTAGGGGAAGTTAAATCAAATTGGTTGACAAAACAATCCCCCATGAGAGACATCTATACAATTTAGCCTGTGGTTCCAAAGTCTTCAAGGATATAGGCCCGTTTTTGGTTTATTGCACCTGTACTAACGAAAACACAGATCTGTTTGAGTGTTTGGAAGATAATGATTATCAAATCATGGTCCAGAGACAAGTAGTGGTCTGAGAGTTGGTCTGTGTGTTGGTCTCTTGCTCATTAATCAATCAATCACTGCACAAGCATCTATTAATTAATTTAGCATGGGCCAGGTACTCTTATGGGTCCTAAGGATACAGAAATGAAATAGTCCTTAACCTCCAGGAGATTTAGTCTACCCCATAAATAACTGGACAAATGGATGAAAGGTCATTGGAAGCTGAGGTGGCCAAAAAAGGCTTCAAGTATGAGATATTACTTGAGATCAGTTTTGGAGGAAGCTAGCATTGCAAAGGGGAGAGGGGAGGAGGGAGTGAATCTTAAGTATTGTTGATCTGTGAAAAGGCACTGAGTCTAGAGACGGAAAGCCATTAATAGGTAACAGCCAGTAGGCCATTTTTGCTAATCTCTAGATGTATGAATGTAGTTGTTATTAAGTCCAGAATGAGCTAGAGTCAGAGTTTGAAAGGTTGTACATGCCAGACATAGGAATTTATATTGATCCTGGGCGTAATAGGGAGCCACTTGAGCTTTTTGAGGAGAGAATAATTCAGTTATATTTGTTTTTGTTTGCTTTTAGAAAAATCACTTTGACAGTATAGATGGCAAATATTTGAAGCTGGAAAGCTGAATAGGAAGCTATGGGAACAGTAGAGGTGAATTGTTGTGTTAGTTTCTAACATTAATTATTAATACAATTATCTTTCATTAGTCTCTTATCGAAAAAGTCACTAAACTTTAGGTTCATATTAGTGACGGCAACAAGGGAAAACCAGAATTACTAAGGCAAAGTTTCCACAAGGGCTTTTGTCCATCCAGACACAATTCAAATCAATAGGTATGTATTGAGTACCTATTATGTGTTTTGCCCTCTGAGAGGCATTAAGAAGAATAGTAGAAAAAGAGAAAATATAGCACCTACCCTCAAGAAGCTTACAGTTTGGTAGGGAAACAAGAATAACGTATACCAAATAAAAATTCTAATTAAAAAAATTTCACCCCTCAATACAATAAGCTAAAAGACACAACCAAATATAATGGAAACCAGTAAGCCAAGGGGTTTATTATACACTTACATTTCTATCAGGCTACAAAGTGGCACAGTAGACAAAGTGCTGGCCATGAAGTCAGGAACACCTGAGCTTGAATTCTCCCTCAGACACTTAGTGAGGTTAAACCTACACTCACTATAGTAAGTTGCTTAAACTCTCAGCCTCAGATAACAATAGTATGTACCAGACAGTGTTGTTGTGAGTATCAGATAACATATGTAAAGTGCTATAAAAAAGCCAGCTATTATTATAGTAAACAAGCCATTTCTTCTGTCAAAGTTCTATCTCAATGGCACACTGTGGTATGGAGGTGACCTTGGGTTCTCAAAGTCTCTGTTTGTTGTCAGGTCTCAAGTCCTAGAAGGTGCTAGGGAGCTAGAGAAGAATACAAGATGAGCCTGGCAGGAAATTTTGTGTCTCTCACCCAAGAGCTACAATCCAGAAATGTTCAGAGACTCATCACCAAATGATTGACCACCAGGAATGAGTTTTTTTTAAATTTATTTTATGTTTCTGCGACTCATTGATTCAGCCTGTAATAGTGTACAGGAGTTTCAACCTGTGTCAGCAAGGGAACACTTGAACCAGTGAAATCTTGGATCCTTGATATTCCAGAATTTAACAACTGGATTATATTTCTGTTTTTCAAACAATTCGCGAGCACTCTAACAGCTGTGGAGGTCTCTATACCCCTTAGAAACCTAATCCTACTTCTAGGCTACATTACCACCGAGGGTTGCTAGATTCCAGTTCTTGATTCTTAATAGGCCAGGGAAAGGGCTGCCAACTAAAAAAGTGACCAATAGAAAAAGTTGGTTTGAAACTTAGACATCCACCACTATATGTGCATGGGTGGTCTACCACTAATCCATCACTTCTTGTGAAGTCTCCATTAAGTTTCCTTGATTCCTCATCCTTAATCTCCTCTTAAATCCCTTAAGCATTGATTCCAAAAAGAATACTATCATACACAACATCCTTCCATGCTCTAATCATTGTTCTTAACTCACTTCTTAGTTGTTTTTCAGAGCTGCAGGACAGCTCACTCTATAACCAATGCTATTAAGACTTTTTGTTTCCTGATTGGCTATACTCCTCTGGAGTTTCTCCAATGTTACTCCAGTAATCCAGGAACCTTTTCATCAAGATCATTGCAGCTCTGAAACCCAGACCATGTCAGTGCTCTCTGTCCCTCAAGCTCTTCCTTCTCTCTTATTGGAGGGTAGAGGGCAGAGATATGTACCCAGAACTTCCATTTAAAAATAGTGCCCAGGTCAAGCATCTCTTCACTCCCTTCCTAGATAGAGCCATCTGGATCTCTCCAACATGCCCCAAAGAGTACCTACTGCCTCTCCCAACCATTTTCAACTTTTTTTTAATGTCTTGTCTTCCCCTATTGGATTCCAATTTCCTTTAAAGATAAGACTTTTTGCCTTTCTTTGTATCCTTAGTAGTTAGCCTAGTACCTGGCATATAGGAGGCAATTAATAAATGTTTAATTGCCTTACTGACCCAAATCAAATATCAGTTTCTCCAAGAAGCTGTCTTTGATCCCTCCAGTCATACAGAAGCAATTTCTCTATTCTCAGAATCTCATAACTTTTTGTTTGTAATAGCGATACCAGTTGGTGTTTTTGTAGGTTTACAAAGCCTTTCCCCCACAACAATCTGTGGTGTGGGTATTTCGAGTATTATATCAAGTACTAGCATGTAAAAGTATTTTTACAGATGAAGAAGCAGAGACTCCAAGAGCGTAAATGACTTGCATACACTTATTGAGCTAGGAAATATTATATCCGAGACTCAACCTCAGGGCTTCTGCATTTGAATACAACACCTTTTCCAAAACTCCAAATGTCTCATAATTCTTATTGACATCAATATTTACTCTGTAAATCTATCTATCCATCTGTCTTTGTGTCTATACATCTGCCTATCTATCTATCTAGTCAAGGTTTCATTGATACCTTTTATTTTTATACCTGGTAACTTTTTCTTTAATCCCCCATCTCTTCCACTGCAACTTCCAACCAACATTGAAACCTCCTTTGCAAAAAAGACAAATATTTAAGCAATTCCAACTGCTATAACAATTGTCTGATAGCATATACATTTCACAGTCATAGTCCCCAGATTTCTACTGTGATACATATCTCACAATCATTTTACCAGGAATAAGATTACTCATTGTAATCTAGGACTGACTGATTTTTAAAAATATTGTTCCTAAAAAAAAATATTGTTCCTATTTACATTTTTGTGTATATTGTTATCCAAGTTCTATTTACTTCATTCTGAATCACATATGTTTCTACAAATTCTTTATGTGGTACCTAAGAATGTCCCTTCACTCACATGTGTACCCACTCCAAACCCACTACCCCAGATCCAAGATATGTTGTGGGCTCAAATCAGCTCAAAATTCATTTCTCATGAGTCTCCATCAGTGTGTTCAAGTCTCTGTTCATACAATAAAAGCTAAAGCAATATTGTTAAATATCTGCTCAAAGGCCAGACAAAATCCCAAATTTCAATATGGTATTTTTGAAAGACAAATTCTCTCTAAATGACCCATAGGATCATACAGCAAACTGCCTAACATTCCTTTTTCCCAGGAAAATTACACTATTTACAAATGCTTTAAAAGAGAAACAAGGAACCTAAGTAATTTTCACTAGGTCATAGCAATTTTAGCCAAAGAACAGGTATCAAAGCTCACAATATTCCCATGCCTTCCTTTATTCTGTCCATTAATGAGAGCTCAAAAATAATAGCTCAATGCACATAGATTTTATCTATCCTGGGGAAATAATTAAAAGAAATGAGCTTATAAAATATTAAACCATAAACATCCAGACATAAAAAGACCTAGCTAAGATAACATCATAGTGCTTTTTTTCTCCTTTTTTCTTTATTCATCAGAAGTTGTTGTAAAGGATCAAATACTCCTCCATGGCATATATGGGATTCCCCTGTTTTCTCCAGTCCCTGCTTGCCTAAGAGGAAGATCTTAGAAATAATGAATCTTGGAGGATAAGGGCTAATTATTTGATCCAATCCCATGCTTTTGGGTCTACAAACACTCAATTAGCAGTTTTTCAGAATAATGTCAGAAAATTCCTCTTTTGTGTTATGTCAAGAAGAATAAACAGAAAGGTGTCCCTTCCTTCTGCAGTACATCAAGCAGTAGTTATTATCATAAGGGAGGGGATGAGCCTATTCCCATATTCTCTGGCCAGTCCTAATTTTTTGACAACTAGCCCTGATTAGGAAGTTGCCCCATAAGACTTTAGGGTCTATAGCTGAGAAGGTCCTTGGAGATCATTTATCAACACCCTCCATCCATAGATGAGGAAACTGAAATTGACAGAAGAAATTGACCAAAATTGCATAATTGTAAAATAACAGATGAAGAATTCAAACCTATGTCCTCTGACTCCATTTCCAGGTCTATGAAGTATGCCTCACATCCTTGGACAAGTCAAGATGAATAAATCATCCAGTCAAGCTGTAGGGAATCTGTGGTCTCAAGGCCACACAATGGCCTTCTAGGTACTTGGATGTGGGCCGATTGACTGAGTCCAAGTTTTACAGAATAAATCCTTTTATGAAGGGGATTTGTTCTGTGAAATGTAGATTTAGTCAAAGGACTGCCCTTGAGGACCTAGAGGGTTGCCTGTGACCTCGAGGCTGCAGGTACCCAGCCCCTGATTTAGTCAGATGGCAAGTTCCTTTAGAACTACTGATAGGACTGATATATACTTGATATATATTTTATCTCATTTTTAAAGCATCAAATTCCTAGAAGCTAGCACAGTGCCTAGGATTTAGTAACTACTTGATAAATTCTTGTTGATTTGAACTAAATAGAACCTATGGGCCTCAGGTATCATATGGGTATATGCTGATATTTTGAATAGTTGGCATTAAAATATTATGTTTATGGTAAATACCTCTCCAAATGTAAAAGATAAAATTGAATGAATAGTCCTGAGAGAGTGAGCTTATAAGAGCACAAGATTTAGGACTGAAAAGAACTTTAAGGATCATCTATGTTCCATATCTATGGGGCAACAGTTTTGATTCCCTCATTTTAAACATGAGGAGATTGAGTCCCTAGTGCTCCTTCCTCAGTGTTTTCTCCATTTGCCTCTCACCCCATCTCTCCACCCCCATATGACTTCTTCATGTGGAACTTAAGTGATGGAAAGGGGTAAGGAGCCTGTCAGGAAGTTTCTTAAAAAATCACAGCTACAGTGGACTGATACAACCATTTTGGAGGACAATCTGGAACTATGCCCAAAGGGCTATAAATAATTGCATACCATTCAACCCAGTAATACCACTTTTGGAGTTGTATCCCAAAGAGATCATTGAAGTGGGAAAAGGATCCATATGTACAAAAATATTTATTGAAGCTCTCTTTGTGGTGGCAAAAAAACTGGAAATTAAGGGGATGACCATCAATTGGGGAATGGCTGAAGAAGTTATGGTATATGAATATAATGGTATACTATTGTGCTATAAGAAATGGGAAGAAGATGGACCTGATAATTACGTGGAGAGGCTTATACAAATTGATGCTAAGTGAGAAGAGCAGAACCAGGAAAAATTTGTACACAGTTACATGCACATCACATGTGTGAAGACCAACCTTGATAAACTGGACTCCTCTCAGCAACACAGTTAAAAGACAGCTCTACAAGTCTCAGAATGGAAGGAGATATCTACACTCAGAGAAAGATCTAGAAAGACCAGAGTTTAAATGGAGATTGAAGCAATACATGATATTGGTCTTTTCCATGTTTGGTTCTGTTACTTTTTTTTCCCATTATTCACTCCATTGGTTACAACACTTTGACACAACCAGACTATTGTACAATGTGAAAGTGTTTGCAGATTCTGTACATGATGGTACACTACCGTGGGGGTGGGGAGCGGGTAAAGGGGAGAAGGGAGGGGAGAGAATCTGAAACTCAAGTGATTCTGTAACTGAATCTTGTAAACTAAAAGTAAATAAACAAGTCAATAAAGTTTTTAAAAAATACAAATAAAAATTTAAAAAAATCACAGCTACAGCCCTGTCAGCCAACATAGCTAGAGGGTTCTTGAGAAAGAAAACAACCTAACTGCTCTCCTGCTGGCTCTCCCACTCCATGCATAGCTTTCACTCCTCCTAACTGTTGGGTAACAAACTTACTTCAAAAGGGTGTTCTTGAGTAGACACTTTTAGGGAAAAAGACAAAAAAATCCAAACCCTAAACGTTCTTTAGGGATCCTTCAGGAATCAGCCCCTGATCTAGCTCTCTGAGCTGCTGGTGAACAGACAAGTGGTATCCAGGAAGTGAGATACTACATCCTTAGACAATTAAAAATTACAGAGAACCAAAAGATTGTTTCCAATTCCAATGTGCAGTAGTGTTAGGGGAAAGCAGAGTCAAATGTGTTAGAGGCCTAATGAGGTATGTGGGAGGCAGCTCTTAGTGCAGTTTATAGCTTTTTCACATTGTTGGTGTCCTGAACTAGGCTCTAGAGGGAGAACAATGCAAGATGGAAAGGAGATTGAGTAAGGGGATAGGGAGGAGGGATTTCTTTGGCCTGACAGGAAGTGCTAAAAATAGGACTTGAGCCTAATGGGTTCCATTCATTTAAGTCTAACTCCATTTGTCTGACATAAAGAAGTTATTGATTTGGAGGGTTTTTGCAAGTTTTTAAGGCAGCATTTAACATCAACATTGCCACAAGAAGGAGAAGTCCAAAATGTTTACTATTGAAACTGTTCTGTTTGCTAAAAGTTAGTGATTCATACAGTAAAAACCTGAGCAAATGTATGTGCAGTGGTCAATGTTGAACTATGGAGAGACACCTTGGCAATGGGGATGGCCTCTGGAATGAGAGTCAGGAAGGTAAAGGCCTAAAGCCTACCCTCAGCAGTTACTTACTGTGTGACCTTGGGCAAGTCAGAGTCACACAGGAAGTGCAAGTTAACTCACAGCCTCCATTTGTTCATCTAAAACTTGAGTTTTATCTATAATATCTCTCTCATAGGGATATTGTAGCTTCAAGTGACTTAATATTTGCAAAATGTCTCATCAAGGCTGTTTGAATGTCAGTTATCAGTCTATTTGCAGAGTAGCTAATATAACCATCACCTCCAAAAGCATGAGCTTATAGACCAGAAATACTCATGAAGGCTATCTATCAAGGGGTAGATGGATTTACAATCTGCCTTGATGGTAGGATGTTGGTGAGTGTGCATCTCTAAGTGTGGTCTATGTTCAGAGTAGTGTAAGACAAAAAACTCTGGATTAGGAATTTTTAGTTTTAGTTCCTACTCTCCTGGTAACTATTCATGGGATGCTATTTCAATTGTCTAGGCCTGAATTTCTTCATTTCTTCATGAGTTTTCAAACCTCTTAGAGTTGCTGTAAAGAAAGAAAAGTGCTTAAAAGAATTAAAATAAATACTACAAATGGGAATAAGGACACAGTGAAGGAAGTTATATAGCCCACCTCTCTCCTACACTTACCCCAACAATTATTTAGAAAGAATGCTGAACTAAGTAATAACAAAAAGAAAAATCCATGGAGAAACACAATGGATCATTTCTTTAGCCTGAGATCAGGAATTTAGCCTTAAGGCAACTAACAAGAGTGGAAACTGTAGAACATGCTTGGACCTACAGTTCTACTGCTCTGACATAAGAACAGATTCATGGATTTATCCCAGGGGGGCAGACCAGGAGTGGGCAGGGAGCACTATCACTCTGACTGGGAGAAGCATGAATGTGGATTCAATCTGCTGACACAAACTAAAGGTGAACTATAAAAATCATGGATTCAAGACTCAGGAAAGTGACAAGGGAAGATATTATAGAGTCTGGCTGGGGAGAAGGAGAGGGAGAGGGGTGAGGGAGGAAGGAGATAGAGGGGAAAAGGGGTGTTAAGGGGTCACTCTGAACCTGTAGAGCCTTCCAGCTAACTGATGGGGGCTGGCATGAACTACTGGCCACTAAAGCTCTAATTGCTGGCAAACCTGTAGTTGTACTACCCAAATACAAATCAGGATACAGAGCCTACAAAGCTCAGGCCAGAAAGCAGTAATCAGACCTTTCTCTCTATCAGACCACTTTGGGCAAACCAAAAGTTTGTAGCTATCTGGTTTCAGCTAACCCTAAGGTCCTTGAAGGATACATCACTCAATATTTGGGAAATGCAGGAGTTGGACTGGAGTTAATAAAGAACAGGACCATACAAAGCCCATAATTCCTTCCCAAACTATGCAGAATTTGGCACAAATAAAACTTCCCAGTCTAGGAAGTAAGCCTAGAAGAATTGGCAAATAAAAAAAAATTTAGAAAAAACCAACAATAAATGAGAACTCATTTAGAAACAGTGACACCTAAGACATAAACCCAGAGGAGATAATCACTCCAAAACAACTATAAGCAAAGCCTCAAAGAAAAACACAGGCAGGTTACAAGATCAGTTAAATTCCTGGGAAAAATTCAGCAAGGGATTAAGAGAGTAAAACAATTTTATAAATGAAATGTCAAATGTAAAGGAATGAACTGGGGCAGGAGGGAAGCAGGGAAGGGAAAAGATTTAGAAGAAAAACTAAAAATAATAACTAGGGCTATAAAATCTTACCCAGGTAATAGCCTCCCTAGAAATTATATTTGACAAAGAATTAGTGACTCTATGAGAAAACTAGAAATATTAAAACAAGGTCAAAAGACCAAAAATGTAAAAAAATATAAAGTATTTTATATTAAAAAGAACTGACCTGGAATATAGATTAGGCTGAGATAATTTAAGAATTATTGCATTAACTAACACATGAAATATAATATTTCAAGAGTTCATTAAATAAAATTGCCTAAACATTAAAACAAGAGACCAAAGTGAAAATAGACTCTACCAATAACTGCTTGAAAGTAACCCCAAAATGAAAGGCTCTAGTTATGTCTTTGTTAGCATCCAGAGCCTAAAGATTAAAATGAAAATGAATCTGGTAACCAGGATGAAAAAGCTCAGAAGGATTATAGAGAGTGGAATACCACATTCAAAAAAGCAAATATATAGACTTAAAATCAGGAATATCTTACCCAGAAAAACTAGTAAGAAATCTACAGAGGGAAAATGAACCTTTAATAGAGAAAAAAAAAAACTTCCAGGCATTCCTGATTCAAAGAACAGAGCTGCATTGTGTTTTGAAAAACAAAGACAGGCGTTAAAAGAAAAATAAAAGCTAAATATGAGAGAGCAAACAGGGTTGAAGTGAATACATTTCAAAAGGGGAAGTAGGTAGAAGTGTCCTCTTACAATTCCAGTGTTATTAGGAATCATAACAGGGGTTGTTTCTGTTTTGTTTTGTTTTTTTAAATAGAGAGGTATTATTATGTTTTTATGATTTTATTTTACTTTCTTAAAAGAAGAAAGGGAAGGGGGGACAAGAAAGAAGGAGAGAAGAACAGATGGGGTAAGTTTGTTGTTCAGTTAATTCTTCAGTCATGCCTGACTTCTCATGATGCTGTCTGGTTTTCTGGGCTAGGACACTGGAATGGTTCACCATTTCTTTCTAGCTCATTTTATGGATGAGAAAATTGAGATAAACAGAGTTACGGGACTTGTGCAGGGTCTCACAGCTAGTAAGCTTCTGAGGTTGGATCTGAACTCAGGAAGATGATTCTTTGTGACATCAGGCCCAGTATTCTATCCACTGAACCCCCAAGACTGAGGAACTAATTACCTCCCATAAGCTGGGTGTATACGTAAAAGGCTTTACAAACAAAGAGAAGAGGCAGGGGGAACTAGAATAATTTGAAACACATTATCATTGAATTAGTCAAAGGTGAACAGAACACACATATATGCACACCCACAAGCATACACTTATTAAAAATATATATGATCCTATAGGGGGAAGGAAGGAATATAAAAAGGAAAGAAAAGAGGGGGAATAAAAGGGACAGCGTAAGCTCCGAGAAGGATTAGTTAGAAGCCAAACAATCTCAAACCTTGAAATGGGTAACATGAAAGGGATTTTAAAAGGAGAAAAAGAAAGGGCAAGAACTGTGCTTGGGCTCTAGTTGAAGGAAAGATGTTGTTTACATGAAACACACTTGAAATATAAAGATCCACAGACATAAAATAAATAGCTAGAACAAAATCTATTATGCTTCAACTAAGCTAAAAATTGCAAAAATAACAATCATGATCTCAGAGAAGGCAACAGTATAAATAGACAACTTAAAAGGAATAAAACAGAGAAAATATGCTGAAAGGTATCAGAGACAATAAATTAAGATAAATACTCCACATATATGCACATAATCAAACAGAATCTAAAAACTTAAAAACTAAATGAGCTATAGGAAGAAAAAGATAATAAAATATAATAGGTGAAAACATCAATTTTCACCTTTCAGATAAGTATAACAACAAAAGTAACAAAAGCAAAATAAAAAAACAAAGAACCTGACTAAAATTTTAGGAAATAATAATTGCAAACAATAGATCTCTGACTGCTACTGAAGAGTAGTGGAAGGAGTGTGCATATTTCTTAGCTATGCATTACATGTAGATAAAAATTGACACTTTTTTAGGATATAAAAAACTAAAATAAAATGAACTCAATAGCACAAATACTAAACGCATCCCCTATTAATCATATTTAAATAAAATCATATTAATAATTAATTGTGTAAGCTTTTAGCATGGGAACTAGGTGACACAAATTGCCAGGCCTGAAATCAGGAAGATTCATCTTTGTGAGTTCAAATCTAGCCTCAGACAATTACTAGGTATGTACTACTACACAATCTGATTGCCTCAGTTTCCTAATCTATAAAATGAGTTGGAAAAGGAAATGGCAGACCATTCTATTATCTTTGCCAAGAAAACCCCAAATAAGAAGATGAAGATGCAGACACAACTGAAATGACTAAATGACAAAGCTCTTTGAGGGAGAGGCTGTATTTCCCCCCACCACCACCTTTTTTTTGGTATCCCCAGCACTTAGACCAGTGAATGGCATATAGTAGGCATGCAATAATTTTTGGAAAATCAGAGATGAAATTAACAAAATTGATATAAAAAACAATGAACTAATAAATAAAACTAAAATAAATAAAACTTTAAAAACCAACAAAATTTTTAAAATCACTAATCTGACTTTTTCAAAAAGAAAGAGAAAAACTAAAATTATCCAAAATTTTATAAAGAAAAAAACAAATGAATAAAATGTGATAAAAAATTTATTTAGCCCAATAATATGCTGATTAATTCAAAAACTTAAACAAAATGAATTATTTACCAAAAATACATTACCCAGATTAAAGAACAAGAAATTGAACATTTAAATTATATAATCTCAAAAAATATTTAATAAACTATAAACGGATTCACCCCATTCCACCACACCTCCGAAAAAATAACCACGACCAGATAGGTTTTCAAGCAAATTCTCTCAAACATTAAAAAAAAAATTAAGTTCTATATTACATAAACTGTTTACAAATTTAGGAAAATAAAGTATTCTACTAAATTCATTTTATGGTCTTGACACCTAAACCTGGGTGAACCAAAACAGAAAGAAAACTCCAGACCATTATTCGTAATTAGTATCTATGCAAAATATTTAGATAAAAAATTTTTAAAAGCTACAATAACATCTCAAAAAGATCATACATGATAAAAATTTAGATTTATAATAGAAAGAGAGGGCTGGTTAAATATTATTAAAGCTATAAACATAATATGCCACATTAATTCAAAGACAAAAATATGTTTACATGATGGTTAAAGAAAAATCTTTTTTAAATATAATATTTGATTTTTTTAAAAACGCTGAAAATACTGCAATAATAAACCTTTCTTTAAATAGTGTTCATCTAAAGCCATGAGGCAGAATTACATGAATGCCTTATAGAAATATTTCCAATAAGATTAGAAGTAAAGCCAGTATTACCATTATTTACTACTGTATTATATAATTCTATACATTTTAGCTATAGCAATAAGAAAATAAAAAGATATTGAGAAAATAAACAGGCAAAAAGAAAAATATAACTATCACTTTTAAAATATAGGTCTTACTTAATGAATTAACTAAAATTAATTGGAACAATAAAGTTGTTAGAAAAGTTGTAAAATATAAAATTAGCAGAGTTGTAGAATACAAAGTACATCCACACAAATCATCATTTCTTTTTATAACCAACGATACCAAATAAAAATGGATAAAAAGTGAAATTTCATTTTAATTATTTTAATTATTTATTTATTTTTGCTTTTTGGAGGGTGGAAGACAGGGCAATTGGGGTTAAGTGACTTGCCCAAGGTCACACAGGTAGTAAGTATGTCAAGTGTCTGAGGCTGGTTTTGAAATCGAGTCCTTCTGACTCCAGGGCTGGTGCTCTATTTACTGTGCCACATAGCTGCCCCTGAAATTCCATTTTAAATAAATATAGGATATATTAAATACTTGGGACTCTACCTACCAAGACAAATTAGGACACTGGGCATGCTCAATGTACTATTGGAGACAATATGAATTAGTCCAATCATTCTAGAAGGCGTGTTGGAACCATATCCCTGCATTTATTAAACTGTGTATTTCCTCTGACCCAAAAATAAAACTACTAGGTCTACACTCTCCCAAAGAGATGAAGGAGAACGAGAAAATGTCCTGTGTTTACCAACGTGTTTATAGTAACTTTTTATGTGTGTGTTGGCCATGAACTAGAAACTAGGGAGGAGGATCGCCATCAATTGTGGAATGGATGAAGAAATTTTAATATATTAATGGAGCTATAGTGTTCCATGAAATAATGAAATAAATTATTTCAAAGAAACCTGAGAAGACACATACCTGATGCAGAGTGAAGTGAGCAGGATAAAAAGAACAATTTATACTAAGAAAGCAATTTTAAAACTAACTGAAAGACTTAGGAAATTTGATCAATGCATTAATCAACTGTGATTCAAGGTGAATGATAATAAAGAATGTTACCTGCTGACAGATGTGATGGACTAAATATGATGAATGCAACACAATTATAGGCATGACCAATGTTGGCGGGTTTTTTTGCTTAATTATATACATTTGTTACAAGGGGTTTCTTTTGGGGAGTGGGAGAATTGTGTGCAGGAATGGAATGTGGAAAACAGATAAACTATAAGTTTCTTAATTGAAAAAAAGGGAAATGGAGGAAAAAGAGAAAAAAAAGGGAAAATGGGAGAGATGCCAAAGAATGGAAGAATAATTGTTCTGATTTTCAAAATAAGATTCCTAAAATTCTCCAAACTGAGCTGCTCTTCAATTCCTAAAACACAAAAATTCACAGAATGTTTTATTAACAGTATCTGCTCTCAAGGCAGCAGATTCCCTTTCATTGGAAGTCTTCAAGCAAATACTGGATGACCACTTCTTGAACATTCTGTTTAATCTTTTTTTGGGGGGGGGTAGAGAAAATGGGGTTAAGTGACTTGCCCAAGATCACACAGCTAGTAATTTTCCATGATTTGAGTTTCAGACAAAAACTTCAAAACAACTTTGGAAATTTTATAGAATTCTATAAGTATAAGGTGTTTGGGAAATTGTTGTTATTCATGGAGTAAGAGAAATATGATGATGTAGCATGAAAGAGTCACTGCCACATAAATGAATATGCAAGTGTGTATACACATACATATATATGTGGAAGTACATGTATATGTATGTCTGTGTATCTGTATGTTATTGAACATGATGGAGCAGAGAGGGAGACAATGAGCTGTAAGAAAAAAATTATTGAACAAAGGTAAGGTAATAGAAGTAGCCTGGAATTAACAATAGGGAGTAAGATATATACCAACAGGGGCGACTAGGTGGCGCAGTAAATAGAGCACCGGCCCTGGAGTCAGGAGTACCTGAGTTCAAATCCGGCCTCAAACACATAACAAAAAAAAACTAGTCGTGTGACCTCGGGCAAGTCACTTAACCCCAATTGTCCCCCAAAAAGCAAAAAAAAAGATATATACCAACAACTCCTCTTGGCCCTGTGAGTTGGGAGAAGTAGAAATGGGAATGACTCACAATAGAAAGGGAATAAGTCATATGGGATTCACAGGGGGGAAAATGGGTTAACATTTATAGAACTAAATTACAAGGTAAAAGGTAGATAAGTTGTAAAAATAAAAGTCAAAGATATGGAGGAATTTGTTGGAATATGGGGTTTCAAAGGGTACTGAAAAGAGTGACCTTGTAGAGTGGCAAACCTAATTGTAGTGATTAATGGGAAGAATAATGCACATTTAAAGAATGATAACTATTTGAGAGGGAAGAGCAAGGACAAATAACATATCACCCAGGAAGCCTGTAGATGAAACAACATGGGCAGTAAGAGGATGATATTATGAGCTTTGTAAGGAGATGAGGTTTTTGAATGATGGCAACAATGAGATAATCTGGATACAGGAGTGTTTTTGATGATTACTTCATCTTGGCTCTTGATTATGGAAGAATGGAAGAAGGAGCAATCTTTTTTTTTTTGGTTATGAACTCTAGATAAGTAGTATGGCAGATATAATCTTACAAGGTTACATTTAAAAGATATAAAGTCTTAGGTTTTTTTTTTTAGTTAACTGCACCAGTACAGGACAGGTGAGGGATGGCTTGACACAAGTTTTTATTTGTTTTTTTTAAATTCAGAATTTATTTTTTTTAGTTTTCAACATTCATTTCTTTTTTTAAATATTTTTTATTTGTTTTCTTGTTTACATCATTCATTTTCATTACATTTTTGAATTACAAATTTTCTCCCTGTCTTGCCCCTGCCCCAACCGTAAGATAGCAATCCCACTGTAAAGTCCCTCCCCTGTTTTGCTCCCTTACTTTCTGGTAGGGCAGGGAGGCTCTCCCTATCCCAGCCCCTGTATACCTTATTTCCTAGTTGCAGGTATTGCAGAACTTTAAATTCTAGATTCTTTGATTCCTCCCTTGTCACCAACCCCCACTGGAAGTACAATCTATTCAATACAGGCTGTGGATGTGTGATTATACAGGACATCTTCATAGTGGACATATTGTGACAGTGATCATCTGTCT
>CM053594.1:279007301-279090671 GCA_028646575.1 Pseudocheirus occidentalis | reverse complement strand
TGTTGCCCCTCCATTATCCCCCCTCTCATCCCCTTCCCCCCTATTCTCCTGAAGGGTAAGATACCCAATTTATAGTGTGTGTCATTCTCTCCCTAAGCCAAATTCAATGAGAGTAAGGTTGATCCATTCCCTTTTGCTTTCCTGTTCTTCTCCTCCATTGTAACAGTTATGCCTTGCCTCTTCTATATGAGATAATTAGCTCCATTTGCTCTCTCCCTGTCTCTTCTCATTACATTCCTCTCCCACCTCTCAATTTCACCTTTTAATGATAATCCCTTCCTATTCAATTGATGATGTGCCATCTGTCTCTGTATACCTGTACACATATAAACACACTCACATATGTATTCATATGCATATATACCCTCCTATATAAAAATATGTGTATATTTGGAAATAGATATAGAAAAAACATACATACATATACACATTTATATTCCCTTCAACTATCCTCATACTGAGAAAAGTTTCATAAGTTATAATGATTGTTTTTCTATGTAGGCATGGAAATACTTAAACTTTGATAAGTTCCTTATGATTTCTTTTCCCTGTTGACCTTCTCATGCTTCTTGTATTTGAATGTTAAACTTTCTATTTAGCTCAGGTTTTTTTCATCAATAATGCGTGAAAGTCCTCCACCTCAATGAATGACCATATTTTCTCCTGAAACTTTATACTCAAATTTGCTGGGTAGGTGATTCTTGTTTTTAATCCTAACTCCTTTGATCTCTGGAATATCATATTCCAGGCCCATCAGTCCCTTAATGTAGAAGCTGCTAGATCATGTGTTATTCTGATTGTGTTTCCACAATATTCTAATTGTTTCTCCTTGGCAGCTTGTAATATTTTCTCCTTGATCTGGGAAGTCTGGCACCTGGCTGTAACATTCCTAGGAGTTTTCTTTTTGGGATCTTTTTCAAGAGATGATCAGTGAATTCTTTAAGTTCTATTTTGCCCTCTGGTTCAAAAATATCAGGGCAATTTTCCTGGAGAATGATGCAAGAAAATCATGAAAAGAGAGTCAACAACCTGACTGAAGAAAACAAGACTTTAAAAAATAGATTAACTCAAATGACAAAAGAGGCCCAGAAAGCCAATGATAAGAAGAATGCCTTAAAAAGTTGAATTTGCCAGATGGAAAAAGAATCTCAAAAGCATTTTGAAGAGAATAATTCCTTCAGAATTAGAATTGAGCAAGCGGAAGTTAATGACTTTATGAGAAACCGAGATACTACTACTAAACGGTTACAAACAAATGAAAAACTAGAAAACAGTGTGAAATATCTCCTTGAAAAAACCACTGACATGGAAAATAGATCCAGGAGAGAGAATTTGAAAATTGTTGGTCTACCTGGAAGCCATGATCAAAAAAAGAACTTGGAAAGCATCCTGCAAGGAATTCTCAAGGAAGATTGCCCTGCTGTTTTAGATTCAGAGGGCAAAATAGAACTTGAAAGAATTCACCAATCACCTCTGGAAAAAGATCCCCAAAAGAAAACATCTAGAAATGTTATTTCCAGGTTCCATAATCACCCGGTTAAAGGAGAAAATATTGCAGGCTGCCAAGAGAAAAGAATTTGAATACTGTGGAAACACAATTAGGATAACCCAGGATCTGGCAGCTTCTACACCAAGGGATTGAAAGGCCTGGAATATGATATTTCAAATATCAAGAGAGCTGGAATTAAGACCAAGAATCACCTACCCAGAAAAATTGAGTATAATGTTCCAGGGGAAAATATGGTCATTCAATGAGGTAGAGGACTTTCAAGCATCCTTGCTGAAAAAAACAGAACTGAGCAGAAAATTTGACAATCAAATGCAAGAAGCATGAGAAGGTAAACAGTGAAAAGAAATCATAAGGAACTATCAAAGTTGAACTATTTATATGCCAATATGGAAAAATGATAATAGTAATTTATGAAACTTTTCTTAGTATGAGGATAGGTGAAGGGAATACAAATGTATATATATGTATACTTACACATATGTCTATATAGGACAGTATGCTTAGGAATACACATCTGAGCATGTGTGTATATGTGTACATAGAGGGTATAGGATCAATTGAATAAAAAGGGATGATACTTTAAAAGGTGAAATTCTGAGGTGGGAGAGGACTTGAATGAGAGGAGACAGAGAAAGACAAAATGGGGTTAATCATCCCATATAGAAGAGGCAAGAGATAACTGTTACAACTTTACTTTCATTTACTCTCATTGAATTTGACTTAGGAAAGGAATGACAAATTCTAAATTGGGTATCATGCCACACAGGAGAGTAGGCAGCTTGGGGATGAGAGGCAGGATGACGGAGGGGAGGGCAGGGTCTAGGGGAGGGTTGCTGGAAGCACACGCTTCCAGGGGACAGGGACAGGGTAGAGAACAGAACAGGGTGGGGGTTGGTAAAGGAAGGAGGGACATATGATCAGATTGTCACAATATATCCACTGTGAAGATGTCCTGTGTAATTGCACATGCACAGCCTATATTGAATTGCTTGTCCTTCCAGCGGGGGTGGGTGACAAAGGAGGAACCAAAAGAATCTAGAATTTAAAGCTCTGCAATACATGCAACTAGGAATTAAGATATACAGGGACTGGGGTAGGGAGACCCTCCCTGCCCTACCAGATAGTTAGAGGAGTGTTGGAGGAGGGCACAAAGAGAGCAGATTGGGGAGGGCCTTTACAGTGGGATTGCTGTTTTGGGTTTGGGGGTAGGGGAAAGAAGGGGAGAAAATCTGTAACTCAGAAAACTCATGGAAATTAAGTTGTAAACAAGAAAACAAAAAAATCTATATTAAAAATTAAAAAAAAGATAATTTCTTGAAGGATGATTTCTAGGTTCTCTCCTGGATCTGTTTGCCAGTTCAGTGGTTTTTTTCAAGGAACTATTTCACATTGCTTTCTATTTTTTCATTTGTTTGGATCTGTTTAATAGTATCTTGGTTTCTCATAAAGTCATTTGCTTCCATTTGCTCCACTCTAATTCTGAAGGAATTATTTTCTTTGGAAAGTTTTTGAGATTCTTTTTCCATCTGGCAAATTTGTCATTTTAACACATTCTTCTCCTCACTGGCCTTTTGGGCCTCTTTTGCCATTGGAGTTAGTCTATTTTTTAAAGTGTTATTTTTTTCAGTCAGGTTGACTCTCTTTTTTTCTTATAACATTCTCATTTCTCTTCCCAATTTTTCCTCCACTTCTCTTATTTGGTTTTCAAAATCCTTCTTAAGCTCCTCTATGGCCTGTAACCAATTCATATTTTTCTTGGAAGCTTTTGGTACAGGAGTTCTGACTGTGTTGTCTTCCTCCAATTCCATGCTTTGATCCTTTTTGTCCCCCAAAAAGGAATCTAAAGATGGATTGCTGTGCTTGCTTCTCTTCCTTTGCCTGCTCATATTGCCAGTCAATTACTTGACTTTTGAACTCTTTGCCACAGTAGAACTCTGCTTCCAGAGCAGAGAGCTTTGTCTGAAATTACTGAGGTTTTCACAGCTGCTGCAGCTATTAGAAGGCCACCATCTCTACAGCCCCAACCAGCTTTGGTCATGCACCTCAGGACTACCACCCAAGACCATGATCCCAATCGAGGCAAGTTAAGGCAAGTTAAGCACTTGGCCTCTCAATGGTCGCTTGGACCCCTGCAACCTGCAGAGTTGGGAGCACTGTAGCAGGTGGTTGCAGGAATGCTACTTCCAGTGCTTCTGGCTCTGGGGGCAGAAGGCTGGACCTGCTCCTCCATTTCCCCCAAATTTCACCAAATTCCACTGACCTTTTACTTTGTCTTTGGTATTTTTGGTTTGATAATTCTGAAAACCACCACAGCTGGTGGTGATTCTCTCTCCACAGTGCTCTAGCTGGGCTGGTCGGGCTGCTCTAGGGTGAAAATCATGGGCTTATTGTGGGGCTGGGCTTGACTTCCAGTGTGCTGCTATGAATCCTTCCTGTCCACCTGCCAGGCTGCCTTCAGCAGGAAATATTTCTCTCTGTCGCTTTGTGAGTTTGGGAGCTCTAAAATTTGTTTAGAGTCATATTTTATAGGTATTTGAAGTGGTGATGGGGGGAGCCACAGAAATTTCCAGCTTCTGTGCCACTATCTTGACTCCTTATGCAGCTATTTTCAGAGATACTTCTAGGGACCTGTAAGTTTTCAGTTCTTCTAAGGTGGCATGATCTAAAGAGAGGTATTTAGTACTCTCCTGGCCTGTGCTCTGATCTGTAAGTGCTCCCAAGCACCCTTTTATACTACTCTACTCCTGCCCCAAACTCTGCTATGGTAGTGCTTCTTTCCACCCCAGGACTGCCAACAAGGACTGTCACCCAGATTCAAGTATGGGCAAAGAAACAGAGAGCTGCATCAATGCTAGCAAAAAGACCCCTGCAATCTCCTTCCAACAATTTGTTTAATCCCCTTACTTTCTGTGGATTGGGAGCTCCAGAAGAAGCCACTGCTGCTGGTGCTGCTGATTTAGTCACTCCCAAGGCCTGCTCCTGGTTTGGTTGGGATGGGGGCTGTTTTGGCATAGCCTACACTGTACTGTACTCCTTGATGAGCCATGTCCTAAAGGATCTTTTCTATTCACCTTTTAAGTTGTCTTTGGTGTTTGTGGGTTGAGAAATCTGGAAACTGCCACTGTTGCCAATGATTCAGTCCCCTGACATCTGTGGTTTTACTGGGGTTTGATCTGTGCTCGCATGAACTGTGATGCACTGCATTCCTCTCTCAGCCTGGTGCAACAGACCTTTCCTGTCAACCTTCCAGGTTGTCTTAGGCTGGAAATTTATTTGATTATGTCTTATTATGGGTTATGCTGCTCTAGAATTTTAGAGTCATCTTAAAGGTATTTTGAGGGTTTGGGGGAGATCTCAGGTAAGTCCCTGCCTTTACTCTGCCATCTCTAGCACCATATTTATTTCATAAAAGTAATTCGGTAACATTCCTTCTTTATTTATTTTTTCAAAAAGTTAGTATGGTATTTGGATTAATTGTTCCTTAAATATTTGGTAGAAATCACTTGTTAATCCATCTGGTCCTGGAGATTTCTTCTTGCACAGCTCATTGATGGCTTGCTCAATTTCTTTTTCTTTTTTTAAAGATATTGTTATTTAAGTAATCAGTTTCTTTTTCTGTTAATCTGGAAAGTTTATATTTTTGTAAATATTTATCAATTTCATTTTGATTATCGGTTTTACTGGAACATAATTGGGCAAAAATAACTACTAATAGTTGCTTTAATTTTAGCTTTATTGGTAGTGCATTCACCTTTTCCTTTTTTGATACTGTTAATTTGGTTTTCTTCTATTTTTAAAATGAAATTAACAAATGGTTTATCTGTTTTATAGTTTTTTTCATATAACCAGTTTTATTTGTCATTCATTTCTTTCTTTCAATTTTAGTCTCCTTTGATTTTTTCAGATTTCCATTTCAGTTTTTAATGGAGGGTTTTAAATTTGTTCTTTTTCTAGTTTTTTTTTTTTACTTGTGTGCTGAATTCATGGATCTGATTTTTTTTCTTTTATTGATGTATATATTTGAGATATAAATTTTGTGCTAAGTACTGTTTTGGCTGAATCCCACAAATTTTGTTGGTTCATTGTTGTCTTTTTTTTTGCAAAGCAGTTATTAATTGTTTCTATGATTTGTTCTTTGACCTATTCATTCTTTAGAAATAAATTACTTGATTTTCAATTAACTTTTTTCTGTGCTTCCACAGTCCTTATAAAACTTATTTCTTATTGCATTGGGGTCTGCAAAGGGTATATTTAATAGTTTTGCTTTTCTGCATTTGCTTGTTTGGTTTTTATGTTCTAAAGCATGATCAATTTTTATGAAGATGAGAAAAGCTGTAATCCTATTTCTATTCCATTTTCTTTAGAGGTCTATCATATGTAAGTTTTCATCTTCTTGACTTCTTTCTTCATTTTATGGTTAGGTTTCTCTAATTCTGTTAGGGGAAGGTTGAATTCCCCCACTAGTATAATTTTACTGTGTATTTCCTCTTCTAATTGATTTTTTTCTTTAAGATCTTAGATTCTATGCCATTTAGTGCAAATATGTTTAGTATTTATATTAATTCCCTATGATTCATTTTAATAAGTTGTACCTTCCCTGCTTATCCCTACTAAACAGATCTATTTTTAAGTTTGCTTTTTCTGAAGTCATGATTGCTACCCCTGTCTTTTTTTACTTTAGGTGATGCATAATAGAATCTGCTCTAGCTCCTGATTTTAATTTTCTGTGTGTGTCTCTCTGCTTCAAGTATGTTTCATAAACATATAATGTTGGATTCTGGTTTCAAATCCATTCTTTTTTATTTATTTTTAAGGATGAGTTCATCCCCTTTACATTCACAGCTAACTGCATTTCCTTGTGCATTTTTCTTCTGCTTATCTTTCTCTTTTTTTATTCTGTGTCTTCTCTCAAATCTATTTTATATCTTACCACTGCCTTATTTTATTTGTCCTCTTTTTATCACCCCCCTTCCCTTGTCCCCTTCCCCTTCTACTTCCTTGATGATTAAAATTAATTTCAATTACTAGTGTCCTCTCTGTCTTTCTCAGTATCTCTCTGTCTCTGCCTTTGTCTCTGTCACTCTCTTTATACAGACACACACACACACACGTATAGGTATACATATAAATGTAATTTCCCTCTCTGAAGCAATTTAGATGTGGTGGAGTTTCAAGTGTTGTTCCCCCCCCACCCCAACCCAATATTTCCTTCTTCATTGGAAATCCAATAACTCTTAAATTAAAATGAGATATTTCAACTTTCATTCTTTTTTATACTTTTTCCTTCATTTGACTTTTTTTAGTGTCTCTTGGAGTATTGCCCACCACTTGTCTGATTCTAGCTTTTAAGGAATCATTTTCTTCAGTGAGCTTTTGTACCTCTTTTTCTTTTTTGACCAGTTCTGCTTTTTAAGATGTTATTTTCATCAGTGAATTTTTGTGCCTCTTATTCCATTTGGCCAATTTTGGTTTTTTTAGTTGTTATTTTCTTCAGTATTTTTTCCCCTCTTTCATCAAGTTGTTAATTCTCTTTTCATAATTTCCTTCTTTTGCTTTCATTTGTTTATTTTCCACTATTATATTATTTTGAAATTTTTCTGCATCTTTTCTAGGTATTTTTGTTGAGCTTGTGTCTAATTCACATTTTGTAAGACTTTTCTTGCAGCTGTTTTGAGTTTTTTGGTATTTTTATTTCTTGTTTTATATGTTAAATTATTTATTTTTTGTTTTCAACATTCACTTCCACAGGTTTTAAATTTTTTCCTCCCTTCCTTCCCAAGATGGTTTGTAATTTGAGATGGACTCTACACATTTTAAACACATTCCTATTAAACACATTTTCATATTAGTTATGTTGCATAGAAAAATTATAACAAATGGAAAAAAGCATGAGAAAGAAAACAAAACAAAACAAAATAGAAAATAGTCTGCTTCTTTCTGCATTCTGACTTCATAGTTCTTTCTTTAAATGTGGCTGAAATTTTCCATCATGTGTCCTTTGGAATTGTTTTAGGTCCTTGCATTGCTAAGAAGGTGCTAAGTCTAACAAAATTAGCCCTCACACACTGTGGCTGTTACTGAGTACAATGTTCTCCTGGTTCTGCTCCCCCCACTCAGTGTCAGTTCATATAAGTCTTTCCAGGTTTCTGGTTTTATGAAAAAAAACAATAAAATTGATAAACTTCTTGTCAATTTGATTAAAAAAAATAAGGAAAAAGCCAAATTACCAGTATCAAAAAATGAAAAAGGTGAATTCACCTCCAATGAAGAGGAAATTAAAACAATAATTAGGAATTATTTTGCCCAATTATACTTCCATAAATTTGAAAATGTTCTAGCTGCCACAAGGAAGGCTGCTGCCAAGAAGGACTAAACTGGACCCTGTCTGCTTCCCCACTTACCCAAATAAAGATTTGACACATAAGAAAAGGAGGGCAGCTAGGTGGTCAAATGGATACAGCACCAGCAGAGTCAGGAGTTTAAACCAGTTTAAACCAGTTAAATGCCTCACACATTTAGTACTCTTTTAAAACTGCCTCTTTAAAAATAACTATAATAAAAAAGTTACCATGGTAGCTTTTTATGATCAGATACTTTTTTTTGTTGTTTGCTCATTTATCCACCCTAGTTTTTGATTTGGAACTTTGTATCAATGTTGGGATCTCTTCCTGGATTTTTTTTTCAGAAAAGGGAATTGTTTTAAGAATCAGACCTTTTCCCACTATTGTTTTTCTGAGTTAGTTTTGGGGGTTTGGGAGTTTTTAGTTGTTCCAAGGCGGTGTGATCACACACCCATACATATATATAATTTTATATATTATATAATTATATGTTATATAATATTATTTATGTATATGTGATAGAACTACATTTATGTGTAACTTATGTCTAATATCAGGCCTGCAGAGTATCACTTTTAGACAATGTGATCATATATGAATATGCATATTTTATTTTCTATTGAATTTTTATTTTTATTAGGCATATGCATAGCTATATATGATCACATTATCTAGAACTGATACTCTGCAGGCCTGATATTGCATATAAATGCATAATTATTAATAAAAGGATGGATGGCAAGCCTAAGAACTTATTTACCCAGTTGTTGAGACAAGAAGCTGATCAGAAATAGTGACCACAAATCAAGATTAGTAAAATTAAAAACATTAAGGTATTTCTAAATATTACAAGTTTCATTTAAAAAACCTGTACCATCTGAAGTGATTTTAGAAATTTCATATGAAAGGAAGGAGGGACATGCTTATAATATGTTATAACAATATAATAGCAATAATATCAATACTGCTCCTTTAAGGGTACAAACTGACTTGACATAAGCATGAAAGGAAAACTCCCTGAAATCTTTTTTATTCTAGGTAAATTTCATAATTAATAGATAATCATACAGCAACATTCTACATTATTCACAGGGTATAATAGCAAGGCTCAGGATTAACCAGGTGGAAAAATTTTCTTTTCACTAAGGAAAAAGAGTGATAGAAAATCTGAGTCAAAGCAGATCCTCCCATCACCTTAGCAAAGTTGCCCTCTTAAGCACAGATATCCATTTGTTGCAGTGCCTAGATTGCATACCCTATGAGTAGCACATGTCATTTTCCTTGAATTGTGGATTATTGAATTAATGCCAATTCAGATATTCACATATGAAATAAAATCTCAGAATATCAATTTAGAGTCCCAAGAGATTTTATCTCAAATATTACTCTGAAATATTATTACCGCAAATAATCAGTGCTTAGTATAGTTACTATTATTTTCTTCATGTTGTTGCAATAGTAATTAATAATAAGCACAAGCAAGGCCTTATCTTATCCATCTTTTGTAGTTTAAATCCATCCTTGAACAGAAATTAGTCACTAGAAATTAAGAATAATCATATTCTGTGGTTTCATATAAATAGTGGATAAATGATAATTCTCTCAAAACCCAGAAATATTTGACTACTTACTGTAAGCCTCCAGACTAACAGATATCCAGGGAATGTACTGGATATTAACCTCTAAGACAAAAATAAAATCTTTAAATCTCAAGTATGTAGTTACTGAATTGGTTCATATATTACTTCAATCAATGCCCAAACAATCTGTCATCAGGTAAAATTCATCTTTATACTGTAAGCATGTGTGTAAATCCCACAATTTTGGCTATAATCAAGGAGAGGATCTGTTTTTCAGCAAATAAAATAATTATTTTAGAATCATTAATGTTTTGGAACATTTTTTTCATTATTTCACAGAATTGATGAAAGTTTATGAACGCGTCAAAGTAAAAATTTCCAAATAGCTTCAGAGATGAAGACAATTTATAATGTGTGTGGTACTTTCCCCAAACACTAAGTAATTTTTATTATGCATCTTAAAGCAAAACACAGTTTTCAAACATTTTAACGACATTCTTTACCAGCCCAATTCATAATCTGTTAGCATTCACATTAAAAGAGAAGTGAATTTTATTATGTAATTTTATCACTCTGAGTATCATTTTTGTTTTCAAATTGACAGAATTTCTTATACAATGATTTCCCCAAAATCACAATACAAAAAAAAATAAATCTTATAATCACAAAAAATGAAGTTTTACAATATGACACAAAGCTTATTGCCACTTAAATAATATCAGTTCAGTTGAATGCATTTCCAAATCCTCTTACATAGGAAATAATTTCATCCATCTATCAACTTGACAATCTATACTAATTGCATTCAAAACCAATATAGAGTAATTGTGAAGCAATTACACTTTTAATTCTTATTCATACAGTTTCTAAGTATATTGATTTAATGCCAAATATCAAATGTATTTTACATTAAGACCTAATCTTCCTATAGAGGGTCAAACATCACAATTATGTTGATAGGCAAATGCATCTCACTTTAAATGAAACCACAACATAATTTGTTTGAGCATAAACTGAAACAAATCAAATCCAGAACAGTTACAAATATATCAATCAAAACCTCAATTTTCCCAAGGGCCAATAATTGCCAACACCTCAAATTATAGAGCTCACTTCTTTCAGTTATTTCAATTCCAAAGAGTTATGGTGGCAAGCTCATATTTGCACACTCTCCTTTTTGGGGCTCATGAGGCTCCAAAGTTTGGAAATCCCCCTTCTAATGGTCCTCCAAGGACAGAATTTTAGTATACTATACTCAAATAATTCCATGCTGCAAATTTGTTTCTGTGGTTTCCATTTCATAAATGCTGTAACTTGATAGAATATTAAGCATTGTAAATTGCTAACAGGCATTTCCCCAACTGGTGTCCACAGATTTACAAGTATAGAAAGTTTCTCATATCCTTCTTGTCTTGGTGAGATAAAAAACCTCTTCAAAATTCCACACCCTTATTTTCAAAGTCTCCATTCACATCATTGGTGCAAATGGACTCGTTTTAAGTTTCTGCACTTTTTCTTCTCATCTCTACTTGCTTAAACTACTCTATTTTCTCTTCCAGTTGACTTTGATTAAAGCCCTACAAACTTCAAAACTGCATCTTTCTTATTAAATTATGATTTGACACTTCATTTTAACTTTGCTTCTCTTCAGTTAGAGGTTCCCCAATTTATCTGACCTACATCCCCCTTTTCAAAAAAAAATTACTTATTGGTGTTAGGTTATGTTAACCCTTATTTTTATTCAGTGCCATGCAATTGCACCCAAGGCTACTATTGCCCCCTGAATAATTCCAGTTTACCTTTCTCACTGCAATCTCAATCTGACCAGGCTTCAGAAGACAGAGATAATAGCCTGCATTTTTTGTTTGTTTGTTTTATTTTTGCCTATTCTAAAACCTTATCTTCCACTGAAAGTCTGATGAAAATGTCAGTGGGAATAAATCCCTGATAAGTAGGAAAGAAAGTTTAACATCAAAATCATAACATATTACATACAGCTAGAGGAGCTATTTTAGTCATGAATCTTCATTAATCTTCTCACCATTAAAGGCTAGCTTTCTGCGATTTTTAAAAATATCAGTCTTTATGTCTTGACTAGGTATTTCCCCTCAATATCGCTAACAGAAATGTAGCCTTATTCATGCAGGAGAACTTCTGAAATAGAAATTCCAATTTTTCCAAATTTTTATGTCATTTTTGGTCATTTCTGAGTCTTCATGAGCCCATTTGAGGTTTTCTTTAAAAAAATAATTAATTAATTTTTACTTTTCAACATTCACTTCCACAAGATTTTGAGTTCTAAATTTTCTCTCCCTTTTCCTTCCCCTCCCCAAGATTCCATAAATCTGATACAGACTCTCTATATACATTCATATTAAACATATTTTCACATTAGTCATGTTGTAAAAAAATAATTAGGACCAATCAGAGGAACCATGAAAAAGAAGAAACAACAACAAACAGAGAGCAAATAATATGCTCCAATCTGTATTCAGGCTCCATAGTTCTTTTTTCTGGATATGAATAGCATTTCTCATCATGAATCTTTTGAAATTGTCTTAGATCCTTGCAATACTCAGAAGAGGTATGAAAGTCAGTTGTCAGACAATGTGACTGTTACTATGTACAATGTTCTCCTGGTTCTGCTCACTTTACTCAGCTTCAGTTCACATAAGTCTTTCCAGGTTTTTCTGATGTTTTCCTGCTCATCATTTCTTATGGAACAGTAGTATTCCATTACATTCATATACAACAACTTGTTCAGCCATTCCCTAATTGATGGACATCCTCTCAATTTCCAATTTATGGCCACCACTAAAAAGAGCTGCTATAAATATTTTTGTACATGTGTGTCATTGCCCTATTTTTATGATCACTTTGGTATACAGACCTAGAAGTGATATTGCTGAGTCAAAGGGTGTACACATTTTTATAGCCTTTTGGGAATACTTCCAAATTGTACTCCAGAATGGTTGGATAAATTCATAGCTATACCAACAATGTATTAGTATTCTCGCTTTTCCACATCTTCTCCGTCATTTATCGTTTTCCTGTTTTGTCATGTTAGTCAATCTGATAGGTGTGATATGGTACATGAAAGTTGTTTTGATTTGCACTTCTCTAATCAATAGTGATTTAGAGAACCTTTTCATATTACTATGTATAGCTTTAATCTCTTCTGAAAACTGCCTGATCATAGCCTTTGGCCATTTATCAATTGGAGAATGACTGGTGTTCTTATAAATCTGACTCCATTCTCTATATATTTTAGAAATAAGGTCTTTATCAGAGACACTGGCTGTAAAGGTTCTTTACCAGCAGCTTTCTGCTTCCCTTCTAATCTTGTTTGCATTGACTTTGTGCAAAACCTTTTCAATTTAATGTAATCAAAATCATCCATTTTTCAGTTCATAATGTTCTCCATATCTTGTTTGGTCCTAAATTCTTCTGTTCTTCATAAATCTGACAGGTAAACTATTTCTTGCTCTCCTAGTTTGCTTATAATATCAGTCTTTATATCTAAATCATGTACCCATTTTGATTTTATCTTGGCATATGGTGTAGGATGTTAGTCTATGCCTAATTTCTTCCATATTATTTTCTAGTTTTCCCAGCAGTTTTTGTTAACTAGTGAGTTTTTATTCCAGAAGCTAGAATCTTTGGGTTTATCAAACAGTAGATTACTATAGTCATTAACTACTGTATCTTCTGTTCTGATCTCACACTCTGTTTCTTAGCCAGTACCAAACAGTTTTGATGATTGCTTATTTATAGTACAATTTGAAATATGGCAGGGCTAGGCCACCTTCCCATTTAGGGTTTTCTTCTTTTTTGTCTTTTTTGGGAGGGGGGAAGGCAAGATAGTTGGGGTTAAGTGACTTGCCCAAGTTCACACAGCCAGTAAATATTAAATTCTGAGGCTGGATTTGAACTCAGGTTCTCCTGACTTCAGGGATGGTTCTCTATTCACTGTACCACCTGGGTGCCTCCATTTGGGGTTTTCTTGACAAAGATGCTTAAGTGATCTTGCATTTCCTTCTCCAGATCATTTTATATATGAGGAAACAGAGGCAAACAGGGTTAAGTGACTTGCCCAGGGTCACAGAGCTAAGTAAGCATCTGAGGTCTGATTTGAACTCAGGAAGATGAGTGTTCCTGACTCCACACCTGGCAAATTATCCACTGTGCCACCTGTAATAATTATGGAAAGGTTAAGGGGAGAAATATAGAAAAAAAAGAAAAGGAAAGAGAAAGAAAGATCTCTCAGAGGACTAATTAACTTTTACCCAGTTGCAGAGCAGCTTCAGAGTCCTTGGGTGATCAGTCTTAGGTGATATAGTAGTTTGTGGATCAGTCTGGACAGGCTAGGTCTAACACATTTCAGTACTTCTATAGGTACTTACTAGGTTCTCATTGTGCCTTATTTGATCACTTAAAGGTTTGTCTCACCCTCACTTGATCCTGAGATCGAGAAGGCTTTCCATAAAAATTACTTGTTTCTCTGTAAATCTGTACTGTTTTTCTCTGCTCAACCATCAGGTTTCCCACTTCTGACACTGAAGTGTCAAGAACAAACCCAAGACTGAAAAAAAAGTTTTAAAAAAGGTTATGAAGTAGATAGGGGAGAGCCAGAACATACGTGACCTGCTTCCTCAAGCCTCTATAAGATTAAATTACATAGAGTTCATACAGAGGCATAATTATGCAATACTTAATTGACCTGTATGTGGGTAGTTTCTAGTTACAGCAGTTTCCAAATAAAATACACAGGTTGTTGTAATGTTAATGGAATAGGAATATCTCTCCCCCTCCCCCACAGCCCTCCATTAATAGACCTATGTGACCTGCTTTAAACCCTGGCCCAGCTCATAGCTGTGGTCACATGGAGCCTGGGTCACATGGAGCCTGAGTCACATGGAGCCTGGGTCACATGGAGCCTGGGTCACATGGAGCCCAGTGTGGGAGGAGCTTGCCGAAACAGAGTAGGAGAGGCAGAGCGGAGAGCAGAGGTAGGAACTTGCCTAGGGTAACTTGTTTGTGGGGAGGCCTGACAGAAAGAGTGCTTAAGATGTCCACACTCCCTGGACTGGTGATGAGCACCTTGCTAAATCTTACTTCCAGGTGTTCTAATACTGATATTCCAAATAAATATTTTGGTTTTGCCTTTGAGGAAGAGAGTTTATTATATTTTGTGAGTCTTGGAAATACATATGCATAGTCAAAGCAGCTGCTATGGATATCACATTGGCGTTATAGTTGAGAGATTTATCAGCAGGAAGGCAGAACCAACATAGCACAGTAGAGGCTTGCAACCAAGCTGAACTCTCTCAGTATTGCCCTTCAAACAACTTAAAAAAAACAAGACAGGTCAAATTGATTTCTGGAGTGGTATAGCCAAGAAAAATTTGGGGGAAGACATTTTTCTAGCCCAAGATACTTAGGAAATCAGATAGAGAAGTTTTTGATATTGGATTCCAGCCCCTCCATGTGCTAGAATTGGGCAAAGAACTGTGTTCTGTTTGGCAATTCCACTGCACAGAGATCATTCTAGGTCACAAGTTTGGGGCAAAGAAGAGTGCTTGTAGCTACAAGAGAGAAGGAAACCTTATCCCAGTTCAAGGGCAGAGAGGAGTACTCACACTTGTGGATGCAGGGGAACAGGGGCCCTTCATTGGTAAAGCTTAGGACACAGATGAGGAAAGTAGTAACCACACCTCTCCCTGTATCACACCACCTTAGAAGCCCTGAAAATTTGAAGACATTGAGAATTAGCTAATGAAAACAGCAGTATAAAAAAGCTTGAAGCTTGGGACAATGTCTCCCCACTCCTTCCTCTGAGTAGAGCCCACATTAACATAAATTTAAAAGTAAAAAAAAAATAGACTGGAAAAAGTGAGCAAACACCACAAAAAAAAGAGCCTGGACATAAAAATCTACTGTGGTGACAGGGAAGATCATCCTATTTATTAAAATTCTAGCATTATTAATAAAATGATCAAAATACCTAGAAATTATGTCTCTCAAACCTTTTTAATCATCACACTTTCTTGAGAGCTTGGACTTTCAAAAAGTCATTATTCTCAGTTTCTAGAACATAATAAATATTTAATAAATGTTTATTTTTGTTACTATTAAGTATTATTGTATTTGGAGGTAGATAGTGAAAGATTATAAAATACAATTGTTTCCCTTGAGCACTTACAATGTCTTTGAGGACACAGTAGGATACAAAAGATCAATACTCTAATCCATCAATACTAACAATTCAAGGTAGTATAAGCTAAGAACCAGTTAAAGTTAATCAATTGATAAATAATAAGAATAGGGGAGTGACCTGGCCTATGGCGGGTCATTGATTGATTGATTAATTTCGCGGAATATGTGCCCAGAATCCCTGTGGAAGCTCTGGACTCAAGACCTGTAATGACAGGAACTGATAATCCTTTAAGTATTATAATAGAGTTACTCTACATTTGGTGTTCTCATCTGCTTGCAAATTATTTCAGAATATTTCAAGTTATTTTCTGCAAAATATGGAGGAAGGGTGCCTTCCTCTATTCCCTACCTCAGTTAATATCAAACTATTACCACATGGAAAATGAAGAAAATCTACTGTTTACCCAGATAAATTTGAGTTTAGTTACAAGGTGGCCTCTTTTGTGTTTGTTAGCTCCTGGTCTTGGGAGAATGAGTTTCTGTTCTGAGATAGGAATGTCCAGTTTGAAGGAATTTCAGGTTCCCATGCTCTGAGACCTATTTGGCCGCAGCTATTTGGAGGCTATAGGAGTCCTCACAAACTACCCCTCGGCTTTTGGAGAGATCAACTACCAACAAGAACCTGAGCTGTTTTGTCAGAAAATATTGATGGGAATTTTTTAGTCCTTGAAGAACCAAGGTGAAATGTCCAGTGCCTATTTGGTAACCCCTCAAACTACTTTTATGTTTTATGAGGTTTAAGTATAATTCTCCAAAAAGATTGTAACAGTAAACATAAACTACACTACTGAATTATTTTTTAAATCTTTCTGTTGTTTAAACCTGGGACTATTTTGTGTCTTAGAGTACTGGGCTTGAGTTCAAACATAACTGACTTCAGACCCTCTCTATGTGACCGTGGACAAGTCACTTCCAGTTTCTTTAGCTATGAATAACATTTACCTTCCAGGATTGTTGAGAAGATCAAATAAAATGATATAAAATAATATTTGCAATGCACTTAGCATAGTGTCTAGCGTATAGTAGGTGCTTAATAAATGTTCCATTCCCATTGTTAGTATTTTTTTTCCTAGAGTAAATGAAGAACTGTCCCATATTTGATTCACAGTGTACATTGAATATGCTTGTGTTTTCTGCTTTGGAGAGACTTATACTTGAGTCATAACATAAGCTTTAAATAATTTGTCCTGAGACTTCAAGAAGGGTGTTTAGTGAAGGGAAGAATAGGAGAAAAGGAAGCCTACTCTTCTTATCAGAGTACAAGTTTCCACAGCAATGAACTTGGATCACATTCGTAGACATAGCAGAAGGACCCCAAAGAGGCTTGGACTTAGAGAAGATGGGCCCCTTAGTGGTGAAAGGTTTGGGCATAATGCCCTACTCCTGTGAATCAGGAGTGGTTTATTAATGGCAGATATGGGGAAGTTAGCCAGGGTTTTTGAAATGCTCATTCTAATCAACACCAAATATTTAATCTCTTTCGGATGTCTCACACATGTTCCAGGTCATCTGACATTATTTTCGTTTTGAACTTGTCCTTTGGGCCTTTTAGGAACAACATTTGAATTGCCAGGAATCTCTTCAGGAAATTTTGATCTGACCTGTATGATGAAGGAACATCAGGGCCTCCATTTGGATTAGTTTACATGCTGAAGCGCATCATAGAATTTTTCACCCAGAACAATTGGATTTCTCTCCTGAGAATATATCACCTTTCTAAATCTAAATCTGAATTAGCTATTGAGTTCCCTTTAATCCTGATCAGTCTCCCTAAGAAACTACTCTTTTTCTTCTTTACAGGGATTGTTTTTCAAAGTTACGTTCTTGAGAGCTCTGTATCCCTATTGGGTTGATTTTTTTTTCCCAGCAGAATTTGTATGTATGGGATCTTACTCTTAGAATTTGCTTCAATGCAAATTGATAAATATTGTTCTCAACTTCCCATCTCCATCACAAATTCTAAGATGGAAAAGTTAACTCCCTCCCCTCCACTCAAGGTTTGTATCTTTTTTATTTCAACAACCACTTCTTCCTTGTTCATAGGATCATAGATTTAGAACTGGAAGAGATAATAGAGGTCATTTAGTCACAACCCCTCATTTTACTGAGAAACTTATAAAGCTAAGAGAAATTTAATGACTTATCAGTAATGACATAGCTCTTAAGTGCAGCACTCTTTCTTTAATACCATGTTGCTTCTCAGTAGGTAAGTTAACTCACCTGTCTGAAGAGCTGAGTATACTTAGTCTTCACGGTTCCAGAGAAAAGCACTAGAATCAATGGATGAAAGCAGTAGGGTTTCAACGTGAGGAAGAACTTCCTACTTTTTTTCCCCAAGATATTTTGACATTCTTCATTCTGATATCACTTTTATTCCCTGAATGTACTCCATGTTGGTCTGCTTTTCAGAATGCCATCTCATAACAAAGTATAAAAAAGGGAAAAAAGCATTTTATCCCCAAACCAAACATTAACTCTGACAATATTTCATCTTGTACGCTGCATATTGTCACCCGTCTTGTAATGAAAGAATTTTTTCTCAATTCTTCTCTGAGGCCAATTTTGGACATTAAATTACACAGCATTCCGGGTGGACTTTTTTGGTATTCTTTCTATTTACATTGTTTTCATGATTTTGTATGGATATATTTTACAAATTCATATTTCATTGTGCATCATTTCTCATAATTCTTCTGAATTTTTCATATTAATCTTTTTTTTCTTATGGTACAAGAGAATTCCGGTACATTCATGTATCTCACTCTGTTTTGCCAATCCAACTCAATGAGCATCAATTTTGTTCCAAATTCTTTGCTAACATAAAAAAGTGCTACTTTGAATATTTTAGTGTACTTGGGGACTTTCTATTTTTGACCTCCTTGGTCAACAAATAGGAGTAGGGTCTCTGGGTTAAAGACTCTGGATATTATTTCCAACAGTAAGAACTAGTCAATAATGGAAAAGACTCCTTCGTGAAACACTGGATTCCTTCTAATTGGCAGTATTCAAGTGGGGCTAGATTAGCATTAGTATGGTATGGTCCTGAAGATGCTGCATTCCATAAGGGTGTTGTACTTCATGGTCTCTAATATCCTTTTCAGCTCTAAAATGTTGTGATTATAAACTTGTGAGAGATCAACAGATATTTCCTCAGAATTTGGGATTTCTTCTGAATTAGTTATTAAGTCCTAGACACACTGTTGTTAACACTGGGAGCTGTAATTCCAATATACTGTTACTCCATGAGACCTCTTCTTAGTAGATTTTGAGTAGAGTTTGTTCTATTCACAGTATTTTAATGTCAAATTGGAATGAATATTCTCACCTCCATTCTGTGGAACATCTAAGAGACCTATCATGTTACTAGATTCTCTGGAACATGGGGCTTAATTTCAAATGGAAGTATCTCTCCATTAAGTCTTTTAGGCCCAGCATTCCTTATTAGGTATGTGTGAAGCAACTAGATCTAGGCAAAAGAGGAATTTCATTGGTGCCACTTTGAAAGGAGGCCTTTTATTTTAGAGGTAAAATAAAACTTTAACTGAGGCATAGCCCTTGTCAAAAGGGATGCCTGAATCAAAAAGAACTGTCAGACTATCACCTGCTTGCTCTATAATGCTAAGAAACTGAACAATTCCTCTATTCATCTTGGAAAGTGCTTCTACATTCTCTAAGCAAACACAATTTCCACAAATCCAAAAGGCTTTCCTAGGGGAAAACATTACCACCTGAAACCAATTGTGTTCCATGTCTGAGAGTCAAGCCTTTGGAGCTCCTTACCAGTGACCCTGTAATGGGGTGAAAGAAACTGTATACATTTCCCAGATGGTGCTTAGTTTCCTTCTGAGCTATAAAGAAGAGACATGAAAGGCAGAGGAACGAAATGCAAGGCTAACAGCTGATTGAAATGGCCAAGTTCTACTTTAGCTTAGTCCATTCCAACCTTTCAGGAAAGGGAGGGAAGTAATATATGGTACTTGAGGGTTAGAAATACCTAAGGTATTTTATACTAATTTACCATTTTCTAATTAGGAGAACAGGATAGGAGTCTTCTGAAGAGGAAATGTTCACGGGTGGTTCTTGGGTTTATGTAGATCTAGTATTAGAGGAAAAATGGGTCTATCGTCCAGAATCTCAGCTTCCACACCCCCCAGGCCCATTGTCACCATCATCATCACCATCTTTCTCACTATCAGAATCTTTAGAATCCACTTCAGAGACTAAGCTTCTATTTATTTCTAGTATTGTGTAGGATTTCTTTGAAAACAATTAAATATTGCAGATTACAATCCTTGCCTCTAACCTTCACCCCCCAATCTCTTAGTTGCTTTATAAAGGGTGCATTTGAGATTCATTTACTCATTTTGAATGTGTGTGTATGTGTGCGTGTGCGTGTGTGTGCGTGGGCGTATGAAAATCTTTATTTGTTTTCTGGTAGCCTCTTATTTTTTTGGCCTTTGGAGCAGCTGGGCTGGTGCTTTCTGGGCAGGTCCCTTCTGAGCAGGTCCCTTCTTGGCTGGGGCCTTCTGGCCCTTTTAGCTGGGGGCTGCCTTCTGGCCTTCAGCCTTCTTTGAAGGGATCTTCTTGGCAGAGGCCTTTGCAGCAAGTGCCTTCTGGGCGGCTCACTTCTTAGGAGACCCCTTCTGGGTGGATGGATACCTTATGAAGTTTCCTTTGCTTGATGCTTGATAATTCCATTTTTCATTATCTTGGCCTTCATGACCTTGTAATGGTCAAAATCTGTCACCTTTGCTTTCTGTTCTCTGGCTTCCATCTTCTTGGCCTACCTCCCGGCTTTCCATTTTGCACTGATCTTTTCTTTCTCCCACGCAGCCCAGACATACTTCTGAAGAGCACTGTGTGGGAACTCACAAAGTCTGTGAGTTGTATCAGGAGCCATCAACCAAAGCCCGGTTCTGGGCCATCATGTCCACCATGGCTACTAGCTTGCCTGCATGAGGCCTGAAGGAGATGTAGGCCACATGGCTGATCTCCACAGAGCTCTTGAACACCATGTTGGCAGAGCTGAACGAGAAGGAAGGGCCTGCAAGGGACTGAGCACGTGCAGAACCAGCTCCCAACCCATGCCGGCAGGGTTATGGGAGGCTTATTCATTTAAAAAATACTTAATAGCTAGAAACCTGTCTCCTCTAGGTTATTTCTTTCTCAATAATCGCCAAATCTTTCTAATCAGTTAATCAACAAGCAGTTATTAAACATCTGTCCTGTGCTAAACAATATTCTAGGAAGCAGGGATATGAAGACAAATAAATAGTCCCTCCCCTCAAAGAATTTATACTCTTGGGGGAAATAACATATACACAAAGAAGTATAATCTAATGTCCACAAAGTAAATACAAGGCATTTTGTGGATGCATCACTAGTAGTGTGGGGATGAGGAGAGGTCTGGTCTAGGAGGTATCATCTGAGCTAAACTTTTAAGGAAGGTAAGAATTTTAAGGAGTGGAAGTGAAGAGAGAGTTTGAATGTAAGCTGTTTGAGAGTAGGGATTGTTTTATTCTTTGTATTTGAAACCTCAGGGCCTAGCACAATATCTGACACAGGATAGATACTTACTAAGTGCTTGTTGATTGATTAACTGATGGCATTTCAGGCATGGGAGAAATCCCATGCAAACACAAAAAGAAGGGAAATAGAATGTTGTATATAACAAGAAACTCAAAGATCAGTTTGCCTATAGCCTATGTGTGGTGTGTAGTAATATATTAATAAGACAGCAAAAGAGCTAGTTAGAATAAGGGTTTCAAGGACTTTAGATGTGAAGCAGAAAGGTTTGAAACTTTAACTTCACAGAATTTGTCCCTTTGGTGAATTGATAACACTAATATTACATATATCACTAATCTGTGTTTATGTTTGGTCCTTCTACTAGCCTGGGAGCCAAATTGTGCTAAAATTATCATTCTAAAGAATTTGAATGGAATATTACACTTTATTATGCCTCTTCTCACAGATATTTGATGGACTGTTTCCTGTTAATAAATATTAACCTCATGAATAAAACCTGACTCAAGGAATGATAGAACCATAGTGGCATAAAAATTAGTCCAGGTGGGGAACCAAAGTCTGATGAACAAGGTCTTACTTTCCACAAGGCCAGGGAGGGACCCAGTTTTCTATTAACTTTGAGTCTTCCTCTACATTTACCAGTACACATAATAGGTAATTAAAAAAAAAGTTGTTGCATCCAGTTGAATAAGAAAACCATTAACTAAAAGGGAATTGGGTGGGGAAGGGAAGGTTGGGAAGTATCTGGAAAGGACTTTGGTCTGGTGTAGAATTTCATGACCTTGAACTCAAAGAATTTAAGTGATCTCATCCTCTACTTAGGGGAATGCATCCATCCATTCTTTTGTTCAAGTCCTTTATCTCAGCCTCTTGCTCTAACCCCTCTAAAAGACCTTCACTCAAGAACTCTGCCCACTGTGATGTTTGACTAATATTGTCCCATTTGACTCCACTAAATGGAGGATTTTTTGAGACAGGTAAGTTGTATTTCTAAGCTTTTTCCTTGTTCCTTATTTTGGCTACTATGGAAATATGAAAAAAAAAACAACACAACAACCCTTGATTAAGATTTCACGAAAAGAGAATTTATCATAATTTGGACATGTCTGTCTTTGCTCGATACCCAAGAAAAGTATTTGGTAAATTAGTAATAATATAAACAATATCACAGCAACTAATGTTTTGCCTGAGGAAGAAAAAACATATATTTTAAAATATGTTAGCTGTCATTATTTGCATACGATGAAGACTATTTTGGCCACTCAAAGCTAGGGTTTAAAAATTTTTATAAATGTGTTATTATTATGAGTAAGATTCAGATTACAGGTGATTCTAATTAATTGTATATATTGATAAGAACATTGATATATAGAAGAAGAGCTGATGAAACTACTTACTAGACATGTGACTATGGACATTTAACTTTTTAATTTAACCATTTGACCAAAATCATTTAAGCATTTTAGGTTTTAATTTTCTCAACTGAAAACTGGAAGTGCGGACTGATTAATTTCTAAGTTCCCCTCCATCTCTGAAATTCTACAATCTTATTATGTGAGAAATCTCTCCTTTTTGGATTTGTGGGGTATGTTTTTGGCTGCTGAAATAAATCTGCCACAACACAGAAACTGTACAAAAAAACTAGGTTTTATTACCTTTAAACACAAGTTTGGGGGGGTAGAAAAATAACCCCAAATCCAGATTGGAGTTTCTGACAAGCTTTTATAGAGAAATTACCTCAGAGAGACAAATAAATTCTTTCACATATTGTAATCTCATACATTCTTTTAGGCTATAAAAGTTTTTTTTTAAAGACACTAATCTACAGATTCATAATCCCATACTTCCTTCAGTGTCATAAAAGTTGAACAAACTTAGTTAAACAGAATCACAGTCTCATACATCTCCTAGTTAAAGTTAAGCCTAGTTAGAAAGACTATGGATGAATTAAGTCAGGCTACAGATTAAACTACATTTAGAGGATTCACAGTGGGCTGACAGAAAGGAGAGATTTATGTACTTACAGAGTCTGTGAGAAATCTTCTACAAATAACTAAATCATTTTAGGAAGCTCAAGCTCCCTTTTGGCTTCTTATCTGAGGAATGTAAAAAACCTCAATTCTATCATTCCTTGAATCAGGTTTTAGTAACTTTAGGTGAATATTAACAGGAAGCAATCTATCAAATATCTATGAGAAAAGGCATAATAAAGTGTAATAATATGAACATGAAAGTGTCTCATCACATTACGAACAGAACAGATACCATGTTGGGTGAAGCCCTGAATTAAGTCAAACCAATAATCTACATTTAAGGAGGTGCTTTAGTCCCAGAACCTTTTGGGAAACACAGGTAGCCGATAAGACCCTACAAGCTCCAAATGGGCTCTTAAGGTCTCCAAAAAACTATCTTATCTTGTGGTGCTTCTTCTCTTTTATTTTTAATGCTCCTCTTTCCACTAAGAAGCCTAGAGGTTGGAGAGTGGGACAGAAAGTGAGAGACAGTAGCTGAAAGGGCTTGGACAGTCAGGTTCAGGGAAGGACACTAGTAGGCACTGCTCTATCATCCTGATCTATGATGGACTATCTGTACTCAGAAATAATTAGAAATCTCTGCAATAAATAGGATAGTCAAGATCAGGAAATACATGAATTTTAAGTTTGAATTTACACCAGATGCCAAAATCTTTGCCCTGAACAGAATTAAGACCCCAAGTCCAGAGTCTCTGCATTTTTGATAAAGACTAACCATCTGGAAAGATTGATTTGGAAATCCTTAGGAAAATGAATTGTTCATCTCCTTTTGCACTCTCAAAGGAGGACTCAAGGTACATTTTCTAGGACTACTAAGTTCAAATGTGTTCTATGTCTGAATACTTCTGGGGTCTTAAAGAGCAGAAGGGATGTGACTTGATATGTATTTAATTATTCATTGCTTTTGTTGTTATGCTTTATTCATTGATTCTATTGTTCCTATGCTAGCACCAAACTGCATTCAGTATATAAGCATGTTTGACTACATGGGTATATAAGCATGTTTGACTACATGTGACAAGGGCTCATGAAAATATATCTGTTTCAAAGGGGAGGCAGGTTTTGGAAGGGGTGGGAGTAGAGACAGATACTGAGCTGATTTTTGATTGGATAATTCCACAGAACTCATAGGTAATAAATTTTGGTTGTCCCAAATAGAGAGGTGGAGTTGGGGGATGGAAAGTCATTGGATCCCTAAGAATTCTAGAGAGTTTATAAGTATAAATTGGGTTTGTAAGTATAAACCGGGTTCTTCTTCTTACTTTATATTCACAAATGCGATGAGGAAGCATAGAACAATCCCAGTATCAGGTTAATTTTGCTGAACAGGATCAGGTTAATTGATACCAACTTCATCTAGCTATGGTGCCCTGTTTGGTGTTGAGCTGGTCACCGATGTGTGCCAGTCCTTGCCTGGGGTCATTTCATTCTCTTCCCATCTGTGCTTCTGACTCTTCTTTCTTGGACATTATTCCTCCTTCATCCTGGAACTTCATTCCTCTACTATGCTGGTCCCTTTTGCCCACTGTGGGGGAAGAGGTTATGCCTCGGTATTTTCTCAGTTGTGCTCCCATCCAAGCTACCCTTCTGGCCCTCTACATTTCACCATCCTGACTTGACCCATATTCTGCTGTCTTTGATATGTTGTCTTCCTCCTTGGAATATAAAATTCTTGAAGTAATAGGCTTTATTTCTCATTACTCATACATATGTTTCCAGTACTTAGCATGGTACCTGACTCATAGTAAATGCTTAATAAATGATTATTGACTGCCTTTCCTGCCTTCCCACCCATGTTACTGATATGACGGCATACTGGACACCATTCTGACCTTCCAATTTATTATTTTTGCTTCTTCTCTTTATCCCTAGTAATCTTATCTTGACTCATTTTCTTCTTTTGATAGGCAGTTTTCTTGAACCTGGACTACACTGAACCAAGAACAAACATAGATGTAATGCCTTGGCATTGAGGTCCTGAGACATTTCTGTACTCCAGGGGTTGTATGTGGGATGGCATAGGTAGCATGGAAAGGCACAGATAATTTAAGGTAGTCTTTATCTGGCCTATTTTGTTTGTCACTCAGTTGTGGTGTTGTCTGTATTGGAAGGTAATGAAGCACCATTTCTTCACAGTTTATAATTCAGGGGCTTGTTGTTAATGGAGGCTTATTTCCTTCGTAATTAGTATGAATTAGAAATATATTTCCCTACTATGAGAATAGTTCTTCCAGACGGGCCTGCTAGCCTGGCTGCTAGAGGTCCCTAAGGTATACAGCAGGAATAGAGGAAATGAGGAATTAGATACAGCAAAAAGGAAACAAGAAATTCAAGCCAAAATGTGCTTCAGAACATTAGTCTACTTCCTACTCAATCCACATGTATTTCTTGACTGTCAAATTTTTTTTCCCCTGGGGAGAATCAGAAAGGCTTCCATTCCAAAGGAAGCTATTGGAATCATCTTTTCTTTTTCTTCTTCTGCATTTATATATTCCTTGGAGTCTGTATCATGCAATCAAGTACTTGACTATCTCCATCTCTTTTTGTCCACTCTTTAATATACAGCTGTCATATGTTCCCAAATGGAGTGAAGGCTACTTGAGGACTGGGGCCATGTCATATACACATATACACAAACGCAGATGTATATATGCCTACATATACATGTATACATACAATATCAATGTAATTAATATATTATACTCATATGCACATGTAATATATAATATACATATATATCTTAGCACTTAATATAAATCATATATAATTGACACTCAAAAGATACTCGTTGAATGCAATTCCAATCAAGTTGGTATTATTTAGTCTTTGCCATCTAAATTCATATTACTTTGTGCTTCAATATATATTTGTATTTTAGAATGTATAATAATTATTTGTATATAATGTCTTATTTTCCCTGTAAGATTATATAATCCTGGAAGGCTGAGATCATACCTTTTGAGGATCACAGATTGAGAGTTAGAAGTGACCTTGGAGGTCATTCTGCCTAACTCCTAGTTTTTATAGATTAGGAAGCTCAGAGAATTCATTTCCCTAGAATCACATAGCTAGCAAGTACCTGAGACAGAATTTGCACTCATCTCCTCCTTAGTCCAAGTCTTAGTGTTTAAAATACTGCCATGCATATAGTATGTGTTCAATGAATGCATAATGGAACTTTGTATTTAGGAAGTACTGTGTCTGATTTTCATCAATAGGTTTTGTAGGCATTTTAGTGGGCTGAGTAGCACACTGAAAGTGAAAAAAGAAGTTTGGGAGAATATCAGATCACACTAGAAGGGCCTGTAGTGATCTTCTGATTCATATCCTATTTATAATTAAATAAAATGGAGCTCAGAGAGGTTGTGGCTTACTTAAAGTCACACAGTCAAAAAAGGTTGGAGTTTCCACTTAAACACAAGTCCTCTTATTGCTCTGTTCATTGCAGCCTCATAAATTGATTGGAGTTGAGTCCCTAGGTATCTAGCAGGCATAATGGACAGAATCACTGATACCTACTTGCATAATTCTGGACAAGATACTTTTTGGGCCTCGGCTCTTTATATCCCCTGTAAAATTGGGGTGATGATAGCTTCCCTTTTCTGCCTGCATTATAAGGGGTTTGCAAGGATCAAACATAGGAAATTGCTTTGAAAATTTAAATGCCATGCAAATGTAATCATGATCTCCCATTTCTGTGTCTTTCTATTAGCTGCCCCCCAGGCTACAATGCCTTGCCCCTTGAATTTTGCCATTCAGAATCCCTGGCTTCCTTTGAGGTTTTTCTCTAAGTCTACCTTCTACAGAAAGGCTTTCTCAGTCTCCCCTGATGCTAGTACCTTCCCATCTTCTCTGTGTTTTTCTTTTGTATATGTGGCTTTATATACATATCAGTTCCTCTCTCAGGATCATAACATCATAGATTTAGAATTGTAAGGGATTTTGCAGGCTGTCATCTTAGGACTGAAGAAACCCAGACCCAAAGATATTACTCCTCTTGCCCAGCATCACACAGAGAGGAAGTGTCTGAGGAAAGATAGAAAATTAAGTCTTCTTAACTTCATGCCCAGTGCTTTATCCACTGTAACATGTAGGTGCCTCTAATAGAAATGATACATTCCTTTGACAGTAAGGATTGTTTTTATTTTATCTTTGTTCCTAGCATTTAGCATAGTGTCAGGCATAAAGTATTCCTTACTAGAGGCTTGTTAATTACTTGATGTAAAAAATAATGCATCAAGAGGCTGCAAGCTGTGCCATTTGAAACACCCACTCTGATAAAAATCATATCATTGAAATATTGAAGGTTTATTGTTACAATTATTGTCATCATAACTTATCTAGGCAAATAGGTGGCATAATCGATAGAGCACTGGGGCTGGATTTAGGAAGATCTAAGTTCGAATCCAGACCCAGACTCTTACTAGTGTATGACCTTGGGCAAGTCACCTAACCTCTGTTCACTTCATTTTCCTCAACTTTAAAATGAGGAATAAAAAATGCTACCAACTTCAGGGTTGTTGTGAGGACTAAATGAAATAAATTTTTAAGTACTTTGTATAGTGCCTGACACATTATAGGTGTAAAATAAATGCTAACTATTATTATTATTATTATCTTTGCAACTATAGAATTATTTGTTTTTTCCTATTATGAATACTTGCCTTACACATGAGGTTAGCTTAATATAATGTGATTTGAGGTGTTTAGAAAAGTCCCTTTTTCTGTTAAAGAGAAATTAAGGACAAAAGTCAATTGGCTCATATATACTAAGATATTTGTAGGAACTCTTTTTTGAGATCGCAAAGAGCTGGAAACAAAACAGATGCCCTTCCACTGGGCAATGGTTAAACAGATTGTGATGCATGGATATTGTGAAAAGTTAGTGTTCTGAAAGCAATGATGGACATATTGAACACAGAGAACATATGAGTTGATGGAAAGTAAAATAATCAAGACCAGAAAAACAATGACTACAACAAACTACAACCTAGAAAGTACAACAGAAAAATTATTCCAACTGAATACTGCAAAACTCTGTTGTCCACACTTGCTCCTGAAGAAGAAATTTTAAACTCTCTTGCCCCACTATGGGGTATAGGACTGTGGGTATGGAATATGTAATAGAATATAAGATTTCCCTTACACGGGAAGTTTTGTTGACTTGTTGGTTTATAGTCTTTCTCCTTCTGTTATAAGAGATGACTCTCTAGGAGATAGGAGGTATATAATAGGAAATACCAGCTATGTAAAGGAGAAAGTTATGAACATTTTGAAAAGAAAATATCATTCCAACTTCATAATCTCCATCCTACTATCCCTGTTAGAGTCTAACCCATGGCAAAGCTGTGATATGGGCAGGGACTAGTTCAGCATGCTCACACTGAGTGGTGGCAGTTTGACCACTTTAGTGGTGAGTAGAGCAGACTTTTTTCCATCAAATTTGATGATATTGCTGTCTGGTTATTTGCATCCAAGGACGTGCTCGTAGAACAAAAATGTACTAATGACAGGCTAAAGTTTAATCTGCATTATTAGCATTTTCTCCATCACTTTATTAATTCTAGATGATCAACAAAATAATACATTAATTTCTGATTTATAGCATTTGTTGATTTCTGAGGTTTAAATGCAGTCACTAAAAATTTAATGATCAGCTCTTGAAAGCATGTTTTAGCTGACTTCAGCATATCCATTTGTATCCCAGGGCCTACCTTTGATTATAGCTTATTTCCTGCAATAATTTAAGATCTCATTTTCAGGAATACTACTCTTTCTCTGATTTTTTTTTCCCATGGACCCCATTGTTGGGTGTAGTCTTGGACTGAACTCTAGTGGGAAGTTGTATTCTTTTTGCTTGGTAGTGCCTTAAAAAAATTCAGTTCTATTGTATTTTCAGCTTGGGATTTTCTCCCTTCTACCTCCCCTCCGCTAGGAATGCTTCTCTGTTCTTTGAAAAAAATTAATGAAAGAAGTTCTTCAAAGAAAAAAAGAAGGGTGGGAAAGAAACTAAATATCAAGAATGGAATCTCAGCCCTTGTGAGAAGATTGAAGAATAGAAGAGTGTGACACAGAGTTGGAAGAGATGGAGTACTGAACCTTTGAATGTGCATAAAAGATATCATATTTTTACTACAAAGGGTAGGGCTTGAATCTCAGTGGATAAAGAAGCATTTTGTATTCCAATGTAGAACCAAAAGTGTCCCTAAGAAACAAGTAATCCAGGACTGCTTACATGAAAAAGAATGAAGTCATGGTGATTGGTGACTCCAGGCTGACTGGTTCCAAGGCAAATATTTGTTGGTTTGATATGAATTAGAAGAGATATCTGCTCTCTTCCAAGGGCAGATAGGCTGAGGTTGAGAAAATGCTCCCTAAAATCCATCAGATTTGATGACGATCTCCCATACCTATTGATTCACATAAGGACAAATGATATCACCAACAGGAACCTAGAAAGCATTGCACTGGATTATGGAATCCTGGGCTGTTTTGTGCAGGAAAAAAGTAATCATCACCAATTTCCTGAGTGGAAAACTCAGAGAGAAAAGTTTAATTCTTTAGGGAACAAATCAGAACTCAGTGTGAAGTTGATGTTTAAGCACAGCTGTTTCCATTGCAGCCTCTGCCCTGACAATGTGAACATAGGCTTCCATAATAGTCTGGGTGGGTCTTTTCTGAAGAAACTGAAATGCTGAGCAGTTTCTAAGTCACTAGAGCTGGAAGGGACCATAGTAATTTTCTAGTGAAGTTTAACTCTTCTTCCCCAGGTGAGAAAACTGAATCCCAAAGAAAGCACTTGACTTACCTAAAGTCACACAGCAAATTCACTACCAAGCTGGGATTATATCTCTTGACTCCCAGACCAGTGTTCTTTATATTGTATTTTAAAAGGTCATAAAGTACCCAGCTGTAGGTTGACCTAAATCTCCAACGTTTTCGTTTGTCTCTTTGTTGAAGGCTCAATAACACCTACCTCCTAGGGTTGTTGTGAGATCAAATGAAAATTCAAGTCTACCCATCAATGAATACTTTGATGCAAAAAGGTCAACACTTGGGAATCTTGCAATTTGTCATAAGGGATGCCAGAGGAAGGATTTCAGTGCTAGTAACAGACCTGGTAAGGCATCAGTCTGGACCAAAGTGAATTCTTTCTCCAGGCTTTGTGCCTCCTTATCCAGATTTCCTCTGGACAATCTGTGGATTTCAGGGTTCAGAATCTAAGCAAAGTTGAGAGGCCTAGAGCATAGAATAAATACATTTCCAGGAAGATTCTAGTGGCCAAGGCATAGGGACCAGGCCAGGAGCTTCATCTTTATTGATCCTGATGTGAAGATAGACAAAAATCTGGATGAAATTAGAAAGATTATGGCACTGAATGAATGGTATGATTCATTGGGTAAACATTAGGTAAACATGTCCATTGGGCAGCACCCTGCCCTTCTCTGCTGGACAATTCAGATGTAGTCTGGCCTGGCTAGAAGAGACAATATATCTTCCCTTTTTGTCAGCTATGGAATATGTTATGCTTAAAGTGAAAGAGGGAAGGATTGGCTATCATCGTACTACTTTATCCTAAGTGGGTAAATCAAGAAAGGAATAGTTCCTGACATGATACTCTATGAGAGATGGACCTAGACTGAGGACCATGATTCCCTCCCATCCAATGTCCCCACTTAAGTTCATTCATCTAATTATGTACATAATTTGAGAGTGTGGAGAGAGAAATGTGTTATGGGAGGGGGAGTCAGTGAAACCTGAGAGGTTCACAGGCAGGTCATGAACTAGAGAAGTTTGTAAAAAACTGAAAAGAAGTTTTAGTGAAAGGTGGAAAATACCTCTTTCCATTCTCCATTTAAAGAGAAAGCTAACTAGGACTTATGCCTTAGCCCTGCCCCATTAATTCTCTTCTTCATTTCTCCAGGCAGGCTCACTATTATTATTCAAGTGGTTATTATTTATTGTATCAGAGTACCAGATTTACAGTTGATGCTGCAAGAATGAATGGTCTTTGGAGCTGGGCTCAATGAGGAATCAGAAATCCATTTATTCTTTATTTTAAGTCAATAAGGAGCTGCATAGTCCCTGACATATCATACCCTTGTCCTTACAGGCCAAGGTCATGGGTGTCTACCTATGAACAAATCACACAGGAACCACAAATCCATAAGGATTGAAAGAACAGAATCATTCATTCTCTATCTCCTCAAATTTCCTTTATATGAACTGGTAAATGACCACACCTCCCTCATCTTCTATTCATGAAATTGAAGAAGTTGATTATTTGAATCCAAGTGTAGAATTTCACATTTATCCTCATGAAGTTTTATCATACAGATTCAGATCATCGTTGCAACCTGTTCAAACTTTTTTTTAAATCGTGTTTGTTGCCTACTGTTTTAGCCATTCCTGCCATTTTTTTTCACTTTCAATTCTATGACTTTTTTACTATAATTTATTGAACAGAATAGGGTCGAGGAGAGACCAATGGCTTGCTCTACTAGAGAGCCACTTATTCATTAATTAATCCCTTCATTCATTCACTAAGCTCTAGTCAGACATGAGGAATATCAAATTGGTAGATGTATGGGGGACTGATTGGACAGGGAAGCAACTGGAAATCTACAAGTCAACATGAACCAGTTAATAATTACTCTGTCATTTTGATGATTCACCTAAACCCATATACATGCATTCTTTCATCTTTTTTATCTTTTTAATTTGTTTATAAGAATAGGTGATATGCTTTGTCAAAAATAGAAATCTAGATATTATGTCTGCCACCTCCTAATGTGTGAATTCATTAGCCATTTCACACACACAGAAAAAGAAATTTCAAAATGAACACAAAGTTGGACACTAAATTACTATAAAATCAGATTTACTCCCAATGAAGTGATGAAAATATAGATATCTCTTCTGTTTCCAAAGGTAAGGGACTATGGGAACTGTGGATATGAGATATTGCATGTACTGTGAGTCTTGATTGATGTTTTGGTTAAATTTTCTCTTTATTTACCCTTATTAAAAAGGGTAGCTTTAGTGTATAAAAGAAAAATATATCTGGAAATGAAAGTGATATAAAGAAAAATATATACATATAAAAATTTTAGACAATTAAAAAAAGAAACAAATTAGTAGGAAATGACACATTCTTATCAAATCTGTACTGTCTCTTGGTGATTACTTTTGACTGTATCTGGTTAGCTCAAATCAATGGGAAGGTTTAACTTATAAAGAAAAAAAATGATAAGTCAGCTCCAACCAACTTGAACTGACTCATAAGAACCTATTGTTAAATTTTCAGCGTGAGAATTTATACATTGGGATTTCCAAATGCTACAAAACAGGGCCTGATTTATTATTTTGTTGATTGTCTAGAACTAAAAAAACTGATGAAGAAAATGCTAATGATGCAGATTAAACTTAAAATTTTGTCCCGGATACTTTTTTCTTTTGGAGATATGTTTACTAGTACATCCTTGATGATAGCCCTTTAATATCTTAAAAATACTTTTCTCCCTGTCTCCATCCCCATATCTACCTTTGAGTTTTCTCTTTTTCATATTAAATATCCATTTTTCCTTTTTATTAATCTTTGTATGACATGGTGTCTTATACTTTCTTCATCTTGGTCATGTTCTTCTATATGTGCTCAGGTTTGTCCCTATCTTTCCTGAAATGTGAGCCTGAGAACTGAAAGTTACACTCCAGATATAGACTGACTAGGGTGGCATGCAGAAGATCTGTCTCTGTCCTAGTCAGTAAGCCTCTTGGAATGCTGCCTATGGTTATGTTGGTTTTTGGTGTTGATTTCTTCTACTGAGGATTCCTGTTGAACTTGGAAGTTTACTAAAACCCTCAGATCCTTTCCACATGAGCTTTTCCACCATATGTCTCCAAGCTGTACTTGGACTGTTGATTATTTTTTGACTCAAGTATAGAGCTTCACATTTATCTTTAAGAACTTTTTTTTAGTGACTTATTTAAATTGAGCCCATTGTTCTTGTTGAAGTATTGTGAATACAAGGTGTTATTCTGCCATCATAATATATTTTTGTTTCTGCCTCTATTGCTTTCCCTAATAATTTCTGCACTATTTCCTTTACTCCAGCTCCTGAATTTCCTCAGAGAAGTATGTCTTCTTAATTTATAGTGCCAATAAAATTAAAAGTTGCTTTGGATTTAGAAGATCTCAGTTCAAATCCTGGTGCATCTCTTTTTTGTTTTTTTTAGCTACATGATCTTTGGCAATGCATTCATTCCCTCTGAGCTTCACTCTTCTCATTTTTAAAATACCAAGATTATATTAGATAATTTCTAAAGTTCCTTCATGGTCTAAATTCTGTGAACATTGTGATCTTTTCTGATCTTGTTGTATGTTATATCATTTACTAGTGATATTGCAGGTACAAATCTTATCCCATAAGGTGTTGACCTTATTTAAATAAAATTTAAATTTATCAAATTTTCCTTACTGAATAAAGTTTTGAATTTTGTATTGTATATATGCATATGAGGCAATTTTAACATAATGTTTGACATATAATAATTGATTTATAAATGTTTCCTTCATTCATATGGTCCTTGTGTGCTTTTCCTATTCTCAGTGCTATCTGTCTTGCCACTTATATGTGAAGATTTTTTTCCCCCTTTCATGTCCCTTTTAAATTTCTTAATCAGGTTGTCAAGTCTCTAAGAAAAAAAATACCGTCTTTCATTAGGTAGACTCCATCCCTGGCCAAGAGTCTGGCATTCTTAATTTTATACTGTGACCCGGAAATCTATATCACAGTCCCAGAATATATCATCTTAACCATTCCATTACTTTTCATATCTCACCTTTAATCAACAGAGGTGATGAAAATGTCACATGTACTCCTAATATCAAGCTCTTGAGTAAGATGTGACAACAACTTGTAATGTTTTTTAGATTCCTTAGAGTAGTATCATTTGTCCCTGCAAGAATCACCAGAAGTAAAGAGAGATCAGCAAGGTTAATTAGTCCATCATCTAGTATCACTTTCATGTTACAATGAGGTGTTCAGTTGGTCTTCTGTGGAGGGAAGGAATGATCGGAGATAATAAAACAAACCATAGTATCATGGTGACCTTTAAGGGACCTTAGAGAACAGTTGCCACAACTCTGGCATTTTATAAGTAAGGAAATCAAGATATAAATTAAGGAAGTGATTTTCCTAAGGACATACAACATATGTCTGTTCAATTATTCACCCTAGTGGCTTAGTGCTACAGTGCTACAGTAGTAGAGAGAGTTCTGTGCCTGGAGTTAGAAAGACTCATCATCCTGAATTCAAATCTGGCCTCAGACACTTTCTAGCTGTGTGACCTTGAGCAAATTACTTATATTTGTTTGCCTTAATTTCCTCATCTGTGAAATGGACAGGAGAAGGAACTGGAAAGTCATACCAGTATCTTTTCAAAGAAAATTTCAAATGGGGTCATAAAGAGTTGCACACGAGTGAAAACGATTGAACAACAAAAGGTATTGTTCCTAAAGATTAGTTTACCTCCTGGGTTGTGAAGACTATCTCATACACATTTCTATCTTTAACATTTAGCACAGTTCCTTACACATAGTTGTTGCTTAAATACTTATTGGATTAATAGAAAAATCCAGAATTTGTGGAATTATGCTTTAAATTCCATGGAGGATATAGCTCAATTATTTTGATAATTTTATTCATTCTATAAATATGTTTTTCATCTGTAAATTACCCAAATTAAATGCATGTGTGTGTATGCACATATGGTTATGGGTGTGCCCTCAATCATGTATGAAGATAATTTTGAAAATCATAAGATGATTTGCTGAATAGAGGTTTGGAAAAGTTTGATTAGTTGAATTCTGACAACATGCTAGTGGGAGTGTTTATTCAGAACCAAAATATATGTGATGTAATCTAGGGAGCATATCCCAAAAGGAACATTAAGCTTTTTTGGTCAAAGAATGAAAAGTAGGGTAAGTTTTGTGAAGCAGCAATTGAAAACCTCTCTACTAAGCTTCAAAGCAAAGAAGTCACAGAGCACATGGGGAGTGGAAGAAATGTCTCCTGGAAGGAAAGCCGATGATCTCTTTGTGTGTTCTTTGTGCCACAATAAAAGGAGAAGGATCCAAATACTAATCACTGAAGGCCGAAAATGTTTAGAAGCAGCAATATATCTATTACTATCACTGCTATTATTCTTGTTGTTCATTGATGAGACTTGGGGCAGATATACACCAAAAGGTGTCATAAACAAGATTTGGCACTCATGTTCATTCCATATTCACTCAACGCGTGTTTATTGAGTATTTTTTAGTGTTTACAGTATGTCTACTGGGATTATAGGCTGTGTGTAGACTAGAAAGAAGTATCAGAATTGGGCCCACGATCCAGAAGCTTTCATTCAGTTGCAGATGGAAGCCTTGCATGAGTTAAACCACACAATGCCACAATGGGTACTAAGTGGTACATGAATGAGTATTGCAGATTTCAGAGGGACTCAGAGATAATTGTTGACTTGGGAACTCAGCGTGTTTTGAATAAAGGGATGGTTTGTAGAGGTAGAGGGGAAAAGAGAAGGCATTCAGAAAAAAAGGTAGAAGCAGGAAAAAGGAAGACATCTTAAGGAAACAGTAAGATCAGTTTGACTGGAGTGAAGGGACAATGTGGGACAACAGAAAGTGGTTAGGAAGGTAGAACAGTTTCAAATTATAGAAAGCCTTGAATGTCATTTAAGAGGAGTTCTGGCTATGTTCAGTAGCAGCAGGGAGATGGAATGATATATGCTAATGTTACATTTATTTAAGAAAGCAGTTGTATTCAGAGGATAGAACCAGCCTATTTTTCTTTGAAGGAATGAATAATATACAGTTTGCATTAAAAGCCTGTGTGATGTATCCATAACATGGTATATACTTTGAATTGGTTTACTAAAGTGCAGTAACACTCATATAAGTTACACTCACTTCCTCACTAGGGATACCACTTCTTGGAATTAGGAACAAAATAATAGTTTAGGTCAAGCTAGATGAATCTTACATGACAGGCAAAGTTCACCAATATGGTGTGATTGGAACGGCACCAAGAAACTGCTTGGAGTTGAACAGAAATCTCTTCATGGGTCATCTCTTAACAGGAATAGATCTGAGTTCGAAAGTAATCTGAGAATAAGAAGAAACATCTTATTTTTTTTCCAGCATTTGGAATGTTGGAACTTTCAAGAAAGTAAACATGGAGCTTGTAGGATTATAGATGTAGAGTTGGAAGGAACCTAAAATGACATTTAATCTGATCTGATTATACACATAAATGGAGAATCAGGGAGGTTAAGTCACTTGGGCAATTTACTTGACCAAGGTCACACAAGGAGTAAACATCAGAGGTTGGAGAAAGATTTAGAAATAGCATTCCAGGAGCGAATTAAACAATTACGTACAGGAATCTTGATGCTAACCCTCTGTTCACAGAAATGGTGCCATGTATCAATGAGTGAACACTACATGGTAACAGAAGTCAGTCAAAGGACCGACCCCTAGGGAACAGAACTGGAACATACTGGAGGGGTGTAAGAGGGAAGGAAGGCAGCCGTATTTCTTCATTATGGCACTAATCAGCCATGGAATATATATTCTTTCAGTATCCCTAAATCAAAGTGGAACAAAGGATTCATATATGTATATATAATATTCTTTCTGTACTAAGGGGAAGACAGTGCTGTGTCACTGAGCAGACTGCAAAGCTAGGAGGGACTAATCGTGGTCTTCACCTTGGTGGAATTTGACACAATGCTTCTTGATTATCATGGTGCCCTTGTTCTTCATTCTTGAAGAGGATCATGACATCAGGGTCCCGGTGATGTCATGATATGCAAATGAATTGGATTTAAGTGAAGGAGGTTCTGCACAAAGTCACCAGCCTCACTTTCTCCTCAGGAGTCATCTGACTCCAGTGTCAAGATAGAATTAGATACATACCACTTGAAAGAAAAAAAAACAGAATCCCAGAATACCATTGTTGGAAGGGATCTCAAAAGCCATCTAGTACAGTTTCTTATTTGAATTAGAATCTCCTTAATGACAGACCTGATAAAGGGTCATCTAGTCATCTCCCCAGGTGAGTGAGAACCTTTTCCCTCCTAGGGCAACTGATTCTATTTTTGTAGAGTTCATATTATCAGAATATTTTTCCTTTTGTTTCCTTTTTTTCATTAGGCCTAAACCTGGTTCTCTGCATCTCCCACTTCTCAAGCCTAATTCTGCCTCCTCAACTAAGAACAAATCTTGTTCCTCTACTGCATCAGAGTCCATCACCTATTTGAGCACATGTTTGATATTTCCATGATATCTTCACTTGTCTAAGCTATACATGACCACCCCTCATAAGGTATTATCTCAGGGCCTTTCAGAAGCCCTGTCCTCTGGATGGTATCCAACTTATCAGTACCCTTCCTAATTAAAGAAAAGGTGGCACCAAATGAAAAACAATCCTCATGTTAGCCTAATCAATGTAGAGTACATTTGGAATGTATCTTCCCTAGCCATGTATACTGTAGCTTTATTAATGAAACGTAAGAGATTATAGCATCTAAGGACACCCTGTGATGCTCCTAGCAGGTTACCTAGACAAGGCAGCCTTAGGTTCAAGGTACTATTTGGTTCTAATTCCACTCAAAACCATAGCTCAGGAGTCCCAGTCAATGTGTTTACCTTTTATAATCAGCAAGAGGACACACTAAAGTCAAAGCAAAGACATTTGATGAAATATGATAAGAAAATTAGATATAAAATATTTCTGACATACTCTTGGGGAGAACACCTCCAAATACGTGCGCCATCAATAGTGAACATACATGCATAGGGTACACGCATGTAGAGAACATTTATAACCAAGGTAGTAAGAGATATATTGTGTAGAGGTATGATGCCCATCTCTGTCACTGCATAGTTCTCCATTGTCTTCTAGTGATGTTGGTTCTGCTCCCTGATCTCTGATCAATGACTGCTTCCCAGCTGGTCTCATGATCATGTACTCTTCTCTACCAGATGCAGTTGTACTTTGAATGAAGTTTTGTTTTCAGCTTCTGAGTCCAGCTAGAGTTCTCAGACAGCGTGTCTGTATCTTCCTCGTAAAGATCTTTTACCTCCAAGCTCAGAGACTTTTACTTCTTATTTTTTCTATTTCCATTTATTTTTTCTGTTTTTTTTTTTAAGAAAAGACCTTTAGTCATTAAATGAGAAAAAACAAACAGGGAAACAATTCTCATTGTTTTTTTTCTCTGAGATGGACCTGTCTGTTTTTCCATTGGCTGGAATGGATAGTTCCTTTCCTGAATGAGATTTTTTTAAAGTTGTATTTGCTTTTCTTCCAAACTTAAAAAAACAAAATAAGACCACCTTTTTATGTACATAGTACAAAAATTAAACAGAATTGTGTCATAAACTATGAATTTCTATTATGTACAGCTTTCTCTTTATAGAAAGATTTATATTCTCTTTATATTACGTGTATGTACGCATAATATTTTCAATGTGGAACTTTCAAAATGATCCTTCTTGTTTGTAATTCCTTCTGGCCTTCTATTCTTTACATATTTTTAAAAAATGCTTTAGTAGTCTTGATTTCTTTCTTTACTTTTCCTTTTATAATTTCTTTTTTTCCTTTAGCGAGCACTTTTGCCTCTTGTTCCTGGTCGCTCATAATTGGAAAAAACCAAACCAAACCAAGCCCCTATAATAAATCAAGAGTCAAGGAAAACAAATAGCCTCATTGGCATTGTTTTAAGATGTATGACATGATGCATTATCAGTCTCTCTCTGTCAGGCGATAGGTAGCTTTATCATCAGTCCTCTGGAATTATGCAAGTCACTACATTCATTTTTTTAAGCTTTTTTTTTTTGGAGGGCAGTTGGGGTTAAGTGACTCGCCCAAGGTCACATGGCTAGTTTTTGTGTATGTATGTTAAGTGTCTGAACTCAGGTCCTCCTGACTCCAGGGCCAGTGCTCTATTCACTGCACCACCTAGCCACCCCTAAGTCACTACATTCATAATAATTTTTAAGTCTTTCACAATTTTTTGACTACCATATTTTTTTTTTGCACAAATGGTTCCCCTGTTTCTACTCACTTCACTTTGCATCAGTTCCTACAAATCTTCCTAGGTTTCTCAGAGATTAATTTCCTCACATTAGGTGTCAAGATCTTTGTAACACAGAGCCATCCTAGCTAACTGGTGCTTAAATCTCTTTTTAAAACTATACTTCTTAGGAATGAATAACTTCGTTTCTGTCAGAGGCCTCCCTGTGACTCAGGGCCAGAATGTTAATATATTTCACTGCTTTATTGTCTCATGGGGATTCTATGCTCTCATACTCATTTTATGGAGGGGGAGAGTCTGCAAAAGCATTATTACACACGCTACTTGGGTTTGCCCCAGTCTAGAATATGAGAAGCAGCTACATGGCTTAATGCAGTGGTTCTCAACCTTCCTGTAGGTGTATCTGCATGTAGGCAGACCTTCCTGGAGACAGATATAGGAGCAGTGTCTTGCTTCCTAAGACTACCAGAAATATGTGTTTTATGAAGGTCTTAGGCAACCCCTGTGACCCCTGCTAAAGGGTTGTTTGACCCTCAAAGGGGTTGTGACCCACAGGTTGAGAACTGCTGGCTTAGTGGATATAGTGCTCAGTCTGAAGTTAGGAAGACTTGTATTTACAGCAAGCCTTTGACATTTACCTAATTCTGAGCAAGTTACTTAACTTCTGTCTCAGTTTTCTCAACTGTAAAATGGGCATAAGACTTCTCAGAGTTGTAAGGATCAAATGATATAGTATTTGTAAAGTGGTTATCAGAATGCCCCAGATATAGTAAGTACTATATACATGCTTATTCCCTTTTCTCCCTTCCAGTGTTCCCAAAATGCTTTACATCTGCCATGAGAATGAATTTGAAGTACAAAAGCTAAACCCAGAAGGCAAGGATTTTATCTTTCCCTTCCCTAGAAAAAAGCATTCCACAAGTTTCCATTACAATTGCATTAGTTAACTAGGCAGATGCCATAGCTCTGGTTGAAGCCTTCCCTGGAGGTGTGTGGAGTGTGGCAATTAGAAAGTTTTTGCTCAGTTAAGGTGACAAGGCATCATGTGACCAAGCCTGCATCAGCAATTGAGAGATGAACTGTGGAAGTCTAAGGTGTGGAGAGGTCCCTGGATCAGAAGCCAGGGCTGACATGAGCACAACAAAGTCAGAGGGGTTACAGAGAAGCCAGTTCTGGGGTCAAGCAATGGCAATACTATAACAAGCTTCATGGCAAGGAATCCACTCACTTGACTGCCCCTGATGCTCTGAAGGACTGTATATTTCAGTGCCAGGCTCTGATGGGTACCTCACCTTCTAGATTCCTCTGAATTCAGCTTATAGAACAATTTCCTTTGCCACTCTCCTAGTCCCTCTCCATAGCAACGATCATTTCTTGGTTGTAACTGGACAGAGGAGCATGCAGATGTGCAAAGCTCCCAAGGAGTTCAATGATAGAAACAGAGTGGGGTGTCAGTTTTGCCATGGAGTATCTATGTGACCTCAGGCAAGTTGCTTCACCATCTCCTTTTCCTTGTCTGTAAAATAAGGGGTTTGGAGCTGTTGATTGATCGATCTGTAAGGTCTCTCTTGGGCTCTTAACATTTTATGATTCCTTGGTGGTTTGATTTCCTGGTTCCCCCTCAGGTGAAGAGAGTGCTTTGGAGAAAACCCAGCCCCAGGGCCCCTTCCAGGAGAGCCAGTTGGCTGGCCGGAATCATTCAGAGTTTGTTTGAGAGACTATTTTCCTTTCTGAAGGGTCTATGCATTTTCATGCTCTTGAGACTCCTGATGTATACAGTATGGGAATGAGTCAAGGTTTAAACTGTTATTTGCTGTTAACACGTACTGTCTAAGAAATAAAACGATCCCTAAGTATGATTTCTGTGTATAAACTCCTTGTAGCTATTATTGAGCTAGCAATAGGCTCTCCAAACTTCTATTAAAATATCAATAGTATTTTTCAGAGCTTAAATTGAGCGGTGATTTTATTTCAGGCTGATCCTATAAACCACTTTTCTTCGGAGATTCTCTTGTTGTTGCTAAAAATGAAAGCCATTCAAACGAGCAGTGATTGAAACAGGGAGAGAGAAGGAGGAAAAATCAATACAGTATTTTCCAGGGCACTATCTCTGTTTTTGAAAAGAGACCATTAATAACGGGCTTATAGGAGAGGCAGCTGGTTGTTCAAAGGGCATTCAGGGGTGAGTTGAAAGGATAGCTTTCTGGGAAGCATCTCCAGAGGGAGCTTACAGAGATTTCAAACCCCATGCGTGGAATCTGGACAAAGCTGAGCCAAAACACATGAAAAAGGAATCTCTTAAGTAATCTATGGTACCAGGAGTGCTTTCTCAACTGAAATGCTTTCAGGACCCTTTCTAGAGGGCAGGACAAGGCAGAGCAGAGGGCGGGGTAGGCAGGGCTTTGCCATGCAGCCACTTCCTCTTAGAGACAGAGAATTGCTTTAGTTGCCTGTTGGATATTTCTGAAGGTAGCCTATTGCTTTCATCTATGTAAAGTCTTTGTCCAACATATCAGAGCAGACTCAGCTTAGACTGCAAGCCCTTGCTTTTCCTCTGCTGCCCCTCCCCAGGAGTCCAAGTCAGCTTGATCTAGAAAGAGCTTTGGAGCCAGAGGACCTGAATTCAAATCCTGCCTTTGTTCCTTACCACCTGTGTGACCTTGAGTATGTAGTTCAACTCACTCTTTTGGTTTTAGTTTTCTCATCTGTAAATTGAGGACATTAGACTAGATCGGGGTTCTTAAACTGGCTACTTAAGGACCACCAAAGGTTTCATGGTTAGATTTCAGGGAGTCTGTGACTTTGGAGGGGAAAAAATGACACCTTTATTTTTACTAAATTCTAACTGAAATTTAGCATTTCCTTCCATTACGAAGATAGGCAACAGATATTATTCTGAGAAGTCTAGCTAGGATCCACAAGACTGTCAAAGGGGTCCATGATTAAAAAAAAAAAATTAAGCACCTCTGACCTAGATGATTTCTACAATTTCTTCCAACACAAGATCTATGATGCTATGAAGGTCTCATCTGGATGCTTCCCTTCATTTCTCCCACCCCCAGTTCTTATATTGTGATGTTCCCCTTTACAACTTCTGGATTCTAACAATCTTTGCAACAGGTTGCCTGTCCAAATCCTCGTCCTATTTGAAAATCAAAAGTTAGTCTCTCTTCCTCCGGGAAAACTTTTTTGACTCTTCTCAACCATAATGTCTCCTTATTTCCTGTAATTCCTAAGTAATCAGTCATTTCTAGCTCTATGGATGTTCAGATGATGGGAAAAACCTAAGTATTTTGGGAAATGGGGATTTTATTTTATTTTTTTTTCTCTCTTGACTCAAAAGCTCTCTAGGAAAACTAGGAAAATGTATGGATGGACTAGTTGGTATACTGATACTGACTCCACACTTATAATCACATAGCTCAGAGTAACACAGAGAAAGTATATTGTTGTTATTTAAGAAAGAAAAGAAAACCGGCTATTAGATGAAGAACTTTCTTTTCAAAGATTTATGATAAGCCCAGAGTCAAGTAAGGTCATGAATATGAGCCTAATCATATGTAAAACATGATCTCTATCTTTAAAGGAGATCGCAATCTGGCAGAGGAAATAAAACTGATATACAGATAACTAGAACGTGAAGTCTCTAAGGGCAGAGATCATGCTTTCCCCTCTTTTTTGTCTCCTCTAGGGCAGCTAGGTGGTCCAGGGACTAGAGTACCAGGCCGAGAGTCAGGAAGACTCATCTCTCTGAGTTCAAATTTGGCCACAGGCATTTACTAGCTATGTGACCTTGGCCAACTCACTTACCCTTGTTTACCTTTGTTTCCTCATTTTTAAAATGAGCTAGAGAAGGAAATGGTAAACCATTCCAGTATCTTTGCCAAGAAAACTTGACTGTGGTGATGAAGAGTTGAACATGATAGAAACAACTGAACAACAACATTTGTATTTCTATTGCTTAGTACAATGACTAGCATGTAGTAAAGGCTTCCAAAAATGTTTGTTGACTGACAAATAATACAAATTAAAACATAATTGAATGTTCAGAAGGGGGTGAAATCTAATCATTAGGAGATCTCAAGGAAGGAAAAGATTTTTTCTAACTAAAGTGGGGGAAGGAATGAAGATACCAGGAAAGGCTTCTTGGATGAACCTGAGATGAGTCTTGAAAGGCTATGATAATATTATGGAAAGGTGAGTGTCTTTCGTGTGTGGCACATGGAATGAGCAAGGGCACAGAGGTGAGAGAATATGGAACAATTTCATGAAATGATGAATTTGGCTAGAACATAGTGCTAAGGGAATTAATATGAGAAAAGTCTTTGAGGATGGGTTGGAATAAGATTGTGGAGGGCCTTGAAAGCCAGGTTATCTGAATAACAAAATCTGACACTTATATAGTATGTAATATACATAAAGAAATTACCTCACAAGAACCCTGTGAGATACGGAGGGTAAGTATTATCCCCAGTTTGCAATTGAAGAAACTGTGCCTCAGAAAAGTAGAGAGAATTGTCTAAAATTACACAGATAGTGTCAGAACCAGGATTCAATCCCATTTCCTTCCTTCCTCCTTTCTCCCATGCATAATGAGTGTTCCTTTGAAAGGCAGTATGCTATAGAACATATAGCTCCAATTGTAGTCAGTAGAAATCAGATTTCCAATCTTAATTCTGACACTTTTAAATCTGTAAGTGTGAGTAAATTATTTGGCCTCTTTGAACCTTAGTTTCTTAAATTCCTTAGTTTTAGGTGCAGTTGGGTGATTTAGGGGATAGAGATAGACCCAGGTTCAAATTTAGCTTCAGATAGTTGCTAGCTGTGTGACCCTGGGCAAGTTACATGAACCATTGTTTGCCCCAGTTTTTGTAGCTGTAAAATAGGGATAATAGTATAACCTGCCTCCCAGGGTTGTTGTGAGGTAGAAATTAGCTGATATTTGTAAAAGGTCAACAAACCTTAAAGTTCCATGTAAATGCTAACTGTTATTATCATTTTCTTAAAATTGAGATAAAAATACCTTTAATACTTGCCTCATTACATGTTGTGAAATTCAAATGAAATACTATATAAAATAAGTGTTTAGGAGTTTTCCTCAAAGCCCCAACAATAGAATTTAAAGGAGTTGCCTAAACAACCTGAAAGTGAACTATGAAGCTCCTCATTCATCTTAGTGTAATTATATGGCATTGGTCAGTGGAGAAAAGCATCTAGTGAGAGAGACATAGGCAACTGCCAGGGATTGTCTATCAACCTGTTCTTCATGGGGACTTAAAAAACAAGTTTGTTCAACTCTAAGTGATCCAGCACTAAGGAAAGAGTCTACTTTTTTATCGTGCTGTGGAGAGAGGGTAGCAGATCGGAAGAGGGGGTTTCTTTCTCCTCCCGCCATCCATCAGCTATGTTTTTTTTTTCCTGCAGAAGCACATTTGAATCCAGTGGAAAAAGGATGTAGTTGTGAATTGTGTTGGTGAGAGTGAAAAATAATAGTCTGGAGCTGGGATCCTGCTTGAGAAAGATCAGATCTCAAAACCAAGTCTTCTTCTGATTGTTCAGCATTAGTACCCTGGGTCAGGATTTTAACTGAGCCTCCGATGCTTAGCATTAGGTGCCTTGCATATAGTGGGTGCTTAATAAGTGTTTATCAATTGATTGGTTAAACCTAGAAAAGATGGGGAATGGTCAATAGATATACTTTTTTTTAATAGATATACTTTCTTACCCAGGGAAACCAGTAGTAGATATAAGGGTATTTAGAAGATATTATAAAAAGAAATCAGGAGCTTGGGACCCCAAACATGTGAGTTGTCTTGGTCACATGTGTTTCACACTTTTGTGTGCCTCTCCACTTGTTAACTCTGTAGATATCTACTCATTCTTTTGACATTTTTATATTTGTGGAAAAGCCCTCCACCACACCTTGGTTTACAGAATAAATATTTTACTATTTTTACACTGTATTTTTAGCAAATGACTTTATTTTGAACTAATTGTGTCCTCTGGCTAACTATCCAAAGGTAAATATATCATCAGGAGTGTGTAAGCTATAGTTTTAGATGTGTGGACCCACAAAATACCTTGAACCTGCAATGCTTGTCCCCCAGGGAAGTTGAAATTAGGACATGATACCCCATGGGGACACTTCATATGTTTAAAGCACTTGATAAAGCTTCTAATGTTATTTAAATGGCAATTATTTTCACTTCAATTTCACCATAATGCCACTCTACCCACCAAAGAATTATGAGCAAGGGAATAAAGTGATTGGGAGTGTGACTTTAGGAAGATGAGTGTGGAAGTAGTGGGGAGTAGCAGTTCCAAAGGGACCTCCCATTATGTACTGAGAGTACCTACTATACCTGGAGGATTTGGCCTATTCTTGGTAAATCACTCTGATTTTCTTGGAGAAAAATGCTAAAGATAGTTATTACTTCTAGTGCCTCTGCTATTAGAAATTAACATTCCTTTATGAGATTATGAGCCCTAATAAAACATTGCATTAGTTCTATGTAATTAAAATATACAATTAATTTAAAATCATAGATGCCAAGATGAATTGACATCAATGTCCTCTTTGATTAAATACTAATATTGCTCATGAATGGCAAATGAAGACAAACATTCAACACTGGGAAATAATGAACTAAATAAAACAAAGCATTTTTCCTCAAAAATTATTCGGGATTTGAAGTGATGAATTACTGTCAATGATATTTTGAAACCCATGGAGAATTGGAGAGGTGCCATAGGACTGGAGAATGGCAAATGTGGTCCTGATATTCAAGTCACAGACATGAATGGCACCTGCAAATTCTGGGTCAGTGAAATTCACTTTGGTTACTGGAAAAATGCTAGGAAAAATATATTAATAGGGTTGTTGTTCAACTTCTAGAAGAAGAAGTAGTGATTACAAAGAACTGGGATGGCTTCATCAAGGGCAAGCCAGGCCAAATCGATCATATTTCCTTTTTTGATAAGCAGAGTAGAATGACAGATCAAGAAAATAATATTGATACACTTTACCTAGATTTTGATGAAATTTTGACAATGAGTCTCAGGTTTTGCATGTGGACTAGCTGATAGAACAACAAGATAGATACTTAAATGGCTAAATAGTGAGACCTGAAGAGTATTTGGAAAGTCTCTAGTGGAATGCCTTAGGTATCTGTTCTTTACACTTTGTTTATTAAGATATGCTTATCAAATACAAGATAACACAAAGATGAATAGGATAATGAACTCCTTTCATGATGGAGTCAGAATTCAAGAGAATCTAGAAAAGTTAAAAATAACTCAAATGAAAAAGAGTAAGGGTGGAGCCAAGGGGGAAGAGAAAAGGCAGGGATTTGCCTGAGCTCTCCTCCAAACTTTTCCAAAGACCAAATAATTCCAAATAATTCTCTAAAACAAATCCTGGAGTGACAGAACCCACAGAAGGGTGAGGTGAAACAATTTTGCAGCCCAATACAACTTTAAAAGTTTGACAGGGAAGGTCTGTCACCTCAGAGTGAGAATGGAGCACAATCCAGTGCAGGCAACACCAGTGCAGACCAGACCACAGAAACCAGAAACAGGCCTTGTGTTGGGGCTCTTGTTGGTAATGGGTTGAACTGGTCCTCAGCTAACAGGAGGCACGTGATCACCTGGGGGCAGAATGCGAAGGTTGCACCTGTTTGGGATAAGCAGGATTATCTATCCAACTTTGGGGTGATGCACAATTGGCTCGATTGGCTCCCTGTGGTGAGGGCATGGCCAGGGGAGGGGCCCTAAGGGGCCCTGGAGAAAGGACTTAAATACAGGCTACTCAGAGGCAGAGGGAGTTCCAGCCACGCCAGGCTTAGAGAATGTAGCTAGAAGCAAGTGTTGTGTTCTAAAGAAGAGGTCCAGCCACGCCAGGATTAGAGAATGTAGCTAGAAGCAAGTGTTGTGTTCTGAAGAATAGAAAGGACCAGCCACGCCAGGCTTAGAGAATGTAGCTAGAAGTAAGTCCTGTGTCCTGAGTTTTTCTGTGCAGCTGTTTCTCCTAGAGAAAGCGGGAGCCGGGGACGCCTGAAGCCTGTTGAGGAAGGGTATAGGTGAAACCCATACATCCTGACCCCCCAAAACCGTAGCAGCCTTAGGAATGAAAGAATCAGCAGCTGCAATGGCTGCTTCCAGAGCTTTCAGTTCTCAGACAGTAAAGGAGTTGAACAACTAGTGAGGAGATTTAAAGGGGTCTCTTATGACCAAATGTTTAAAGCAAATTTTTCTGGTGGCAAAGAATTAGAAATTGAGGGGATACCCATGAATTTGGGGATGTCTGAACAATTTGTGATATATGGTTGTGATGGAATACTATTGTGATGTAAGAAATTATGAGGTAGATTCTTTAGGAAAAATCTGGAGATTTATATTAACTGATGCAAAGTGAAATGAGTAGAATCAGGAAAACATTATACACAGTAACAGCAATATTGCAAGATGAGCAACTGTGAATGATCCAAGACAACTCTGAAATACTTCTCATGAAAAATACGATCCATCCCCAACAAAAGAACTGATGGAATCTGAATACAGATTATAGCATTTTTTTTTACTTTATTTTTCTTGGGTTTTTATTTTGGTCTGTGTTTTCTTTTACAACATGACTGATATGGAAAAAATGTTAAACATAATAGTTATAAATATAAAGATTTTTACCAGGGCTCAAAAAAAGTCAGACACATACTTTGTTCTTCCCTGTATTTTGCCTCCATATTTAATCATTTACTTGAATATACTTCTATATTTCTTGTTTTAGCTTCTTTTCTTCATATCTAGAGCCATCACCTTAGTTGAGTCCCATATCATCCTTTACTTAGACAACTGCAATAGCTTCCCATCAGGCCCCTCTACTTCTAGCTTCTCCCTTCTCTTGTCCATCTTCCACATGCCTGCCATGTTTCTCTCTTCAAGAAGCATCTGTGATGCCCTGTTTTCCAGGATAAAATACAAGCATCTCTGTATGGATCTTAAAGCTTCTTATGATCTGGTTCCTACCTGCCCTATCTTTTTTTAATTAAAAATTATATTTTATCCTTTTTCCAATTATATGTAAAAACAATTTAAACAACTTTTTCTTAAAATGTTGATTTCCAAATTATTTTCCTCTCTCAATGACCCCCTTGCATTGAGAAGGCAAGAAATTTAATATAGATTATATAAAACGTATTTCCATATTAATCACATTGTGAAAGAAAAAACAACTGAAAACCCAAGAAAAAAAACAGAGCAAAAAGATCATATTTTAATTTGCATTTGGACTTCATCAGTTTTTTCTCTGGAGGTGGTAACATTTTTCGTTATGAGTCCTTTAGAATTGTCTTGGATCATTGTATTGCTAAGAATAGCTAAGTCATTTACAGTTGACCATAATACAATATTGTTTTTAGCATGTACAGTGTTCTCTTACTATACTTTATATCAGTTCATATAAGTCTGTCCAGGTTTTCCCAAAAACATTCTGCTCAGCATTTCTTCTTCATCATCATCATTATTGTTGTTGTTGTTATTATTAACTCATTCAATTTTAGTTTTCAACATTCATTTCCACAAGATCTTGAATTCCAAATTTTCTCCCCATCTGTCCCCTCCCCTTCTCCAGCCCAAGACAGCAAGCATTCTGATTACCTGCTCCCCCAATCTGTCCTCCTTTCTATCCCTTCCCCCTTCTCTTATACCCTTTCCTTTTATTTTCCTGTAAGGCAAGAGAGATTTCTACACCACATTGCCTTTGTCTTTTATTTCCCAGTTGCATGTAATTTTTTTTAATTATCATTTTAAAAACTTTGAGTTCTACATTCTCTTCCTCCCTTTCTCCACTCCCATCCTCATTGAGAAGGCAATCAACTTGATAGAGGTTATACCTGTGTAGTCACGTAAAACACTTCCACAACAGTCATGTTCTGAAAGACTGTATTTACCTCCATCCTGTCCCATCCTCCATTTATTCTATTCTATCTTTTGATATATCCCTCCTCAAAAATATTTGCATCTGAGTACCTCCATCTTCAAACTGCCCTCCTTTCTATCATTATGAGTTACAAATATTATCATTTCTTGTAGGAATGTAAGCAGCTCAACTTTAATAGTGCCTTAACAATGTCTCTTTCCCATTTACTTTTTTATGTTTCTCTTGACTCTTGTATTTGTAAGTCAAATTTTCTATTCAGCTCTGATCTTTTCATCAAAAAAATACTTGAAAGTCCTCTATTTCATTCTCTTTTCTGTGAATGTTTTGCCTTCATTTGTCACTATCACTGAATAAATGCAGTTACTCTGCTGGTATTGTGAACTTTGGAAGCTGCCTTTGCTTGGCATTACAAGAAGCTGCTAAATCTTGTGTTATCCTAATTATGTTTCCATAATACTTGTGTTGTTCCTTTCTGACTGCTTGCAATATTTTATCCTTGACCTAGGAACTCTGGAATTTGGCTACAATATTCCTAAGAGTTTTCCTTTGGGGGTTTCTTTCAGGAAGTGATCAGTGGATTCTTTCAATTTCCATTTAACGCCCTATTTTTAGAATATCAGGTCAATTTTCCTTGATAATTTCTTGAAAGATGATGTCTAGGCTCTTTTTGTAGGCTTAATGTAGTCCAGTAACTGTTAAATTATCTTTCCTAGATCTATTTTCTAGGTCAGTTGTTTTTTCCAATGAGATATTTCACATTGTATTCTATTTTTCATTCTTTTGGTTTTGTTTTATACTTATTTGAGTTCTCATAAAGTCATTAGCTTCCATTTGCTCCATTCTAATTTTTAAGGTATTATTTTCTTCATTGACTTCCTTTTCCATTTGGCCAATTCTACCTTTTAAGTAATTCTTCTCCTCATTGGTTTTTTGGACCTGTTTTGTCAGATTTTTTAAGGTGTTATTTCTTCAGAATTTTTTTGGGTATCTTTTAGCAAGCTGTTGACTCACTTTTTATTTTCTTGTATCACTCTCATTTCTCTTCCCAGTTTTTCCTCTACTTCTCTTACTTGATTTTCTAAATCCTTTTTAAGTTCTTCCATCGTCTGAGACCAATTCATATTTTTTCTTGGAGGCTTTGGAAGCAGGAACTTTAACTTTGGTGTTTTCTGGTTTTATGTTTTGCTCTTTCTTGTCACCAAAATAGGATTCTATAGTCTGTTTTTTCCCCCCTGTTTGGTTATTTCCCCAGTCAAGTACTTGCCTTTTGAGCTCTTTATTAAGGTAGTACTCTGTTTCCAATGTGGGTGGTGAGTACATCAGTCTTCAGAGTTTTTTTAATAGTTGTTTTCAGAGATATTTTTAGGGATCTATACATTTTCATTTCTTCCAAGGTGGTATGATCAAAGGAGAAGTCTTTACTCCTCTCCTGGCCCAGCACTCTTTTCTGCCTTGGAAATGTGGCAAAGATTCCCTCTCTACTGCTGCTGCTGCAAGTTCTACCACAGCAGTGTTTCTTCTAACCCTGGCCTGGGACAACCACCAGGACTGCAACCCACATCCAAGCATGGGAAAAACAAGAGTATCCTGTCTCAGAGTCAGAAAATATACCCCTGCAATTCCTCTCTGATCTCCTGCTTGATTCTTTCACTGCCTGTGGGCCAAGAGCTCTGGAAGCAGCCACTGCTGCCAGGACCTCCACCACTCCAGGACTAGAGCTGCACCTTGATCTTCCCTTATTCAGACCTTTCCTACGAACATTCCAAGTTATCTTTGGTGTTTGTGGGTTGAGAAGTCTGGAAACCATGACAGCTTCCAGTGATTCAGTGCCCTTAGCCTTTCTTTAGGTTTGCTGGGAACGTGGTCTATGCCAACATGGCCTATGCTAGACTGCACTCTTCTCCCAGCCTGGGACAACAGACATTTTATGTTGACCTTCTAGGTTGTCTTGGGCTGGAAATTTGTTTCAGTCTGTAATTTTGTGGGCTCTGCTGCTCTAGAAATTGTTTAGAGTCATTTTACAGATATTTTGAGGGGTTTGAGGGATAGCTGAAGCAAGTCCCTGCCTTTACTCTTCCATCTTGGCTCTGACTTGTTTTTCCCTCCCCATCCCTGCAACCTGCCATATCTTTTTGGACTGGTTTCACATAATTTCCCTTCACATTTTCTTTCAGGAAAACTGGCCTATTTGATGTTCCCTAGATATACTATTGTAGCTCTTACTTCCATGCTTTTATGTAGTCTTCGCTTACTGGAATCCTTTGTTCTCTTTAAGGTGCTGCTCTACTGTCACCTTGTTTACCTCTTTCTCTATCCACTCAGTTGTTTGTACTCTCTCTCCTTGTTCATCCTACCTTTGCCCAGAAATTACTTTAAATTTACTTTATGTGTATCTTGTATTTAATAATCTAGCACCTTTTTACTTCCTTCAAATAGAATTTAAATTCCTTGAGGGCAGAGACAATTTTCCTCTCCATTTATCCCTAATACTTAGACCAATATTACATACAGCAGGTAATTTATAAGTGCTTATTGAATTGAATTTGGAAGTATGACTTACAGGTTCTGGTTGGAGAGGCAAATAAATGGGTTGACAGAATTGGTTTTAGTGTGTGTTCATCAACAATAAGAAACGTAATTCATTAGACTCTTTTATACTGCAGTACTTGGGATAACCATTTATAGAAAGATTACTGCAGACATAATGCAGCATATGCTCCAGTGTCTATTAGAGAGAATGAGTATGCAGAGAAATTCTATATTTTTTAATTAATTTTTTTCAAATGAAAATTTACCCTCTTTCTACTCTTCTCCCTCCCCAATCCTAATAAGAAAACAAAAACAAACAACACCCCCCAACCTATTATAAACATGTATAATCAACCAAAATAATTTCTACAGTATTCATGTTTCCATAGGCATTCTGAGTCCATACACTTTCTTTTAGGATGTGGATATCATGTTTCATCATGAGACCTCTGGAATCAGGTTTGGGCATTGAGTGAAATGTTCTTAAGTCTTTCAAGTTGTTTGTCATAAATAATGTTATTGCTGCATAAATCATTTTCCTGGTTCTGCTCACTTCACTCTGTATCAGGTCATATAAGTCTTCCCAGATTTTTTTCTCAGAATATCCTCTTCTTTAACACTTATGATCTGAGAGCATTTGATCAAATGAAGATACCAGAACTTGTTCAACCATTTCAAATTTATGAAAACCTTCTCAGTTTTTAGTTCATTGCTACCACAGAAAGAGATGCTATTAGTACTTTTGTACATAAAGGGGATTTTCATTTTTAATATCTTGATGGAGTATAGATATAGTATGAGTAGTGCTCAAAGAAGAGTATACACAATTTAACAGGTTTTAGAGTATAATTTCAAGTTGTTTTCCAGAATGATTCAGTTCATCTCTCCACCAATGGCGCCTTAATGTACACATTTTCCCACAACCTTGTTTTTCAGCACTGGCCATTTTCTGGGGTTTTTGTTTGTTTGTTTGTTTTTTGTCAACATTACTGATCTGATGGGTGTGAGGTAGAACATTAGAGTTGTTTGAATATGCTTTTCTCTAATCATTAGTGATTTACAGTGATTTTTTTCAAATGAATATTGATATCATGGTTTTTTTTTCCCTCTGAAAACTGGTTCTTTGTATGTATCCTTTCATCATTAATCAGTTGGAGAATTGAATTTATACTTATAAATTTGAATTAGTTGTCAACACATTCAATCTTTGTGCTTCTTCCCCTTCTCCCCCCCCCCTGCAAAATGGTGAATGTGTATGGAAGGGATTGTGCTAAATGGTTTCTAAGGTTCCTTTCAGCTTTAAATCTTATGTCCCTATGGTAAATTCTAAACCCTGTGAGCCTTAGTCGATGTGATTCACAAATTGCTGCGGTTGAAAGAAAATCATCACTTGATGATAAAACTTCTGGCAAAAGCCCTGGTTTTTTTTTTTAATTTCTGAGAAGAAATAGTAGACCTCCAATGAGGTGGGCATTTAAAGTTTTGGCACAGGAACAGAGCAACAAGTGTTATGCTTCAATGATATAACCATCCATCCTTAATAAGCATCTGCTATGCACAAAGCTAGACATTTCAAACATCAACTGGCCCTACCAATGGAAGACAAAAACAAAACAAACAAAACAGGAAAGTAATTTGGTAGGGGAAATTGTGGATTGTATCAGTTTTCTAGTAATTGTCAAATATTAAATACATATGGACGGGACAAGGTTATGATGATCAGCAGCCTTAAGGAATGATAGGTAGCCTGGTATCACACATTAAGAACCTATCAGCCTTGGAGGCAAGAAGACCTGAATTCAGGTCTCATACTCTTTCACATGATTGTGACCTTGGGACAAGATCCTAGGTAGTTCCATCTCAGGCTTGTTGTCAGCATAAAATGAAACAATGTTTATATGCAAAGAACTTTGAAAAGCTTTGTAAATAAAAATCCACTATATAAATGTTAGCTATTATCATTGTTGTTGTTTAAGAAAAGTCCACATTTTTTGGAGATACCTGAGTAAGCATATAAAGAAGACTTATGCCCAATAATAGACATGGACTAGGGGTAGGTAGATAGTGCAGTGTACAGAGTGCCAGGCCTGAAGTCAGGAAGGCTAATCTTCCTAAGTTCAAATCTAGCCTCAGCCATTTATTATCTGTGTGACCCTGGGCAAGTCCCTTAACCTTGTTTGCCTCAATTTCCTCATCTATAAAATGAATTGTCGAAGGAAATGACACATCATTCCAGTGTCTTTACCAAGAAAACCCTAAATGGAGTCACAGTCAGACATGACTGAAAATAAGTGAACAACATACAACAACAGAGTAACAATCTAATCTTGTTTGTGTGTAATAATTGACATCTGGAATTTAGGGTTACCCAGTAATATTGTACATTTGTCCTAGAGTGACAAACTTGCAAAACTATATTGTGAGGGACAAGAAAAGAATATAATAAAAGAGGTAGCTAAGGAAACTCAGGCATATTAGTCTTCTGGCTATTACAGGAGGACTAAATCCATGAGAATTTTGTTAGAGAATGCTCTTAGGATATTGCGCATGACTCCATCATATCAATTAATGAGGCTAAACAACCCAAGCTGCTGTGGGGACTCCTGGCTCTGTTGTCATTACATGATTTAAGCTAGATCAGATGTTTAATATGGAAAGTGGAGGTCCCTCCCTTTGTTGGATGTGACTAATTTAATCTATAGACACAAGCAAGTATATGCCACTTAGCTTCAAATCTGGAATTTTTCAACCTGGAAACTTGTAGATATAAAAGATCCATATATAGTGAATCCCTGAGTAGGAGGAGGGAAGGGATCCTAGGCAGGAGGCAATATTGTTGATAGGACACAGAGATCTTGTTGAATGAGGTAGAGGGAAAGGAAGGGAATAAGCATTTATGTAATGTCTACTGTTCACCAGATATTGTACTAAATTAACAAAGAAACAAATTAAAAATATCCCAAGCAAGAAAACAAAAACCAGAGATATTGTTCTGGACTTTACCAGTAAATGAATCTGAGGAATAAGGCAGTAGGTGGAATCATAAGATCATATAGTTATACCTGTAGTGGACTTCAGAGGTCATCTAGTCCAATCTCCTCATTTTTCAAATTGGGAAACTGAGGCCCAGAAAGGTGAAGTATCTTGCCTAAGGTAATAATAGAAGAATTGGAATTATGTTGCACCATGGGAGGCAGTATGGATCGAGAAAAGTCCACATTTTTTGGAGATACCTGAGTAAGCATATAAAGAAGACTTATGCCCAATAATAGACATGGACTAGGGGTAGGTAAATGGTGCAGTGTACAGAGTGCCAGGCCTGAAGTCAGGAAGGCTAATCTTCCTAAGTTCAAATCTAGCCTCAGCCATTTATTATCTGTGTGACCCTGGAGTCAGGATCACCTACATTCAACTTCCAACTCAGTCATTTACCAGCTTGTTAATCTTTGGCAAGTATTTTAGCCTCTTGTCAACTCCTTATCTTCAATAGTAAAACAAGTGGTTCAGACTTGATGATGTCTATCATCTATTCCAGCTCTACGTCTGTAATACCATGTCCAAAGCCAGTGAAGTCACTGTGGAGTTAGGAGAAAAATTGGTGAACACAATATAATTGTGGGGCAAGAGGATGATTTGATTTATGTCACTTCTCTGCCTAAGACAGGGTTCATTTGATGGCAAGATGACGGTTACTTCATTTCCTTGTTCCATTGTTTGTCGTCTCAATGTTCTGCAAAGTCACATGAACTTTTTTTTAGCTGACTTTTCACATGCACAACCATAGATGCAGCAGCATCTAAGATGATGACATTAACATAGGAGTGTGCTGGAGACAGCTCTAACCAGCTTTCATTGTGAGCATTTCCAGAGTTTCCATACCTGTCTTCTACAGAACTACAGTGTTTTTGTTGTAATACAAGAATATTTTCATGCTAACAACATTTACCTCTCAATTAGATATAATCTGATATACAGATAAAGAAGACTTCTTCTGTTATTTTCCAACATGAAGATAAAGTTAGTTTCCTTTATCTTGTTTCAAAATTTATCCACCCCACCCCAACTTACCTAGTTATCTCAGGTCCCTCTTTCAATTATATTTACTGCCCCAAAATATATTATGGTCAAATTAATTAGAGAACTTTCACTTTTGGGGGCTCTCCTATTGAATTTGAGTACCATGAAGCATATACTCTTGCTGGTAATAATTTCTAAAAGGCTAAAGTAAAAAAAAATGACATTCATTTTGGTCTAATGGGTTGATGGAGAATGTGATCTTTAATGACCTTTTAGTAGGTGGATGTTACTTCAGAAATCAACATAACCTAGTACTCTGTAGCTCATTGGGTATTCAATTACTATTTACTTCAGTAGTCTCTACAGCTACTCTTAAAACATTCATCTCAAGGATAGGAAAATCACTTCCCCTCTCTTGAATTCAGTGCCCTCATCTATATAAGACAATAAGGTGGGATTAGACAAACTCTTAAATTTTATCCTTCATGTTTGTAAAGATCATGGCTCACAACTTTTGGTTGTCAGGATCACATTCCTGAGAGAGTAGGGCATGTTTCAGAAGTTACTGTCTAGGACATATTTGTACATGTCTGTTGTTGACCTTGTCTTGTAGACTCAACACCTCCACTTCCTTCAGCAATCTCTACATTCAAGATTGGGCAGCCTGCAATGCAGTGCATCACAACAGACTTTCTCAGGACACAAACATATTAAAAGGGGAACACAGTGATCTCCAGAGAAAGCCAATTAGAATACCAGAGCCAAAGGGCTCCAACCTGTAGAGGTAGAGTATGATGAAGCTTACTATTTCTTTCCCCTTAAAATAAAATTAGTTCTATGACAGCATATAATTGCTCTTCTTTTGTAAACACAAAGAGCCTTGCCTTCTGTAACTTCTGTGTTAACTACTGGTATTTGAAGGATGGGATAGAGATTTATGTAGTCCTTGTGACTGCCTTGCCATCCTCACCAATAAATTGCCTTCACTCCTCTGCTGGGGTAGCATTCTTTAGCTTCTAATTTCATGAAATCTTAGAATTATAGAAAATCAGATTTGGAAGAAACCAAAGAGATCATTCATCATCTCCAACTAATATTGGAAACAGAAATCTCTCCCCCCCCCGCCCCCGGCCTCCCCACCCAAAGCATTGCTGACAAAGTTTATTCAACTTCCAGAGATAATGTGTAGTTTGGCCAGAGGAAACAGATATTTTCACTTACAAGGAAGAAATGCACAAGAACATAACTCTCCTTCATTTATTCTTTAAATAAATGGATCTGCTTTATAGCATCTTGATTTCTCATAAAGTCATTAGCTTCCATTTGATCCAATCTAATTTTGAAGGAATTATTCTCTCCAGTGAGTTTTTGAAATTCCTTTTCCATTTGAGAAATTTGGTTTTTCAAGGCATTCTTCTCCTCATTGTCTTTTTGGGCCTCTTTTGCCACTTCAGTTAGTCTATTTTTTTAAGGTGTTATTTTCTTCAGCAATTTTTTGGGTTTCCTTTAGCAGGCTGTTGACTCACTTTTCATGATTTTTTTGTATCATTCTCATTTCTCTTCCCAATTTTTCCTCCACTTCTCTTATTCGATTTTTAAAATCCTTCTTGAGCTCCTCCATGGTCTCTAATCAATTCATATTTTACTTGGAAGATTTGGAGGCAGGAATTTTGCCTTTGTTGACTTCTTCTGGTTCCATGTTTTGATCCTTTTTGTCCCCAAAAAAGGATTCTATGGTCTGATTGTGCTTCCTCTGCTTGCTCATTTTGCCAGTCAATTACTTGACTTTTGAGTGCCATTGTCAGACTTTATTTCCAGAATGGACAGAGCTATGTCTCAAATTGCTGGGGTTTTTGCAAATGTTGTTAGCAGTCTGAGGAGGGTGCCCTCTACAGCCTGCACAAGTTCTGACACACAATACACACACTCCGGCACCACCACCTAAGACCATGACCCAGATCCAAGCAGATCAAAAGAATAATTACACTCTGAATGGTCACTTGGTCCATCTACAATCTGCAGGCCAGGAGCTCTGGAGGCAGCCTTGTGACAGCAGCTTCAGCCTCTGTGCCATCACTACCTCTTGCCCCAGGGGCAGGGGCTGGATCACACTCTTCTGTCACCCACTTCCAACACTTCCAACCACTGACCTTTCACTTTCTCTTTGCCATTTATGGGTTGAGAAGTCTGGAAACTGCCACAGCTGCTGGTTACTCACTCTCCTGATGTCTGCTCTGACCAGTCTGGGCCACTGGTTGGGCCTCCCCAGGTTTCAGCCTGAGTGGCTTATGTGCAACTGCTCTCAGTTCCCAGCTCTATTCAATAGACCTTTCCTGCCAGCCTGCCAGGCTGCCTTCAGCAGGAGATTTGTTTCTTCTGTCATTTTGTGGGTTCTGTAGCTCTAAAATTTGTTTAGAGTCATATTTTACAGGTTTTGGATGTGGTTGGTGCAGGACCTCATGGTTGTTCCTGCTTTTACTCTGCCATCTTGGCTTTGACCTCCTCCTTCATTTATTCTTACTGAGAGATGGTGGCATAGATACTCTCTGAAAATGTGTGTTTTTATACTTGTCAGAGAAAAAAGATTAATACTAGTAGCACTGTACTCTATAGTTCAGGCTCAAATCTACCAGAAATGATTTTATTTAATTTAACATTAATTTTATATGCATGGCATTTCTAGTTTGGTCAGAAATGTCCAAATTGGTATAGTTGTCCATTTCTTTCCTAAATTACTCTGCCTCAAAACCACTTCAAGTAACATAGGGATCTTGATCAAGGAAAAGGCTATCATAAAATGCTAATAGTCAGGGCTAACATTCTAGATTCAAGCAGCCATTTCTCCTGAATCACATCCCTCATTCCTAAAGTTAAACAAAATTAAACAAAGGGACTTTCTTCATTTCCATTGATATCACATTCCTTTCCACCCAGTGAAGGATGTGGGGGGGGGCAAGGCTATAGAGAGTTAATTTTGATTATGACCTTTATTCCATTCCCCTAAGAAAAAGCTTTTTTTGTTGTTGTTGTTCCCTTCACAGAACTTTAGAGAAAAAAATATTTCTTAATATTTTCTGTTTTATTATGAATGAAGTTTTATATGTGCTTCTGCATGCCATTACCTCTAATCATTCAGTCCATGGGTCAATTAATAAGTATTTATTATTAAGTCCCTACTTGTGTTAGGCACTGAGCTAAATGTTAGAATAAAACTCAACTGTGCTTTCCAAATGAAAAACTACCATTTAAATAACAATAATAATGCCATATATGTATAACCCTTTAACATTCTCAGCTTACTTTCAGCATCCTTTTATAAAATCATGGTCTCTTAGAGTTGAAAAGGACTTCAGAGGTCATCTCTTCCATCTTCCTACCTCATGTCCTTGTCTGGCCTCTTGCATGTATGAAAGCTCTACTTACAAGCTGTGGCAGCAGAGATAGCCCAGACCAGATACATAATTATGGACTCGTGGTTTTACATAAAGGTGAAAGGGACATCAGATTCCATCTCATCATTTTGTAATAGAGAAAAGAGGCTCAAGAATGTAAAATTACTTGCTCAAGGTTAAAGAGGTTGTAAGATGTAGGATTTGAACCCAGCTGCCCTGACTCCAAAGCGAGTGAGTTTGCTTCCACAGAAAAGTGACTGCTTGTAGTTCAGAAAACGATTACATTTAATTTTGTTCTTTTCAGGGCAAACATACAATCACATCAGTTAAAGCCCAGTTGTATTTAACATTGCCCTTAAATCTTAGCTATCTCTAATTTGTAGATCCCATGTCTTCCTTCTTCTAGAATGTAAGCTGCTAGAGGGGAGGGGCATCTCTAGCATCAAAGTGCCCTTTATGAAGGACTTGCCTAATACACATTGGTTGAATTTAATTGAGTGTGAGTGAAAATCACAAGGTAGTAGCAGAGAAATGCATTTGCCATTATTTCTTAGCCTGTAATAAGGATTCTTTCTGTTTACACATAAAAAAGAAGATTTTAATCACCCCAGCAATCTTTAGTGTAGTAATGAATGCCATAGATTAATTTTTAGCCAAAATTAAAGAAGATAGGATGAAATATAAAATAAAAACTTCATCAGGATCCTTCCAGGAAACAATATACTTGACATCAAATCATTATATTATGCTGCTCAGTTGTTGATTTCTTTCTACAGTAGCCCCTTGTTTTATGTCCTGAATAGCATTTCCCTAAATAAAACTGCACAAAATAAAATGCCATTATGATTTCTAACATTCATTTCCAGTGAAGTTCCTGTTAGTCTGCGGTCATAACTATGATGAAGGAGGCGTGAGGACAGCTTGCTGCAGTAATAACAGTGTCTCCATCTATCAAACCAGACAAATCAAAGAGAAGCATCTTTACAGAGCAAGAAGCCAGTAGGGTAGCAACCAATGAGTTTGGGCTTCAAAATGAACTGTGGAAAGGATCAGTCAGAGGCTGCTCTTGGTCTGGGGAAAAGCAGCAGATTTGGGATAAAAAGAGATGACAGGGAAGTTGTCATTTGGCTAAATTAAATAAGTACTTATAAAAGCCCCACTATGTGTCCCACGCTATGCTCATTTGGTGCTGATCTGTCTCCAAAAGAATGCATCACTGTTAAGTTGTGTGTATAGTGTTTCTGTCTTTCCTGTCCATTTGGAAAACATAAGAATCCTAAGCATAGGCAACAAAGACAGTTTCTTCAGTAACTGACTTTGAGGACCTTAGTAGATTTTCTGTCCCAGGGAAATCTTCTCTGAAGGCCCCACCTAAAATTCTTGCTATTAGCAATGACTTTGTTAAAAACAGGGTTCTCTAACCAATAAATTACCATCCTGGTGATTGGAATCTTTAGCAGATTAGTCTCTAAACTGATTCTGTCCATCTCGGTCTCATCTCCATGGTTTGCTGGATGAAAGTATGTTCAATAGCTAGCTCTTGTAAATTGCAGTGGTAGTGTGGTTGGTACTTGACAGGCTCAGAGGATTCTTCTGCTTTTCCTTTGATGGTCACTCCATGGTGTACTTTGGCCTTTCTCCATCACGTCCAAGAAACCTCTTCATCCTGGGCTCTCATTCTAATGGCAACTCTCACATTTAGAGGTATCTGTTGCCATGGCAGCCTCTCCTTCTTACTGGATGGATATCTCCTCCCAAGACTTCCATTTAAGAAGATCACCAAGACTAGCCACACCTTCATTCCTATCTGGGACTTCCAACTCTGGACTTTCTCCACTGTTTCCCATTAAATACCTTGCTTCCCCCTTCCCCCTTAACTGTAAACTCCTTGAGAGAAGTGACTTTCTTTATGCTTGCATTTGGCTTTTCAGAGCTTAGGACTGTGTCTATATGACACATATTAAGTGCTTAATAAATGCTGGTCACTGACTGATTTTAAAGGGAAATCAGAATAATTCCTCATCACAAAAAGGTAGGCAGCTCTTATTAGGTTACAATACAGAAGGTTTCGGTTGAAACTAAATACTGCTAAAAGTCATTTCTAGGATCATAAGACCATAGAGCTAGGGCTGTATTAGACTGCAGAGCCACTTAGTTCTTAGGAAAATTAATACTGTTTTGTATTTGATAATTAACATTACTCTGTAATCCATCCTTTTACCCATTTTGTCCTCAACCCCATTGCTTAGCCTAACTTTAAGAGAGTTCTCTCAGGTAGAAGCCTTACTTCATTGAAGCATGTGATCCCTCCTAGCCCCAGGACCAGTTTGAAGTGGGATCTGACTAAACAAAGTACTGACTTAGACTGGGCCATTCCCTTGGGGATCACTTTCATGTCCCTCTACTGTCCTTAGCTTAGGGGGACTAGGTCTCCTAGGGGAAGGTTAAATGGGTGGGGTCATAATCCTGATTTGAATAGTTTTGTTTTCTAGCCAAGATTACTAGGGGAAGTTAACATTCCATATTTGCTGGAGAAAGGCATGATTATCCACACCTCGAGGCCAACCCACCCACCAATCTGGATTGCCTCACCTTTGCTAGTAGTTGTTCAGTCTTTCTGACCCTTTGTGACCCCATTTGGAGTTTTCCTGGCAAAGGTACTACAGTGGTTGGCCATTTCCTTCATCAGCTCATCTTAACAGTTGAGGAAACAGGCAAACAAAGTTAGGTAAGTGATTTATCCAGGGTCACACAGCTAGTAGTGTCTGAGGCCCTATTTGAACTCCAGTTCTCCTGACTCCAGACCTTGAGGCTCTTTCCTAGTTTAACCAATAAACTGCTCTTGCTCCGGTCCTGGCTTATGCTGAGGTGCAACTGTGATCTGCTTTACTAACAGTGATCATCTGATTTGGGTTGAACAGCCGATGAAATGATATATGTTGATTATCTAGTCTCAAATGTAAGTTTGTAATTCACGTTAGAAGCAAACTTTATAAAGATATCATGAAAAGGAGACAGGCTCTAGGCTGTGTGCAGGATGCTAAAACCAAGAGTTCTTCTAGGAGTACCATCGAGACTCATTGCCTTAGAGCTGATATTTGATTCCTCCTTTCCCTTCCCTTCCCATTTGCTATGTGGGGCGCATAGGAGGATTACTAGAACCAAGTTCAACAAGTTATACTACATTGACCTCACATATCTCTAGTATCTTGTAAACAGTTGGCATTTAATAAATTATTGTTGATTTTTTTTAAGCAAATGATCAGAAGGCTATTTATTACACACAGAATTGTTTTTTATGCTGCTTGTTTTCTGGACATCTTCTCCCTCCTCCTTTTTGTTCTCCTCTCTCCAAAATGTTGGAGACATGTGTAAGTTCCAGATTCCATGAATGTCAAATTGCCTTTGGCTTCCCAGTTCTGTGAAGTAGTCACCTGTCTTGATGAAGTTGAAGTTTGTTCCTTGTAAACTAAGACAATTGACCCAAGAACAACCGTAGTATTTCCACTTGTTCAGGTTCTAGTGTGGGGGGGTGGGACTGATGAGTTGTAGGCTCTGGGACCGCCACCCCCTTTTGAGCTCTCCTTAAATCTTTGAGGTACATACTCTGGGAAACCTCTTCAAGTCTGATTGAATCTTCAGGAGGCATTTGCAGAGGCCCTAAGTATTTCATTGTGGCTGGGCCCAAACCTGTTACTAGCCTGGCCCTCCATTGTCTATCTGCTTCCCACCCTGGAGCCTATCAAGATATCTTGCATTGACCTCATTAACTCCACATGAAGTACTGGAGTCTGGTCTCATTAACTCCACTTGAAGTCCCTCCCCAAACTCATTACTGGAGTCTGACCTCATTAACTCCACCAGAAGACCCTCCCCAAACTCATTACTGGAGTCTGACCTCATTGGCTCCTCCTGAAGACCCTCCCCAGGCTCCTCCTCTAGACCACCCCTAGATTCCTCTGTATATAAGACCCCATCTTCCCTCCAGCTCCATGAGAGCACCTTGAAATGGCTTAGCAGAGAATTGCTCTGTAAGAGGCTACCCCATATCTTTCAATAAACTTTACTTTGGCTTCTTTGGCTGAGAAGACTTGAGTGGAATTCTTTCAGCAGGACCCGGCATGTTGGTATTTTGGTGTCTCAGGCAGCCCTAACCCTCTTTGGGTTCCCCTTCAGGACTAGGGTAATAAAGAAAAAAAATTTCTCAGAGTTTAATCTATCATCTTCCAAATAGTGGGTCTACGGGACAATTCCTTTGACATAACCTGAGAAGAGCTAAAAGTTTTTTTTTTAAATAACGTGCTCTCTCTCTCTCTCTCTCTCTCTCTCTCTCTCTCTCTCTCTCTCTCTCTAACTTGTATGTTTTCCTGAATGTTAGATGTTTCACACTATTATGCAAGGGAAATTGACTTTGGAAAAGGTGTTGTTTGTTATAAGAAGAAAGGATAGGTTTGGACATGAGCAAGTAGTACAGGGGTTCATCAATCTGGAGCCAGCAGAGCAGGAGAATCATAGCCTGATAATTATTTTTTAGATAAAAGGAGCCTTACTCTACCCTCCTTTTTTCCAGATGAAGAAACTAAGTCCCAGATAAAGTCACTTATTAAAAAAAAATACAGCTATGTAATGACACAAAAAGTCAGTTTGGGGCTGTCTCTGAGACAAAATGTGAAAGATTAGTTGTTCTGTATTTTCAGATTGAGCCCCATGGGTGTTATTGTCCACCCAAGGTTGTGAGCCTTCACCCTCACAGCTTAATATTAAAAAATATATCTGTAAGTGCCCTTGGAGAGTTGATTTTTTTTTCATGAAAAATATGTACATTAAAAAAAAGTACTTTGTGGTTCTTCCATGTAAGTGATAACCAAGGTAGGTAAATGCATACCAAGTCTACTCTGGAGTTAGAACTCCGGTCACCTAATTATCTGTTCAATTTTTCCCCAAAGCTGTGTTTCTCCAGTGCTAGTGGTGAAAGGGGGAAGGGAATGAGCATTTATTAAGCACATTCTGTAGGCCAGGCCCTGTGTAGTAAGTGCTTTACAAATATTCTCTCATTTGATCCCTAATGGGTGGAATGCATTAGTAAGGAGGTTTCTGTAAACTCAGAAAAGGGATGAAAGGAAGTCAATAATCTTTGTTGTTATTTGATGAGCATCTGACCTCATAAAATCCCTACAAGACATTGCTAATGTGACTTAAAGGGGATAAGTCTTATGCTTAGTATCTAGATTTAGGGGATTTTAGGTCTCATTGAGACTGCTATATGCAAGTTAGCTATTATTATCTGGTTTTTTTTTGAGGGGAAGGTAGGGCAATTGGAGTTAAGTGACTTGACCAAGGTCACATGGCTAGTTTTGTGTTACAATGTGTTACATTACAGATTTGAACTCAGGTCCTCCTGACTCCAGGACTGGTTCTCTATTCACTGAGCCACCTAGCCACCCTTATTATTATTGTTGTTGTTGTTGTTATTATTGTAATGGTAATGGAATTTAAAGATCTCCTATATTAGCTTAGTTTTCAAGTTGAGTGTTGAAACACAGAGCTAGTGAATGCTACTTGTGAGATGGACTTGTTGATATGAAGAGAGAGGGCTGAACTGGGAAGAGCTGGTGTGGTGGATTTAGAGAGAGGCACAAGCAGAGAGAACCCCAAGCAGAGAGAGGCAGAAGAACTTTGTGGGAGCGTTTTCATGGAGGCAGAGAGAGAGGAAAATTGCCAGGGGCCAGAGTTGCTGAAAGACTGCTGAGGGCCACTTGGAGCTGCCCAGGACTTTTGAGAACTGCCACTCAGAGCTGCTGAGAGCTGAGGAGGCATGGCAGTGTTGCTGGTATTTTGTCTGTCTGTTTTGTTGTTGTTTTGCCAGATTCATCTGCTAGTAGAGGAAAGTGCTGTTGTTGCAGAGGTCCTGGAACCTTGCTGTTGCTTCAGAAGCCCTGAAGAAGGATTTTCTTGTTGTATGTTTACAGAAATCCAAGAAGAGGGCCTTGCCTGTGACAATTTCTGACCCAGGAGAAGGCTATATATACCCTTTAGGGGTTTGGGGACTGTTCTGCAGGCAGAAAGTGGATTAATGAGGACACTGGCAATGCATATTGTGGCTTTGTTGAGCTTTGTCTCTCCAGGAACAGAGATTGCTGAGAACTTGCCAGGGATCAAGAAGAAGAAAGCACCACTCCTTGGATATTCAATGCTGAGATGATATCTTAACCTTGTTGTAGTTTAAGGATAGATGGCCTTTTGTGCCCTCCACTGCCCCTTTTGAGAAAAGTGCTTGGCTTTAATGAATGGTATTGTAATTCAGTTGTGAACCAAGAGTGGGAAACTTTTGACTTTTTGTGCTCTGTGATTGACCAAATGAATGTACTTTGTTTATGATTGGAAACTAATCTCCATTTGAGAAGAGAGATTTTGTTGACTGACTAAATTAGTGCAACTTACATCTGAATTAGCATTAACATTCTTAAGTACAACATAATCCTCACAAAATAGAGACATCACATTTGCAAGATACATAACATAACAACTCACTACCAAAGTGGTCACAGGGCCTTAAACAAACACAGAGTACATAGCATTATAATACCCTCAATCCAAAACAAAAATGTTCAAATAAAGTTCTCTTGGGGGAGGGAGGTGTCCTTTCACCACTGCACTTGCAGGCTTCCTCCTGGCACTTTCAGATGCAGGCTCTAATGAGCCAAGTTTCAATCTCCAACCCGTTTCCAAGTCCTGAGGGGTGACTGGGCAACAAAGCCAACAGGGTGGGGTCCTTGGAAATCCATGGCACTTCACCCCCCCTACCCCCATAGACATAACTCCATCTTCCCCTTGGGTCCCAAACTGTGGGATGCAGCAAGAAAACACATTCAGTCTTTCTGCCTTGCTGCATAGTCCTTACCTTGTCCTGTGGCTGAATTCTGGAACTCCTGAGTTCCTCCTCCTCGACAGTAGGCACTCACTCCTGGCTTCTGCCCCAATCCTGATGCAGGCAGCTCACCATTCCTGCTCTCACCTCATCCAGTCAGCATGCAGGCAGTGCTCCTATTCTATGGCTCCACAGAGTCACAGCTACCACAACTGGGAAACAAACAATTATCCTAGCCCCCATACTTTCCTTTTAGTTTGCAGATACTATTCATGATGCCATTTGCAACAGCAAGCACCTTAGCATACCCAGGCCAGGATGGCTGCTAGCACAGGTTATTAAATCTGCATTTCTAAAGGAAAGCAACTGAAAATGGGTTAACAATCTTACTTTTATCAAACATATATCATTTACCTACTTCAGGGGAAAAAGTCAACACCCCGAACTTCAGAGAATACAAGCAGAAGTTACAGGCAGAAAGAGAAACAGATCAGCAGACATGGCTTCCAGCTGTTTGATCATTACATCCATACCTAGTTAGTTACCAGAGAGGGAAACACCAACATCTGGGTTTTCAAAGCCAGGGCTGGGGGGGGGGGGGAAGGGCTCAACGGCTGCCCCAGAGTCTCATCTGGCCAAATCACACAACTCTTCCCAAAGTGATCTTCAAAGCAAAAACCTCACAACAGGGTATATATAGCCTTCTCCTGGGTCAGAGAATGTCACAACCTTCTTGACCCAGTCAAACAAGGTGTGGGTATTCCTGAAAAACAAGCCTCCCAGCGCAGGCTCCATGTGACTACATTCAGCCTATTAGGGAGCAGAGAATATTTTCAAATCAAGGAAGGTCCTTAGAGTCACTTAAGCCTATCAAAGGACCAAGGGGCAGGGAAGATCTTCAGATTCCCATTCCCATAGCAATTATTTTTAACCTTCTCTGACTACCTCAACATATAGGGATCAGTCACTTCTCTGAATTCTGAAAACCCTTATAATCAGTGTAGTATATGATTTATTACTTAAATACATACTACCTTGTATTGTTGTCTCTTTTACGTGCATAAACATAAATCTTGTTTCTCCACTTTGTCTGTTAACCATAACTTCTTGCCTCAATATCACTAGGACTGGGCTTCCATGTAATAGTTAGTAAAGACTTGATGAATACAAATAAACAAAAGAAGCAGAACACTGAATCATTGTGATAGATCAAATTAATTTAGTGCATTATAGTCTGCAAAGTAGTTTCCTTACAGCATCTCTTTGAGTTAGGTAGTATGAGCATTAGTACCATTATCCCATTTTGCAGATGAAGCAAATGAGGCTTAGGAAAGTCAAGTGACTTAAGTTATACAGCCAGCAACTGTCAGAACTATGACTAGAACTCAACTTTTCTTTCTCTAAGTCTTAAACTCTTTCCACTATACTATTCCGTGTCCACTGTCAGGTCCCCAAAGACAAACTTGATTGAAGCAAGAGACCAAAGGCTTTTCCCCTCATCCGCAATGCACATAATAAAATAGTGAGGATGGATAGAAGCCAGTCTGGAGTGAATCCAACCAGTAATGGGAGGAAGAAAGATGAGCAGTGGGTGTCAATTCTACCATACAAATGTTACTCTGTTTTTCTCCTTGTAGCTTAAAGGATTCAGCTCACTTCAAGCTTGTATCTCTCCCCAGATTTATCCAAGTGTTTTCCATATGATGTAAATCCCATGATAATGTAAGACTTTAAAAAACACATTCCCCAAATCAACTTTATCGCTTACATTCGGAAGCAAGCACTTAACAAAATCTCACAGACACAATTAAGGGTTTTTTTTGTTTTTAAAGTGGGGTTTGGACAGAAGTCAGTTTTCCAGATGTTCATCTGTCTACAATCCAGGATTTGAAAATCTCCAACCAATACTATTTGTACTGCAGCTGTTAAGGTTTCTATTGAATTCTGTCCTTCCATGAACAGATCTATTGTGTGAATGTTTATGTATGTCAGGGAAACTCCTTTTACTTAAATATGGCAATCATCTTTGTAAAAAAGAGTATGTCTTAGTGAACATCTTCACTCTGTTGGGACTCAATTCAAGATGGGCCATTCATGTCTCTACTTCTTTCTCACAAGAATATGTGGTAACATATGCATCCACATGCCATTTCATATAAATAGACACAGTTAGGAGAATGATCTGGGATAACAAAGGTGTTGCCATTATTCTTCCTTGTATATTTTAAACCTGTGGCCTATTCAATAGAGTGCACAGCTACATGGCTGGAATATTCCTTCTTTTTGTTCATTAAAAGAATATACAAAGAAGATTACTAAGGCAATAGATAGGGGAAAATGAGGATGAAGATGCTACTTAAGTTCCCTGGTACAGTGCTTAGAAGCTGATATTTGTCTATGAAATGCTCTTCCAAATGGGTAGTTTAAGGGTCACCCCAAAGTACATATATCCATGACCTGCTTTTTTTTCATGAGGACAAAGGAAGGAGAGGGATATCAGGGTCCATAGTGGAGGGAACACTGTGACATAACTATCAGGGAGACAGGGACAGTGAGAGCATAAAGGCAACATTTACTACTAATAGTCCTAATAAAAGTATTAGTCTGTAATGGGAATCTGAAGGTTTTCACTGCCCCATTGGCCCCTTGATAGACTTAAGTGAATCTGAGAACCTTGCCTCATTTGAAAATATACTCTGTCCTCTAATAGGCCAAATGTGGTCACAAGGAGCCAATGGTGAGAGGCTTGTTTCTCAGAAATGCTCACATCTTGTTACTTTGTGATTGGGCAGTGGGTCAACATGCAACATTTCTGACCCAGGAGAAGGCTATATATACTCTGATGTGAGGTTTTGCTTTGGGGCCCACTTTGGGAAGCGTTGTATGATTTGGCCAGATGAGACTCTGGGCAGATGGTGAGCCCCCCCGGCTTTGAAAACCCAGATGTTGGTGCTTCCCTCTCTGGTAACTAACTAGGTATGGAGACATGGGCAGACAGCTGGAAGCCCTGTCTGCTGAATTGTGTTACTTTCTGTTGTAACTTCTGTTTGTATTCTTTGAAGTTCAGGGTGCTGACTTTTCCTCCTGAACTAGGTAAATGATACATGTTTGATTGATTAAAGTAAGATTGTTAACCCATTTTGAGTTGCTTTCCTTTGGAAAAGCAGATCTAAGAACCTGTGCTAGCAGCCACCCTGGGTATGCTAGGCTTCTTGCTGCTGCACAGCCTCTCACAAATGTTCTGAAAGAGGTAAGAAGAAAAAGATATCCTAAAAGGGGGACTTAAGGTCAGGACACTATTTGACAATGTCTGAGGTCAAGCTATAAAATATATTTTTTTTGGTAATCTGTGACTATTTCTGAGACTCAATTAGCATAAAATTTCTGTATTAACCTATTCCTAGTATTCTGTTAATACCAAATTTCTTCATTAAGTCCAGAGAATGTAAAGCAGTTCGCTGCATGGAGGACCATCCAGATTTTAGAGGTCAGTTGTGGGACACCCTAGCTGGATAATTAAGGAACAAGCTTGTAGACACTGGATATCTGTGTTTCAGGGTCAATGAAGTGGGGGAAGAGGAAGAGAAAAGGGGGGAAAAGGAAAATTTACATGGTAATTTTGTTGTATATTTAAAAGAAATAGCTAATTGTACATAGTAAATTTGTAGTTTCATGTGCATCTTTTTTATTATACTACGTTATGAAAAGGCTTATTTTGTTCCATAAATTAAAAAAATGATAATAAACTTTTAGAAATGTCTACTATATTCCAGGTACTATGTTAAGTGTTTTACCAGCATCTCATTTAATCCTCACAGTGACCATATGAGATGGATGGTGTTACAGTTAAGGATACTGAAGCAAGCAAAAGACTTGCCCAGGGTCACACAGCTAGTAAATATCTGAAGCTGGATTTGATCTCAGGCCGTCCTCAATCCAGTCCCTACACTCTGACTAAAAATAGGTTTAAAAAGTTCAAAAAGAAGTAGTGGAAAGATTCCAAAGATAATCGCCTCTGTCATTCACTTCCTGTGTGACCTTGGAAAAATTACTCACTCCCTCTAGTCCTTAGCTTGATTAGACTTGATGAACTCTTGAAAGCTATGATCTCACATGTGTACTTCACATTTTGTTTCCAGGAATCAGTTGTAGAATAGAGAGGCCTCTACTAAAAGGTTAAATATTTCAAAGGAAAGAGAAGTTTGGATTATGTTGATATTAGAAAAGACTGGCTCAGTCATTTGGCCCCTAAATGTCCTTGGGTTCCTTAGAGTAATATACCAGGAGCCATATAGCTCCACACAGTTTTAATTATTCCTCTCTCCAGATAATAATAATAAAGAATTTATTTAGTGCTTTAAAGTTTGCAAAGTAATTGATAGTATATAGATGATCTCATTTGATTTTCAAAACTTCTCTAGTAAGTATTTATTAGTTTTACTTCAGTTTTACAGATGGGTAAAATGGGGTTGAAAGCGTAACAGAATTCTTCAGGGTAACCCACCTAGTAAGTGTCTGAGGCAAATTCAGACTCAGAAATTCCTGATTTCTAATCCCATACTGCAGTGTTATCCACTCTACAACTTGACTGCCTCTAATTACTGAGGGGAATTCCTGAGTCTGTCACCTGAATGTGGACCAAGGCATGGATCTTTTCCTAGTAGTGGGATTGTATGTATCACCATCCATCCATCCATCCATCATCCATCCATCCATCCATCCATCCATCCATCCATCCAAAGAATTACCTGCTGTTTTCAGATGTTTGCCATTCCACTAAGAACAGCAGAAGGAGTAGTGAACAAGAAGGAACAAAAGTGAATTGAAAATCTTACTCTATGCCCTTGAAATGACTTTTTTTGGAAGACATTCCGACACACACAATTCCCAAACAGTAACAAGGGAACAAAGTCTGAGCCCTGATTCCTTTCTATAATCTGCATATATGTGCCTTTTCTCCACTAGTTTATTTAGGGAAGGGAGCTGTAGATCAGGATGCTTCCCCGGTTTTCCTTGAGAAGAATGAGCTGAGGCTAAAGAGAGCAAAATGTGAATAATGCATGCCCCGAGGCTGGAGACTAACATGTTATGTAAGTGCAGCAATGCAGGACTGGGTATGAAAACAACTTTCCTGGATTCAGTCCAGCAAATTAGGGATGAGAAACTTGAAATCAGAGATGAAAAGAACAAATTACTCGAGCATAATTTTGTTTTTTTCATGGGAGTAGATAAAGTACCGGACCTGGAATCAGGAGACTTGGGTTCTAAACCCAACTCCAACATTTTAAAAGAAACTTCTCAGAGCCTCAGTTTTGTCATTTGCACAATATGCACAATAATTATTAATTATATAATTAGCAATATATTCAATTAATAATTAATTTACACATACCATAGAGTTGTGAACTCTATTCAACTCACTAAGTGCTATCAAATACAAATTATTGATGTTATCATTATTTTCAGTTCAGAATATAGCATCAGTCCTTTTATTTTTCTTATGTCATACCTTTATAAAAACCTATTCCTATAACATGTTAATTTTAATTTTAGATATCTGATGTTTCTCTTGTTAGTCACTGAAATTGCTTTTAAAAAAGGAACTATTTTTAATAAAGAATTTTCAAGGAAGGGAAATAGCGGTTTTATAACTAGTAAATGGCAAATTTGGGCCTTGCACTCAAGTTATCTGACTCTAATTTTATCTGGCTCTTTGAATTTAGGATTGGAGAAAATTGAGAAAGCTCCAAAAAGGAGAGTTCTTTCTTCGGGTTTTCTTAGTCTCTTTTACTAGGATTATCTATTCGAGGCTCCATCCTACAACCAAAGCTGAGACATAGGTAAGGTTTACCATTGATCTTTTCCATTCCTTTCCCCGTCCTTTGGGGCCCTCTTTTTCTACCGAGGTAGTCAGTACTCTCATTTTGGTCTTCATCTCCCTTGTCACAGAAGATATTGAAGTTATAATTAACTAATGCACACTAAGGTGTCAGGAACATAATGTGTTTCCAAGGGCCCATGGGGAAAGGGAAATGCTTAACTCCCCCGATGAATATGATGTTGATGGTGAGGCAGTCATGAGATTTAGAGATGAAAAGATGAAACTGCTATTGTTATTTATGTAAATAAATTGCTTATGGTAGATTTTCATTTTTTCTTTCCTCTTTTTTTCTTCTTTCACCTCCTGTTTCTTCTTATTTCCTCTTCATATTCATTTCTTTCTCATGATCATTTCCATTTTTTTCTTTGTGTAGCCCAAAACATTTTGTAAGCACTATCCTTTCCCTTGTTTAAAATATGTGTTTATCATTCAACTCAGGACAATATTAGTGCTCTGGAAATTGCATCCTAATTAATAAATCAGAGCTAAACTAGCAACACATCCTTCACACATCGGAGATGGTAGCAGTGTAAGCCAGTAAAAATAGTAGCATGCTGTCAACATTCCAGGAAATATGGAAATCTGCCTTTTTGGGGTTATTGGCCTACATTATTTATCAACATTTGGCTTTAATATATGAATTTACTCAATGCTCAATGAATATCATATTTCTCGGAGAAGATACAACTTTAATGTGATCTTGGACAAACCGTCAATGGAATGGCAAACCCTCTAGGGTGGTGTTAATCAATAATTTGTGGCAAATTATTTCTTCCAGAGAATTGCTCGGGTGGATAAGTGACTTCAGGGAAAAGATGGTGGCTTCCACTTTGCCTCTCACATGGACAGAGAATCCGTAGCCTGACACTGACATTTCAAGGGGCAAATTCCTTTCAGGAATTTAGGGGGAAAGCTAGTAGGTAACTGGATTTTTAGTGTTTGAAAGAGGAAGGCAAAATCACTGGAAATTTAAAACCAAGCTTTTACCACTAGTTCATACTTTGCAAAATCAGAATTAATCTATTTGATTTTCTTTTCGTTCTGTCAGGAAATTTTGATCTCTGATATCACTGGAACTAGGAGTAGGTAGAAGAAGCAGCTGTTGGGGGTAAAATCTGCATAGGGTGCAATGAAGGAATCTCTTTTCAAACAGTGATTTGTAGAAATGCAGCACAGCTAATTTAAGAGGAATTCTAATCTCTGTAGCTTTTCTTTATTCTCTGATAAGTCAAGTCTTTGTTCTAATGAAGGCCCCAAATCTCTAGCTGGGGAAGGGGATAAATAAGCATTATATATAAGTACCTACTCTGTCCCAAGAACTATGTGAAGTGCTTTATAAATACAATCTCGTTTAATCCGCACAATAACCCTGCAAGGTAGATGTATTATTATCCCCATTTTATAGGTGAGGAAATGGGATCAAACAGAGATTAAGTGACTTCTTCAGGGTCACAGAGCTAGCAAGTGTCTGAGGCTAGATTTGAACCCTGACTCTGGGTCCCACTGAGCTGTTCAGTTTCACAAAGCAGAGGAAGTAATTCAGAGGGTTTACAAGCTTTAAAGCTTCCCTGGACTGCTGAAAGACTTGTTCTGCTCTCCATTTCCTTATCAATTTCAGTTCAATTGAATATATATTCATTCATTCAAGATCCTCTTTGCTCAGGCCGTGGGGTAGGGCAAAATAAAATAGGACAGGAGTCCAGTGACTGGGGTGGCTAAAGGAATACAGACAACCACAATTCAGGCTAATTCAATCCATTCAATCTCACAAATTTAATAGTATTGTGTTAAGCATGAGATTATAAAGACAAAGGGAAAAATAATCTCTCTTCAGGTGTTTATATTCTACACATATAACATACATGCATACTAAAGACTGAATACACTAAGTGCACAGGAAAGGATCAGGCAAAGTGTTAAAACAAATTTAAGGAAGGGAGAGATTACATTCAGTTGTGTAAATCTGGAAAGACCTTGAGGAGGCTGTGACAACTGAGGAGAACTTTGGAGGAAGAGAGTGGTTTTAACATGAGAAAGATGAGGTAGAGAGCCATTCTTGCTCTTCATAAATGGGTGGAGAAGGAAGAAGGGGCAAAATAAAATCTGGGAAGGTAAGTAATTTAGTGTAATTGAAAGACTGAGGGAAGGTGGAAAGACTGGAGGTGGATTGTGGAGGGTCTCATCCTCCCCACCTAGGAAATCCTAGCTCCTCCAGTGGGTTTATGCCTAATAATACTAAGAGACCATGTCTAGCTTGGAGCAGGAATCATGAAATGAACCTTGGTCATAGAGCATTCAGTTCAAATATAAATACCATTCTTGTCACTAGTAACTATGTTACCCAGACCTCCAGGAAACACCAAGACAAGGATGACTTATAAAATTGGGCTGTGAAGGAAACACAGATGAACCAACTAGTTGTTTCAAAAATAACTAAATCATTTAAGAAAAGGCTGAGGGAATGAAACTGTCTAGGGAACATTTTGGGATCTGACAGAAATTGACTTAGAATCACAAATAATTCTCCCTTTTCCTACAACAAAGAGAAATGTCAATTTTCAGCCCATGTCAAATGGAAATGATAGGCAGACATACAATAGTTGTACAAATTACACAGATTTGTAGAAGTTGTACAAATCATTTTCAAACTGATCGTCTTAATGTTGATCTGTAGCAATTCATACATGTATATATGCATATATGTGTATATACATATATATACACACAGAAACCCATCACTATATGTAATATATGCATACATATGTGTATATTCACACACACATACACATACACACACACACAGGGGGAAAAGCAGGTTGGCCAGTTCAGCGGGTACATGAAAGTGTAGGAAGTCTGGGGTATACTGGAACAAGATGAAACACACACACACACACAAACACACACTCTGACACACACTCACACACACTCACACATACACACACACACTGTCATATATACATAGGTATTGTGAAGCTTAAATGAGATAATGGATGTAATGTACTTTGTAAATTTTAAAGTGCTATATAAATGTTGCTGCTGCTGCTGGTGATGACAGCTTCTGGTCACCAGGCCTCCTTTGTAGTGAGGACTTCCTTCCTTGAGCTTCCTATTGTATTCCTGCTGAGCTCAAACAATGTTATAGAGTAATACAGAGTTATGCTGCTTAATGTTTAACAACTGGGCACACTCCCCCCCCCAAATAAAAGAAGAAAAATAAAGGAAAAAGTGTGCATATACACTTTTAGGTTTATTCTGCATAATTAACATTTTATCCATCACTTCCTTAAGTCTAGATAATAAACAAAACAATAAATCAAGACATGATTTGTAGTGTTTGCCAATTTCAGAGGTATTAATGCTCATACTGAAAATTTAACAATTGGCTTTTTTGGCTGGCCCCAGTACACCTCTGCATTCCCACACTTTCATATGACAGCCAACTTGCTGTTCCCCAAAGCTGAGATACCACCATCTCCCACCTCATGCCTTTTCTCAGACTGACCCACCCCCAAGTCTCTTGTTCATGCTCTCTCCTTCACTAATTGATTTGCATTTACTTATTTACATGCTTTATCCCATGAGAGAATGTATGCTCTTTGAAGGCAGAGAATAACTTTCATTTTTATTTTTGATTCCTTAGCACCTTATGTCAGTGCCTTGCTCAGAGAGACAGATAATAAACCTTTGTTAACTTTAATTGAACTCCTACAGGCTATAACTGAAGCAGATGAAATTTTTACAAAGAGAAACACTTTTCCCCCAAAGGGCTGAAGGCAAACATCAAGATTGAGCATATTAGAAGTTCTGATTCTTTCTGTCTCTCTGTGTGTCTCTCTGTTTCTTTTACTGTTTTTCTATCTCTGTCTGGCTCTCTACATATATATGTGTGTGTGTGTGTGTGTATCTATATTTATATATATTCATATATGTATATATTTATGTATATGTATATGTATACACATATATATCTATCTCACACATACATGTATATACACATTTATATGTAGTTGTTGTTCAGTCATTTCAGTCATATCTGACTCTTTGTGACCCCACTTGCAGTTATCTTGACAAACAAACTGGAATGGTTTGACATTGCCTCCTCTAGCTCATTTTACAGAAACTGAGACAAATAGAGTTAAGTGACTTGTGTAGGATCACACAATTAGTAAGTGTCTGAGGCCAGATTAGAATTCAGGAAGAGGAGTCTCCCTAATTCCAGACCAGGCATTCTATCCACTGCATCACCTAGGATAAAATTTTATGAAATTCCTCCATGAGTAACTGGTAAATAGGAGGAATTGGGATGTCGTTATTAGCAGGAACAATCAATAGGAGAGAATTCAGCACTAGATATAAGGAGCTCCTGTCTCAGTCCTTCCCAAGGAGGGCATGTTTGAACTTTTCAGACCAATCCAGCTTCCCCCTAGGTGGACACATTGCTTTGTAAAGACCAAATTAACACTAGCAAGACATCAAAGTGTTCGCTGCAGATGACTTGGACCTCATACCAGGTTCTTAAAAAATAATACTAGAAAAAGGAAATCCATGGTATCTGATGTGATTAGATACCACCAGATGAGATGTGAATCTGGACTCTGAGATCAGCTATTGGGCAGATCATTCATGAAATATAATTTGTATAATGAAAATGAATGCATAAATGCAAACTGTTTGTTTAGCTTGGCATTCAAAGTTCATCATGGCTTGTCGACAGTTTATCTTCCTAGAATTCCTGTTAATCTTTCTAATAGAATCTCTCTCTCTCTCTCTCTTTCTCTCTCTCTCTCTTTCTCTCTCTCTCTCTCTCTCTCTCTCTCTCTCTCTCTTTCTCTCTCTCTCTCTTTCTCTCTCTCTCTTTCTCTCCCTCTCTCTCTCTGTCTCTCTCTGTCTCTCTCTCCCTTTCCTTTCCTCCCTCCCTCCCTCTCTCTCTCACTCTCTCTCTCTCTCTCTGGTTCTGGCTCTCTCAATACCCCCTCCCTTCCTCCCTCTCTCCCCCTCCCCCAGGTTAACTGGCCTACTGGCTATTTTCTAAACTTCCATCTCTGTGGCTTTGCTCAGGTGATCTTCAGCACCCAGAAGATACTCCTTCTTTAATTCTGACTTTGAGAATGCTTAGCTTCTTTCAAGGCTCAATTCATGTACTAGACTAGACCCTAATTAAATCCTTTCCTGTTTCTCCTAGTTCTCTCCATATTCAAAGTAATTTGGATCTACTAGACTATAGGTTTTTGAATGCATTTCTGTCCTTCTGTACCCTGAACCTAGCTTACTGCCTTTCTACATAGTAAGTAAGCATTTAGGAAGTACTTGTTAAATTGAAGTGAATCATGATTTGCTTGATTAAATATTACTAATTGACATAGTTAAAACTTGGTAGAGACTTTGCTACTAAATCTGTGGATCTATCACTCTTATAATGTTGCTATCCCCAGGGGTGGGAAATTATTAACTTTCAAAATATAGTTAAATATTCATATATATACCTAAGCTTCAAGAGAATTGGTGAGATTGCTGAATCTATGTATAACTTTTATAAAATGTTAGACTTGGAAAGATCTTAGAAATGAAATCTAAACAGATAAGGAAAAGGGGTTCAGAAAGGTCAAGTGATTTGCCTATTAATATTGATATGTATATAACACATTCAATAAAACAAATAGAAATTAATTTTGCACAATCTTTCCTTTTGGATTTTCAGTAACATCAACACCAACCCCCTTCCTCACCACCAAGGTGTGGAAAACTGAGAGCCAACTGTTACTGCAAATTGAGAAAATTGGCTGATTTGGTTCACTGCAAGGCATGGGCTATTGGAGGGCTCAGTTCTTTCACTGTATATCTGTGCCTCTGGCGAGGAACTGCCTTTGATGTCCAGAGAGAACTAGGCCTGGCAGGGAAGATATTTGACAGACACACATTTTAGAAGTATTTTGTAGGTAAAATTTTCATCCATAAAATCACATTAACATTTCAAACATGTGACCTTCTAGGATTCAAAGCCATCATCTCCGGAGAGATTCTTCCTCCTCTCATGTGGCTATTTTTCTTACAGGGCAGAGAGAACATGATTTTCCCCCAAATGCTCCAACCATGCATGACCTCCATCTCAGAAGTAAACCATTAACAAGCTGGCGGGTGCCTGGGATAGGGAGAGAAAGAAATATGTCTTTGGTATTACAACTTCAGCCGAGATGACAAAAAATAAAATGCTGGCCTAGAGATCAGCATAGAGTCATTCAAAAAGCTAAATAGTGCTGGGGATAAATCATAATTATTGTTATGAAGCAGGAGACCAGAGTCCTAGTGAACCTTTGCCAGCATACAGCCCTGCTCTGACTGCTGTTCAACATTCAAAACTGCCAACTTCATTTCCTTCAAGCCTGTCATAAATAACACATCTATCTAGTGTAAAAGTGTGTGTGGTGGTTGTTTTTTTTTTTGTAATAGCAATAAAGCACTGCAGAGAGTACTGTTATTGTGAGCTCATATCACTCTGGGAAGAGATGGGTTCTGGTCACAAATACTGATTTTAGCTAAGGATGTACAGGGTCCTGATCAGAAATGAATATGGTGCAAATGGAACCAATATTCAGGAGGGTTGGGGCAACCTTACAGAGTTTATGATTCTCATGTTTTGCCTTAAGTCCTCTGTCAGGACACAATATCTTACCTGATTGCGATGAAACTCCTCCTTTGCTCGTTCATTTTTTTCACTCCCTCATGGGATAGAGATGGTCTGTCTGCTCTCCTGGCATGACTATGTTCAGACTATCCTGAGTTACTCCCTGACTGTTTTGCCCCAGGTGAAAAATATCTAGTTATAGCTTTAACAAGAGTTTATGCTGTATGGGCCACTAGGTCTAATTATGACTATCTGCCCGTAAACCAAATCTCTTTGGAAGGATATGCTTTTGGTCATGTGGATAGCAGAGGTCAGTATATTATTATGATTATTTTAACATATGTCCTAAATCCTAAATGTATTCAAAAGGTAATGAATTGCCATAGAAAGAACATTGAAATAGGAAGGAGTTTTAATTAATTAAACAAACAAGGTCAGTGCCATAACAGAGGTCCAAAGTAATACAAGAGTTGAGGAGAAGGAGAGATAATTTCTGTTTGTTAGGTTTTTTGTGGGGAAAGGAGGACAGAAATCCGTAGTCTAATTGGAAATGGTAAGTGGAATCCTTTTAAACTAAAACCTGAAGGATGTTTAGGAATTTCAATAGTGAGAAATGGAAGTGGGGGACAGAGGTCATTCAAGGGGGATGGAACTGTATGAGCACAGGTTTGATGTTCCCTTGGGACTCTCTCTCTAGCTTTCTCTAAGATTCAATTCAATATGCCATTTGTTGCAGGTCCATCCATACTGCCATTCTCCCCACCTCTCACATACCCTGCTTCCCCATATGCCAGTGCCCTTCACCCTAGAAATCTCTATGTATTTACTTCTTGTGTAGTTTATATTGTCCTATCTGTGTACATGTTTTTTTTTTTCCATATCCCGATCACCTCCTCCTAATCTTCATTGTAATGAAGGATCCTTGAGGACAGGGATTATTCATTTTTGTATTTTTATACCTAGAACCTAGCATGGTGTCTGGATCTTAGGAGAACAACAAATGCTGGTTGAATGAATTAATGAAAAGGGTTACCTAGAGGGGTCATTGCTGTCACTGGGGAATCAAGTACTAATGATAGAATTTCAGACATTGTGACAGGTTATGAGTGAAAAATTTGAGTCAGAGAGCTTTTCTGGCCACAGTAGATTGTAAGCTCCTTATGGGCACATCCTCTTGCTTCTATCTTTCTATCTTCAGTTCTTAGAATAGTGCCTTCCTTAAAAACATCTGTTGAAGTGAATTCCTGGTACTTCTTCAGTCACATTAAGTAGGCAAACCTAAGGTTGTTTCTAATTGTGGGATGCTTTAAGGCAGTGGTTCTCAACTTGTGGGTCGTGACCCCTTTGGGGATCAAACGACCCTTTCATAAGGGTCACAGGGGTCACCTAAGACCATCATAAAACACATATTTATGATGGTCTTAGGAGTCCAGACATAGCTTCTATATCCATTTTCAAGCAGGTCTACCCACATATAGATACACCCACATATGAGTATTAAAGGGTAGCAGCATTCAGGAAGGTTGAGAACCACTGCTTTAGGGCAAAAGTTGTATCTATTTTTCTTACTTTATACAAGGTCATATACAGAAGTTCCATGTTGGGTTGGTAGGCATGGAGCTAATGAAGATATTAAAAAAAAAACAACAGCAACAACAAACAGAATACTGTCTGTCACCCAAAGGATATAAACTATTCCACAATTATGGTCACCTAATTCTCCCTCTTGAGGCTGAGAGAGCCACTCTTTGGCTGCTTCAATGTTAATTTTCATGATTTGCTAATTTGCCCTTAGGAGAGGCAAATACTATTACTACTACTAATAATGATAGCTAACATTTATATGGTGCTTTAAGGTTTGCAGCATCCTTTACATGTGGTATCACATTTGATCTTTACAACAGCACTAGTAGGGATGTACTATTATTACTTCCATTTTTGTACAGTACAGTTTTCTCTTGTGCATACCTTCAACCACTAAATCTCTGTAGCACTTTCTGGGCTACAAATCCCAGTTCTCACACCTACTTTTCTAAGTCTTGGTTTTTAGAAATTCCCTGATTCTCTCTTCTACGCAGTCTCATTTCTACTTCATACCCATGAATAAACCACTGGGACTACCAAGGTTCTCATGCAGTTTAGAGGTGCAGGGACTCCAAAATACTAAGGTTCGGGGTGGTATTGTCCGGAAAGAATTCTAGGGCTCAAGCAGTTCCAGTCAAGTAGCAAAAAGTTTATTGTAATGCTCATATGACAGGCAGAACTCCTTGGGAAACTTGAGAACTAACAGGACTGTGTATATAGGAAAGTATATATAGGAAAATATATATTGTGTACGTAGGAAAGTGTATATAGAAAAAACAGTGCATTGTAGCCAAGTATGCTAATTAGGTGGTGTGGGGTGGGATCGAGGAGTGGTCATTTTCTAAAGGAAAATACAGTTTGTGTACCTTGGGTATAGTTATCACTTACTATTGGCAACCCTGAGGAGGACAGTTGTTTCTAATTGATGTGCTTCTGGTCTGCTACATCTGTGATAAGACAGCCTCAGAAGTTGATGTCTATACCTTGGTCTCTGGATACAGAAACTGTAGGACTCAGTACATCATAGTTCTGATGGCACAAGAACTGTTCATACAAGGGACATTCTACATACAAGTTATTCTTGTAACAGGGAGAGAGAGTTTGCCTCATTGGGGTCCACTCATGAGTTATGGTCAGAAATAGGTCTTTGGTGTATGATCCTAGGACTCAGCTTCCATTCTTCTCCATGCTATCACTGTTCTCTATTTGCAATAAGTCAATCATTTAATCATTAACTTTTAGCCACACAGTCACAAAAGAAAAAAAGCAACCCTTTATTAAGGACCAATTATATGTCAGGTACTGTGCTAAGGGATGGTGATACAAAGAAAGACAAAAGAAATTCATTTCCTTGGAGGGCTTGCAATCTAATGGTATGTGCTCTTCATTATTTCCCAAACTTAGGGGCTAGTTTTTGTAACCATGATTCTTACAATATACTTGATTTAAGTACAATCTGAGATAGTTATAGACTAGACTTGCACTTTCATTGTTATATGTAATTCTCAGATGAGGAAAATTCTGGTACCAATGTAGATTGGCACTATCTCTACTGCTTACAGTTTTTGTAAGAGAATTGCCTAGAGCAGAGATATCAGGTATGGCACCCATAGGCTGCCTGCACCCCCACAATACCTCTGAGTGCTACCTAAACCATACTAAAATATAATTGGGAAATAGCTTACAAATAAAACAAAATATTGGTTATATTAATATGTGCTTTTCTAAGTCACTGTGAACCTTCAGAGATCCTTCTGGTTTAGTGGCCTGTTTCTATTTGAGTTTGACTTCACTGACCTAGAGAACTGAAACATGAAATGACTTACTTGGGTCCTGCAGCCAGTAGGTAGGTGTCAGAGGCACATCTTTAACTCATGGCTTTCTGACACCCAGTCCAGCTTCCTCTCCACTATGATGTGGTTCTTGTATGCTAAAAATTCTAAAGTCTAGCTTGTGGCTAGCTGGCAGCTATGTGCCCCTGCAACCTTGGGTTTCATAGCAGAAAACGTTTGGCCAACAATTCTTGATCCATCAGAAGAGATCACAAATATTATTTATTCTATATAACACACTGACAAAAAACATCTCCTTTATTGCAAGATATGAAGACCTATATCTTCAGGGTGGAAAGTCTGTATCCATCTGGGGTTTGACAAAGTTATCACTATGGTTTCTCCTAATGAATAATCCAATAAGCCTATGAATTTCAGGTTTCATGATTGCATTTATGGTTATAAGAGGATATGAATCATATTTATTATTATGTCACATTTATCAGTTCCCAAAAAAAGTTTAGAATTAAGTATTGAAAATTCTAGTAAGGAAAAAAAATCCTTTTTTTTTTAGCATATTGCTTACTTTAGAGAGTTGTATTTTAATGAAAAATTACATATATTGCCTTCTGAGACACAATGAAGAAATGTGATTTCAATTTTTAAAAACTGAGAAACTGATAAGAAATAACAGGGAAGAAGACTCATCTGCAACAGCTCTTTCACACTACTTAAATTACTATTTTTAGGAACCAACAGGAGCCTTTAGCCTTATAAAAGAACAAAGCAATCTGTGAAACAATGGAATAGAATTACTAGAAAGGCAATTCTTCCTTATAAAACTGGCACTGTGGACTATAAGACAAGTATTAATGAACATCAGCCCAATGGATCCATCTGTAGGGTTTCAGTTACTGAGGAACCTGCGAGCTTACATTAATGCTTAAGAAGTAAACTGGGGTGATGTAGTAGGAAGAACATTGAATTCTAAGGTTAAGGCATGAGTTCTCATTATAGCTCTCCTTTCTATGACCTGCATAAGGGACCAAATCATTTTCCCTTTGTGGGCCTCACTTACGTTATTTCTAAAGAAAAATAATTGGGTCAGATGTCTTCTGAAGTTCCTGCTAGTTCTAGGACTTTTGATCCCTTGTGTGAGGACTTCCTTAATTTGGCAGAAAAAATATTATACACCTTGAGTTTGCTGAAATATCAAGCATAACTTCCATGAGCATGCTAGCATCCAGAATGCTCCTGGATGTATTTGATCATGAACGGCAGTAAGTCAGCATTAATCATATCATGACTATGCATGTGGAACTTTTTCATCTCCAATAGACAGACATATCATGGGGAAGGGGGGGAAGGTGAGAGGGTCCTGATGTTTAGAGATTGTGAATGATAAAGTTCCCAGGATCCTTTATTTTATTTTATTTATTTATTTTTTTTAATTTTTTTTTT
>CM053594.1:278988422-279006801 GCA_028646575.1 Pseudocheirus occidentalis | reverse complement strand
GGGACTCAGTGTTATGGTTTCTGAATAAAGACCTTGGTTCTGCCTTCCATGTGGAGAGTTTGCTACATTTTGTGATCCAAAACTATACCAGCATATTCATAACCATCATGGGTGTTGTGAATATCTCATTATTGATACAGAGGGTAGGACAATTGGGGTTAAGTGACTTGCCCAAGGTCTCACTGATAGTATGCTAAGTGTCTGCAGCAAAATTTGAACTCTGGTCCTCCTGACTCCAGGGCCAGTGCTCTATTCACTGCACCACCTAGCTGCCCCTTACATTACTCATTTCCACCAGATTTTGAGTTACAAATTTTCTTCCCATCTTTCCACAATCCACCAGCCCAAAACAGCAATCCCATCCCACTCTATACTTCCTCCCCGAATCTGCTCTCTCCTATATTCTCCCCCATCATCCTTCTGACTTTCTGGTAGGGTAAGATGGATCTCCCTACCCTATCTTATTTCCCTACCTTATCTTATTTCCCAGTTGTATGTAAATAATAATAATAATTATATACATATGTGTGTATTAAACATTTGATTTTAAAACTTTAATTCTAGATTTTTTTCCCTTCTCTAGTCACCCAACCCCATTGTAAAGACAAGCAATTCAATACAGGCCATATATATGTAGTTACACAAAACATCTCCACAATGGACATATTGTGAAAGACTGACTATATTTCCCTCCATCCTATCCCACCCCCAACTTGTTCTGTTTTCTACTTTGTCCCTGTCCCTTTATATGTATGTGCTTCTAACAACCCTCCTCCCCCCCCAACCTACCCTCCTCTCATCATCCTCCCTCTCATCCCCTTCCCTTCTACTCTCCTGTAGGGTTAGATACCCAATTTAGAGTGTATGTCACTCCCTCCCCAAACAAAATTCAATGAGAGTAAGATTGTCCTATTCCCTTTTGCCTTGCTGTTCTTCCCCTCCACTGTAGCAGTTATCCCTTGTTTCTTCCATATGAGACAATTAACACCATTCCATCTCTCCCTATCTCCTCTCATCATATTCCTCTCACACCTCTCAATTTCACCTTTTAATATATCATCCCTTCCTATTCAATTAATTCTGTGCCCTCTCTCTTTGCATATCTGTACACATATTTACACACACTCACATATGTATTCATATGCAGATATACCCTCCTATATAGACATATGTGTATGTATGTGTATACACACATACACACATTTGTATTCCCTTCAACTATCCTCATACTGAGAATAGTTTCATAAGTTACAATTATTGTTTTTCCATGTGGGCATGTAAATAGTTCATCTTTGATAAGTTCCTTATCATTTCTTTTCCCTTTTAACCTTCTCATACTTCTTGTATTTGAATGTCAAACTTCATTCAGCTCTGTTTTTTTTTTTTATCATGAATGCTTGAAAGTCCTACACCTCATTGAATAACCATATTTTCCCCTGAAACATTATACTCAATTTTGCTGGGTAGGTGCTTCTCACTTTTAATCCTAGCTCCTTTGATCTCCAGAATATCATATTTCAGGCCCTTTGATCCCTTAATGTAGAAGCTCCTAGATCCTGTGTTATCCTGATTGTGCTTCCACAGCATCCAAATTGTTTCTTCTTGGCATCTCGTAATATTTTCTCCTTAATCTGGGAAGAAACCACATTTCTAAAACTCTTCAATGTTCCTCATGAAATGTTGAATTTAGTACTAAAGATAATGGTGTGGATGTACCCTGAGCAGGGAAGACAAGAGCAGGATTGGTGCTGCTCTAGCTCTACCTGTCCCTCTCTTACTACAGCCCAAGATTGCATTTCCTGTTTTAGGTGGTATAATAGTTCATTTGACATATATTAAAGTTGCACTCTACTAGAATTCCCAAACCTTATTCAAAGGAACTGTTGTCTGAACACATATTCTTCATTCCATTCCATGCTTCAGCAACTGATTATTTTACTCTAAGTATAAAGCTTTACTTTTTTTAAATTAAATTGTGTCTTTTAGCTTTGGGTTCATTGTTCTAATCTGCTTAAATAGTTTTGGATCCTAATTTGGCATGATCACTTCCATATACAAAAACAATAAACATGTGATCTGTAACTTTATCATACCATATGAGGACTGATTGACAAAACTAAGAATGTATAACCTAGAAGAGAGACAGTTGCTGGGATAGGATTGAAGGAGGGGAAAATGGATATATATATACATATATATATATATATATATATATATATATATATATAAAATTTGGGGACAAAAGCAAGTTTAGACTTGTCATAATTAAAATATCCTAATAATTGGAACTATCTAAAAGAGGGATATGCTGCCTCCAAAGGGGAAGAAGATCAAGGCAAATTGGCTCGTTGTTCTTTGTTGTGTTACAAAAGGAATTTCTGTTTAGCTTAATTCTACTACATGCCCTCTGACCCCTTACAATTCTAAAAGTTTATGATTCTATATAATGCTTCCTTCTGCCCCCCCAAAAAATACTAGCCAATGTTTTTTTCGGGGGTTTGGGGGATTGTTTGTTTGTTTAGCATACAAAGAGGCAATTTTCAGTCTTCTTGAAAAATAGCATTCAGCATTTCTCTTTCTCCAAGTAATGTGGATAAATGACACGAGACTTGGAAAAAAATGACTAAATGAAAAATAATTAAATATGAAGCAAAGGTTATATATCTCCTGGCCTCGGTGTTAGAAACTAGGCTGGACATTGTAACAAATCTAATTTAAAATGATGGTGAGGGATCTCTGCTGTGAAAGAAACACATTTCTAATTAACTCAGAGCTAATTAAAATATAGAACATTCCCCTATCTATCCACTCTCAGCCCTGGCTTTGGATATGCCAGACTTTGCAGCTTATACTTGTGACAGCTGATGATCAAATTTATACTGATCTTTGTATTTCCCCTCTGTTTCATCTGACTGGATTTTTCAATTTCCAATTTTCAAAGCATTATTCTTTCTCCTTTCCATTCAGTCACAGCTCATTTAACTACTGGATAAAATTTGACTAAGTGATATGAGTATGTGGTCAGGAATTTCTTGATGCTTAGGTAATACCTATGAGAACTGAGTTGGGGTGGAGGAGGGACAGGGCAGGGGGTGAAGAAGAAAGTTACTAAAGGCCTGGGGGAAGGCTAAAAGATAAGGAGCTGCTAAGTGGTACAGTGGACAGAAGCCTGAAATCATACTTATCTTCCTGAGTTCAAACCCAGCCTCAGACACTTAGTTGTGTGACTCTGGGCACATCACTTAACCCCATTTGCCTCAGTTTCCTGATCTATAAAATGAGTTGGAGAAAGAAATTGCAAACTACTCCAGTATCTTTGCCAAGAAAACACCAAATGGGGTCACAAAGAGTCAGACACAACTGAAAGAACTGAATAACCGCCTAAAAACAAAGTTAAGCTATTTCATCAATTTGTTTAAAACCAATCCTGAATGTTATTCTTTCCTATAAAGAGAGAGAAAACGAATCTGTCAGTATCTTTCTCAAAACTGGTTTGGTGAAAATTGCAATTGACTAGAATTTCAAGGAACTTGATCCTAGTCTTATTTCTGCCCTTAAATAGTTGGGTGACCTCAGAAAAAACACCTATCCTCTCTGGGTCTTAGTTTCCTAAGAAGGAGCAAGACCAGCTAAACTCTAAGATCTCTGTTTGACCTGAAGTTTGTGGAATAGTAGAAAGAATACTAGAGTCAAACTACAGAGAGGAATCAAAAACCTAGATTAGAATCCTAACTTCTCCAGTTATTTTTTTTAGCTTAAAATCTTGTGATCTTGCATTCAACTTTTTTGTATAGTACCTCAAGTTAATATATTTTATTTCCCAAATGAGATTATGTCATTCATTCATTCATTCAACAAATATTCATTAATTTTCTATGTACAAAACTATGCCAGATATTATTGTGGCTAAAAATGAACATATGATACCATTCATGCCCTCAAGGAGCTTACAGTCTAGGGGAAATAATATTCTTAGCTCCCTTTGAGACTCAGTTTAAGTGCTACCTTCTACTAAAACCTTTTTTCTAATACCCCAATCTGGTTTTTTTTCCAGCCAGACATTCATTATTTTTTCCTTTCTTTGCAGCTCTTTTATTTATCTGTGTATAATTTTCTCCCCTAAAGTCAGGGACTACTTTATTTGTGTTTTATCTCTAGCATGTAACCGTACCTGGCACATAATAGGTACTTATTAAATGTTTGTTAAAATGAATTAATTTGAATATAAATTTTACAAATAACTTGAGATTTCATATGAAGGCTAACTTGCATGACTCAGATTCTAGGGGCTATGAAAAGTTAATTGATCAACAAACTTTATTGGGTAAGCTTGTAAAATGAAGTGGTAGGACTGGATGATCTCTAAAATCTTTCTCAATTCCAACAGCTATTGAAAACACTTTATAAACATCATACATATATGGACAGAAGTCATACTACTACTGCTAATAATAACTAGCATTTATATGACATTTTAAGATCTGCAAAGTGTTTTCCAAATGTTATATCAATTGATTCTCACAATAACTCTGGGAGGTAGGTGCTGTAATTAAACCTATTTTAAAAAGGAGAAAACTCAGGCAAACAGAGGAATAAAGCCAAGCACAAGCAGCTTTCCAGAAGAATGCTACTGTGAACAGCTTTTAAGTTTCGGATTACACAGTATAGTGAACACTATTTATTCCATAACAAATCAGAGCAAAACATTCACAGTGAATCAAAGTACAGCATTCACAATGTTACAACTTATCACAGATAATCAAAATATAGCACTCACAACTACTTGTCACAGAAAATGGCCACAGTTTCCACTACAATGGTCACAAAGTTTCAAACAAAGAACCATCATTTAGTAACTCAAGCATTCACAAAATCCTTAATTCAATCACAAAGTATAATAGTCAAAATTCTCTACTCATGGGGCACACTAAGTTAACTCAATCAGTCATTTATCCAGTCATCAATCACTATGTACAATCATTATATCAACTTGATCCAAGTAAAGTCTTCTTTCAGCTTCACTCTGGGTGGTTTCTTGGATTCCCTGGATCCCCTTCCATGGTCCCAGACCCTACCTGGATTCACTAAACTATCACCTGGGTTCAAAGGCATTGTTGCTGCTGCTACTACTAATAATAAAAGGGTTTATAAACTATTTAGAAAGGTAAATACATAAAAAGATTGGTCCTAATACAAAAGTTATATAACCATGGAAGAGAGATCAGATTGTTTATATACTTCAACACTTTAAAAATATGTAATTTCATCCTTGTGTTTTTTCCTACATGGAGGGTACTGCAACTGCTAAAAGTCTTAGCAGACATTTTCAAGAGTTGCTATGATTAAAAAAGTAAAACACATTACCTGGTGTCAATTTTCTGGCAATGGACTACTCCAAATTTAGCTGGACTAAACAATCTGTTCTTAGACTCCATCCTCAAAGCCTATACAATTGGGTACACCTGTTTTGGAATAATCTTAAAAAGACAACCCTAGCCTTTATATCATGCTCAGGTATTAAATTAAGATTTCTATGCTCTATTATCTATCTCCTTCTTTAGAAAGAAAATGATAGGTAATTAATTGTCAGTTAAGTGGGACAGATAATAAGCTTTATGAGTTCCAGGAGAATTAATAAGGACCAAAGAATTCAGGGACTTATTCATGAAGGAAAAGAGCTTCAGCTGAGCCTTGAAGGACAAATAGAATTGAAATAGGCTAATGGGAACAGGAAATGTTTCCTGAGCAGAAAATGATAACTACAAGAGTCTGACCCCAAGTCAAAAATCATATGCTTTACCCATCCTGGTTTTCCTTACTACAGATTCACTGAAATAGAGGCTCTGTCATTCTCTGCCAGGTCAAACAGCCATAAAAAGAAAGGTATGTATCAACTCAGTCATTTAGCATATGAATTTCTTTCATTCAGACTGCTTGTATATCTTGATACAGATAGAAAATTTGTTGTTTATGTTATTCTAAATACTCTTTGAAAATACAGCCATTAAAAAAAAACATACTCTCAAGACCCTTACAACCTATCAATCTAATGAAAGAGAGAGGGGGGAGAGAGAGACAGAGACAGAGACACAGTGACAGAGACAGAGAGACAGAGAGACAGAGAGTCAGTTAGCTCATAGGAACCAAAGAATAGCCAAGTACTGTAAGTGAATAACCCCCCTCCAGAATGATGGGAACAGATGTTTTTCCCTATTACAGCCCATATCACACAGTCAAGAAAACATTTGTTCTGTTTTCACAACTATAAGAGAAATGTTTTGTAATGCAATGTCTACAAAAAAAAAATGAAGGGATGAAGGAAACCTGCTGCATTTTGTCAAGGATTTTAAACAAGGTAAGTCCACTAAATGTTTTTCTGTCTAAATACAGCAAAATCTAGATGAAATGAAGTAAAAGTTTTGTGTGGGTAAAACCTGTGCTAAACTTGGAATTTTCTTTGGTACATCAGGTTAGGGCTAGCTGTGCCATAGTTGGACCATGAGTATATGTAGCTGCTGAAGCAAAATCAGAAAGAACTAAATAGGGGAGAGGGATTAGAAGAGGTGGGGACGAGGGACTGTTAGATGAAGGCTTTTGGAAAGAGATAGGGAAAGTTGGTGGACTGGGCATAGGAATGATGTAGTAGTATAGGGATTGGGGTACAAATGCTCTTAGGACTTTATTGCTTACAGATATGAGAAGGAAGTGCAAGGACAAAGAGATGGATATGAGGCCATGGTATCAAGATACCTATCACCCAGACTTAACAGACCCTAAGAGACTAGAGCCAGTTGTACCTGAGGAGATATATGTCACCTGAACATAAGGAGAACAGTGAATGAGGTTAAAAAAAACCAGCAATGTAGGGAGTGTAGAGTACCCAAGACTGATGCAAAGTGGTTAATGCACACAGTGCCTGGCTTACCTAATAAGTACTTAATAAATGTTAATTGACTGTTGGTTGACTACTAGATCGTGAGGAAAGAAATATAAAATGATTTACAATGAACATGTGCTGGTATGATTGGCTTCATTATGGTATGCTGGTAGGATTGAATTCAATTAATATGCAACAGAGAGGGAGAGGTGGGGGTACCATAGGCCATAAAAGGTTAAATAGCATACACCATACACTCAGACTACTAAGCCAAGTGCCACAACCCAATCCAAACCCACCACCCTGACACAAAAGGGTAGAACCAAGGGTGAAAGGAAGGCAGTACCTCAGGTCTCTGAGAAATAAAAAGAGAGCTAGATATTTCTCTGGATTGCCCTCTGGTGCTGCTCAAAGTGAAAACCACTAGGATGAATTCTGTTCTTTTCCAGGGATAAGAAAATTTTTTTTAATATTTTGATTATTTATTTCAGTATAAAGATTTCCTTTATAATCCTGTTCTTAATGCATTTACAAACATGATTCTGAGAAGGGGTACACAGGCTTCACCCTACTGCCAATGGAGTATATGAAACACACACACACACACACACACACACACACACACACATACACACTGAAGAGCAAAGAACACCTTCCCCAAAGTAAATGAAATCTTTCTTACCTTGTTTATAAATAAAGATTAAGATAAAAATTCCCTTTGATGAGAAAACAGAAGGACTTAAATGACACTGAGGTATAAGAGATGTATCTAAGACTATCCTAGTAAGTGCATTTTTTGGAGATAAAGGAAGGCATCACAAGTTCTGGGTGCCCTCCCTGATACTGAGAGGGCCAAGGCACAAGGAGGGAGGCTGAGAACATCAATACAATCTTCACTAAGTCCATTTTTTTTCCGTGAATCCCACCCGGCCTGCTGATACTGAGAATTAACTGAGCTACTGGCTAGCCTAAGACCTGGCTTCTTCCCTGTGCATCAGTCACACTGAGCCTAATGCTCTGCTTGTGACTCAATCATAATTCCAAGGCCAAATTCTTCCATTTACCAGTGCCTGCAATCAATTTTAATACTTTCTTCTCAATATAGATGAGCAAGTCAGGAATAAATATTCAAGAGGTAAAAATGAGTAGGCAAAAAGGGGTCAGGAGAGACCCTGTGCCACTATGGGAAACCACTGAGAATTCCTCATGGATGGACATTGCTAAACATTCTGCATAGAGATCAAGGTCCTGGCAGGCAGTGGCATAAGCCATATCCCAGAGCATAGTGATAGGAAAAGTGGTGTTTGAGATGTCAATCATCCTGTGCCCTTAGACAATGCCAGACGGGGGTACAATCCATCTCCATGACAGACAATGCTCTAAAAAGGCCTTGTCAGGCCTGAACAGAGCAAGTGTCATCAAATATATAGAATTTCTCCCTCTCAGCTATTGAAATTGTGGCAATTGGGAGAAACTGTGTGAGTGGGAATGGGAGAGTAATTTAATGCAAATACTAAAATAATTGCACTCTTGAGCCTGTCCTGTGGATTAGGAGTCATCTGGCTAAAGTTTGGAATGCTCTTTAGCTTCTATAAGATATTAAAAAAAATGTCAACCACAGAGGGAGGGGTCTTAAGAATGGTTTTGATAAACTCCCAGTCTATAGGTCTTAGAGACCTAAAATGATTTCCATTTGTCTATAGAATGGTTCTACCCAAATACAAATGTGAAAAGATTCAAAGGGCATAGAATCACTGCTCTATTTTCTTGATCTACAGCATGGCTGTTTTTCCAGACTTGTGAGATATGCAAATACTGGAGATTTCTAATTGATGATATATGATTTCTATTAAGCATAGACCCCATTTTAATGTGAAATACATTTTCTTAGACTTTCTGATTTCAAACTTGATAGGGGAAAATCGCAGAAAGAGGTTGATTTTGTTTTGAACAAGTGATGAAAAGAGAAATCACTTTGTAGTCTGAAGACCTGAATTCAGATCTTCTGACACACAAGTTCCTTAACTTCTTCATAGCCCCAGGCAAATTTTTAAGACTACAAATTAAGGAGCAATTGGTGATCTGCATTGCCAAAGGGAGTTTCCTCACTGGAAGTCCCATGTGTGCATGTATGTATGCATGTGTCTATATGTAGGTATGTGCAGGTATATGTACATGTGTGTACATACATATATTATAATGTGTACATACACATATATGTACATATGTAGATATAGACTGTTTATACAGAGTGTTATTTATCTGAATATTATTAATCACCTAAAGTTTTAAAAGTACGTGAATTTATCAAACACCTATTTGTGTAGTTTTATGGTAAGGATGGTGAAAAACACAAAGATAAGTCATGAGTCTTATAAGGACTTGCATTCTAGTTACCTGAAATCTTATTGGCATGACAAGACTAAAACACATAAAAAATTAGCATCACAACTTGGCATCTTGGAACATCGACCCATCCATCATCCTAACCTCAATATTAGAATCAAAGGTATCCTTTCAGTTGCCCTCAACGCCTTCTCTTTTCTCTCCTCCAAAACCCAATCAATTGCCAATTCATCCTGACACTACTATATCTTTCTTATTATTTCTTTTTCTTCACTTACAGGATCATCACCATACTTCAGAGCCTAATGATCCTTTCTCTGGGCTCCTACAATAACTTTTTAATTGGGAATCCTTCTTCCAGTCTCTGACTTTTGAAACTTTTTACATTTTTACTCTCTCTGATCCATGTTCTACACAAGGGTTAAAATTTGTATTATTAAATTATGTATCTGACCATGTTAGTCTACTGATCAAGAAATTCTAGTGGCTCACTATTATCTTACTAAAAAATATACGAATTCCTCTGTGTTGCTTTCAAAGCTCTTTACAACCTGACTCTAAATTATCTTTCTAGACTTATTTTCCATTACTCCTAACTCATCCAATCTAAGTTCCAGTTACCCCTCCTGTTTGTTCTCCATATACAACAATCTCTCTCCCACTTCTAGGCCTTTATACAGATTGTCCCCCATGCCTGGGAACACTCTACCTCATCAGCTCAAATTCTTGGATTACCTAGCTCTTTGAAACGATCAATTGAAATGCCACTTATATTGTTGAGCAGTGTCACAACACAGCAGATTGGAATCACAAATGTTTTGTGTCTGATTGGACATGTTCTATTTACCCCTTTCCCTCTTTGAGGCACTGTCCAATTGCCTTCTGAGCTTCTGGACTAATTCATTCACTGGGGTTGGCTCTGCCTTCAAGTTTAGCCAAGTTCATTTACCAGAGTAGGAAGAAAAATAGAAATTTAGTCCAGAAAGGCCTTTCCAGTGGTTTGGAGCTTCCATAATATTCTATATCATTTGGAAAGGCATCTGAGTATTGAAAAATTCACAAAAGTGGGAGTTAATAAATCTGGATTCTCAATGGGACTCTACCAGTATCTGAAGAATGTTGAGCAAGGAAAATCCTCTCTGGGCCTTTGTTTCCTTCTTTGCAAGATAAGGGTAAAAACTAAATAATTTAGTGTAATGGAATGAATAGTAGAAATGTACTCAGCTAATGGCTAAAAAAATTATTTCTGTTACTATCTAGGCAACCTTTTTTAATGGATGTCTTTTGTTTTTGTATCAAATTAATTTCCAAATATGCCCCATCCAATATTCCTCTCCCTAATCAGACTCCCTTGATGTAAAAAGAAAAATAGTTCAGCAAAACCAATTGATATAATGAAGTATATACAACATTTTTTCACCCATAATTTCACAACTCCCCCCAAAAATGATAACCTACTTAATCTTGAGCAAATTACCTCTTTTCTTTCAGGCTTTCATTTCTCTTAAGTAAAAGGATAGGGTTGAGCACCTGATCTCTATGCATGCTTTCAGAGTCATTCAAGTCCAGTGACAAGACAAAAATTAGGACAACTGGCAATGACCCAGAATGTAATGGATGACCTTGGTGTCTTCAATGACTGATCAAGTTTGAAGTGCTCCATAGCATTTACTTCAATTGCCCTCATGGACATTGGTTCAAATTGTTCTAATCTACCCATTCAATTGGGGGAAGTCCTAAGATGTTTGAGGTAGACATTCCCCTAATACACCAAGAGCTTTGAGGCCTGTCGATCACCATTAAACTGGTTTAGCCCATCTGCTGTTTGCCTTAAGTTTTGCTGGTGCATGACTGCTAAGCATGCTACAACTTCTTAAAGCCATAGGAGAGATTTGTGTGGCAAGTGGACACCAAAGGGGGGGATGAGCACCCCTGAAAAGGGCTTGGGAAGCCCTCAAACCAAAAGTGCTGTTCCTCCTTAAATACCCATAAACCCCAAAATGAAGTTTAATGAAGTAGGCAAAAATTTAAATACCAGGATATTTAAGTAACTGAGAGGTGAAGACTTTAATGACCTTCAGTTTAAGAGGGTACATGAAATCATAATCTCTGCAGAAGTGTTCACACTAAAGACCAAACTCTGCTGTCCTCTGGTTCTGCAGGGATCAATTAAAATGCTTTCCAAGTCTTTGACTTTAAAAGGGAAAAGTTGAATTCTTTAATCTATAATTTCCTGATTGCCAGGCTCCAGAAAACAGAACAGGATTTTTTTGTTGTTGTTCTTATGTAATCCTTCCCTGATTCTTCACTTAGCCGGACAACAAGTGGTAAAGAGTTTGGTCATCAATCTCAACTTCTTGATTTTCACTGGTGATGGAGAAGGGGAAACTTGGATCTGTTCTTGTTTGACATGCCACAAAAATGAAAGAGATATCTTTGAAACCTGCCATTCCTTGCTGCTTGTCATAGTTCATAAAGGAGATCAATGGCTCCATTATCCCCCTGGTATTTGATTGCATTCTTGATGGTGAGTAGGACTTTCAGAATACTTCATGTTCTGTCCTGCTTTAGGGAAAAATTATTTTAATTAGTTAATATTTAATATTCTTTTTTATTTTGAGTTCTGAATTATTTCTCTCTAATAAGAAGGCAAGCAATAGGATATCAATTATACATGTGAAATCATGCAAAACATATTTCCATATGAGACATGTTGCAAAATGAAAAAAGCAAGCAAAACAAAGTGAAAAAAGATACATTCAATCTGCACCTTTCATCATTTCTCTCTCTGGAGGTAGATAGCATTTTTCATTATGAGATCTTCAGAACTGCTTTGGATCATTGTATTGATCAGAGTAATTAAGACTTTCACAGTTGTGCATTGTTACAATGTTCTTCTGGTTCTGCCCACTTCACTTAGCAACAGTTCATATAAGTCTTCTCTGGGTAAAGATATTGACAATAAGGATTCAGTCTATAAAGAGGTTTCCAGTGGTTCTCAACCTTACTAATGTCGCAACCCTTTAATACAATTCCTCATGTTGTGGTGACCCCCAACCATAAAATTATTTTTGTTGCTACTTAATAACTGTAATTTTGCTACTGTTGTGAATCTATCTGATATGCAGGATATATTTTCATTGTCACAAATTGAACAGGTTGAGAACTGCTGGGTTAAACCATTCATAGAAGTACTCTTCTACAAAGCTAATAAAAAAAAAAAAGATTGGAATTGGATCCATACCAACGAATCATAGAGTATTAGAGTTAGGGAGAACTCTAAAGATCTTAGACAATATTACTGAGGAAAAAATTAGAAAGGGTAAGTTACTTGCCCAAAGCTAAACACAATTACAGGAAGAATTGAGCCAAGAATACAAGTGTCTAGTTCACTATGTTTTCTCCCAATTCTTTATTGATGTCTTTTGGTATACCTGTATGTGTCTGTGCATATTTTATATCACATTCATTTCTCAGTATTCAGCTAGTACATGGAACCTTCCTGCCTAACAAAAGAAAACCCACAAAGTTTTAATAGCACATGAAAATTCTCCGCTCATATTCCTCTATAACTATACAAAAATAAGAGATGTGTTTTCATCATCTGTCCTCCAGAAATAAAACTGTTTGTTGCAATTAATCTGAGTACAATTGCTTTTTGTGTTGTTTTCATTTAGATTATAAACTCTCGTTGCCATTCTATATGTTGTTCTTTTAGATCTGTGTCATTCTCTCACTTATTATGGCACAATAATATTTCATTAAATTCATATGCCACTGTTTATTCATCCATTCCTTAATCAAAGGGCACAAAATTTGTTTCCAATTGTGTACTACTACAAAGAATGTTGTTATAAATATTTTGTTATATAAAACCTCTCTTTCTGACATTGACCTCATTGAGGCACATGACCAATAGTATGATCACTGAGTCAAAGTGTATAAAGAGTTTAGTAATTTTTCTCACATAGTTCCAAATTGGTATCATGAGTGACTGGGTCAATTTCATGGTTCTACAATAGCATTTTAGCATGACTATCATTACATAAATCTCCTGCAATTAACTAATTCCTTTTTTACTGTTCTCTGACACTTTGAAAGATGTGATGTGAAACCTAAGAGTTATTTTAGTTTTCTCTTATTATAGACAATTTTGAGATGTGTTTTCATAAGCTTGTTGATAATTTGCATTTATTCTTCTCAAAATTGTTCATAACCTTTAACCAAGCAAATCATTGAGAATGGCTGTTGGTCTTATATGTTTAAGCCAATTCTTGGTATATCTTGGATATTTGACTTCAGTCAGAGACATTTTGCCATTCAACAGTGTTGTATTTTTCCTTGTCCCAGATGCATTGATTTTGTCCATGTAAAAAGTTTTAAATTTTATACAATTGAAATTCTCAATCATAATCTATCCTTTATGATTCCTTCTATTCTTGCTTGTGTAATTATTCTCTCCCAACCATAGATATTAAAGGTGCCTCATTTAAGAGTGCTTTTTATGATAAGATCTTTTATATTTAGGCCATATGTCCATTTAGAGATACCAAAAAGATAGAGGTGAGACCAAGCTGTGACTTGATACTGGGGAAAAGTGCCACAAAGGTAACTGTCTTTTCAATCTTCTCTAGCCAGCCAAGTCCCTGTGGTTTTCATAAAATGGAAGTATGTTGAAGGAGGCTAAAAGCAGTTTGTTGAATACTATTTTGAATGGAGGCTTCATTCGCAGGGTGAGGGGAAGAAGATAGAAACATGATGCCAGAAAAGGAGCAAAATAACCAAAGAATAGCATAATTATATCACCAAAGTCATTGGCAGAGCTATAATGATGGAGACAATACAGACTTAAATGGCCCTTTCATATATGCATCCTGGACCCTGTTATGTCATTTCATTATTTTCTGTTTTACTTGGAATTGTGAGTTCTCTTACTGACTAGCAAATATACACACATCAGTGAGCTCATGAGCTATAGATTAGACAGGATTCAGACCCCAAATGTACCTAGAATCTGAAGTCCTTGAGGAGGATCCCAGGTACTACACTGTGGTAGCTAGTCTGGGAAGATCATTTAAAAGACTATAAGGGGGAGAGAGGGAATTAATTGGAATAACCATGATATTTCTTTTATTTTTTTCCTGAGCAATGACTGGAATGTGGGCTTTCCCAATGTGTCTATTTCATTTTCTTCATACGAGACAGGCCAATCACTTTAAAAGCAGCTACTGCATGCCAAAGTGCCATAGAAATACTGTAATTTATTTATATGATAATTGAGTGCTAGTTTTAGAAATAATGTATAAAAGCATAATGAATCTTTAGAACACAACTGTAGAACAATGTTCCAAAATTTTAGAACTGCTAGAGAAAAAAAAAGTATCTCATGATTTCAAGGATAAGGCCACTGAAAATAATTCATATGACACTGTGACATTTTAATAAAGTCCTTATCAAATGATATAAGGAGATACAGTGAACTTGATCTGTTTTTATAAATTTACTTGACCAGTAAACTGTTATAAAATTTATATCAGTTAGATACCAACAGTTGGGGACCCTGTAACCTTATTATTTTACCCCTCACATAGGATAAAAAGATACTATGTAGAATCAAAATTGACTTTGTAAGAAAAGGGATATCCAAAGATCAACATAATTAATCCTGGAGAAGATACAACTGCAGGTAGTGGTGGTGGTGGTGGCAGTGGCAGCTGTGGCAGTGGCAATGGTGGTGGTTGAGGCTCAGTCTCCCTGTCTCACCAATGCTAAACTTCAGTGACTAGTCATAAGTTTCCCTCAGTTTAATTTCCCACCAGCGTTAGTTTGTAAATACTTAAGCAACCTGGTGTCCCCCTACTCATGGGAGCTCACCATAACATTGCTAGACAGTGTGGGCCTCCATATTTGGCTTAATCCTCTATAGCTCAGAACTCCAGAGCCCAAACAATTCACCATTTCATTGATAATGGTAGCAGAGATTTCAGATGTAAATCATCATACCTGGCAAAATCAGGAGCAGTTAAAGAGGCTGATTTAATAATTTTTAGTGAATGGACTTCACTAAGAGACTGGAAGAGGAGGAACTATGTTCTTCTGGGGAGAAGTCATTAGAATTTCGAATAGGATATACCACTGAAGTTTTACAAGTGTGGCTGGGAAATGATGTGGATGCAATAAGCTGAGAAAAAGCCTTGAGATCATTGGCTCTATACTCAGTCTTAAGTTCCTGAAATTTTGGTGCTAGAAAGACTAGATATTCAATAGGTACAACAAATTAAGTTTAGCAAGCCTATGTTAAATTCCTTAATACATTCTAGGATAAAGGAGAGGAAGTCTCTAATCTGGGAATATGTGTAAACTGACTACTTTAAAGACTAAGAGACTTAAGGATAGTGAAGATAGAAAAATTAGCCTATGTCAAGACTTTTTAAAGTGACCAATAGGTGCAGTTAGGTGGCACAATGGATAGAGCCCTAGTCCTGGAATCAGGAAAACCTGAGTTCAAAAAGAGGTATTAACTGTTTGACTTAAGCAAATCACATAACCCCAAATGCCTCAAAAAAAAGTGACCAATTGACTGCTCTATAATAAAACTAAACCTTTACCTAAGCATCAATGTAGAAATTAGACAATGAATTAGATATGAACACCTGTTGAAGAAAGTTACACTGAAAACACATTAGAGGGGGGTGAAGCCAAGATGGGAGCACAGAAGCAGCAAAGTTTCACAGCCACCTTAAATACCCATGAAATAAGACTCTAAATAAATTTTAAGGCACCAAAAGCCACAAAAATACAGTAAACACATCTCTTGCTGAAGGTAGCTCAGCAGGAGGGGCTCATTGCAACAGGCTGGGACCCAAGGCCAGCCCAGCCAGAAACTGTTGCCTGGTCCCAGGGTAGTGAGGAAAAGCCACAGATGGAGTCTACAGGAGAGTTGATCAGCAACACCTGGGTCAATCTCCACATTTATCAAGCCAGGAAAAATAAGGCTAAGAGAAACGTCAGTGGAATTCAAGCTAAATTTGGGGGGAAAAAGCAGTCCGGACAAACTGCCCCCAGGGCAAGGAAACAGCCTAACCCAGTTGCCTCAGAGCTCCTGGCCTACGGATACCAGGGGAGCTAAAACGATTGATCAAAGGCCAAAGGCTCTTGTGTTGAGCGGCCTGGATCTGGATCATGGTCTTGGGTGCTGGTGGGGGCTGCAGCACCCACCTAATAGCTCCAGGAGCTGTGAAAACCCCAGCTATTTGGGACAGAGCTTTCCCCACTGGAAGCAGAGTTCCACAGAGCTAAAAAATCAAGCAATTAATTGATTGGCCAACATGAGGAGAAGGAAGCAAAGTAAGAAAAGTAATCAAACTCTAGAATCCTTTTTAGGGGACAAAAAGGATCAAAGTATGGAGTGGGAGGAAGACAACAGAGTCAGAATCCCCACACAAAATGCTTCCAAGAAACATGAAGATTGTCTACAAGCCATAGATCAACTTAAAAAGGACATTAAAAACCAAGTAAGAGAAGTGGAGGAAAAATGGGGAAGAGAAATGAGAATGACGCAAGAAAGAGTCAAAGAATGTGACTGAATATAATAACACTTTAAAAAACAGATTAACTCAATGGCAAAAGAGGCCCAAAAAGCCAATGAGGAGAAGAATGCCTTAAAAAGTTGAATTTGCCAGATAGAAAAAGAATCTCAAAAGCATTTTGAAGAGAATAATTCCTTCAAAATTAAAGCAAATGGAAGCAAATGAGTTTATGAGAAATCAAGATACTATTAAACAGATACAAACAAAGGGACAAAATAGAATGTAATGTGAAATAGCTCCTTGAAAACACCACTCACCTGGAAAAATTATTGGCCTACCTGAAAGCCATGATCAAAAAAAGAACTTAAAAAGCATCCTTCAAGAGATTCTCAAGGAAAATTGCCCTGATATTTTAAAATCAGAGGGCAAAATAGAACTTGAAAGAATTCACCAATCACCTCTTGAAAAAGATCCCCAAAAGAAATCTCTTAGAAATGTTATTGCCAGATTCCAGAACCCCCAGTTAAAGGAGAAAATATTACAGGCTGCCAAGAGAAAACAATTTGAATACTGTGGTAACACAATTAGGATAACCCAGAATCTGGCAGCTTCTACATTGAGGGATTGAAGGGCCTGGAATATGATATTCTGGAGATGAAGGGATCTAGGATTAAAACCAAGAATCGCCTACCCAGCAAAATTGAGTATCATGCTCCAGGGGAAAATATGGTCAGTCAGTGAGGTGGAGGACTTTCAAGCATTCTTGCTGAAAAAACCAGAACTGAACAGAAAATTTGACACTCAAACACAAGAAGCATGAGAAGGTAAACATGGGAAAGAAATCATAAGGAACTTATCAAAGTTGAACTATTTACATGCCAATATGGAAAAACAATAGTAGTAACTTATGAAACTTTTCTTAGTGTGAGGATAGAAGGAAATACAAATGTATATATATTTGTATGTATGTATGTATGTATGTATACCTACACATATGTCCATATAGGAGGGTATATATGCATGTGAATACATATCTGAGCATGTGTGTATATGTGTACATAGAGGGTATAGGGTCAATTGAGAACTAATTGAATATGAATACGATACTTTAAAAGGTGAAACTCTGAGGTGGGAGAGGACTGGAATGAGAGGAGACAGGGAAAGATAAAATGGGGTTAATCATCCCATATAGAAGAGGTAAGGGATAACTGTTACAACTTTACTTTCATTTACTCTCATTGAATTTGGCTTAGGGAAGGAATGACATAAACTCTAAACTGGGTATCATGCCACAGAGCAGAGTAGGGGGGATGAGAGGCAGGATGATGGACGGGAGGACAGGGTCTGGGGGAGGGTTGCTGTAGGGACACACTTCAGTAAAGAGACAGGGACAGGGTAGAGAACAGAACAAGGTGGGAGTGTGGGATAGGAAGGAGGGACATACAATCAGTCTCTCACAATATGTCCACTGTGGTGATGTCCTGCATAATTCCATATGTGTAGCCTGTATTGAATGGCTTGTCCTTCCAGTGGGGGTGGGTGACAAGGGAGGAACCAAAGGAATCTAGAATTTAAAACTCTACAATCAAATGTTAAGACAAAATGTATATATGTGCATATATATATA
>CM053594.1:278943545-278987922 GCA_028646575.1 Pseudocheirus occidentalis | reverse complement strand
AGGGCAGTTGGGGTTAAGTAACTTGCCCAAGGTCACACGGCTAGTTTTTTGTGTTAAGTGTCTGAGGCCGGATTTGAACTCAGGTACTCCTGACTCCAGGGCCAGTGCTCTATTCACTGCACCACCTAGCCGCCCTGTTCATTCATTCTTCCTGCCCACTTTTTGAATTTTGACTTTTTGTTAATGCCAAGATCTACACACTTTTGGAGAAAAGTCTGGGTTTGTCCTCCTTCTCCCTTGTTTTTTTTTGGGGGGGAGAGGAGAGGTATTGAGTTTTGTATTATTCTAGCCTCTCAGGGATAGCTCAGGTTTTCAATGGTCCCAGTGTAGTCTGATCCAGGGTGACATCAAATTACTGTCTCCTTGGTCTCAAATCCGCAAATTTCTGACCTAGGTTTTCATCTGAGCATCATTAGATTGCTCCTGGAGTTATCTCCTCTCAACCAGCTAGAAAGCTCTGACAATTCACAGTGACAGAATATCATGCTTCCCTTTGATCAGGGATTCTTGCTATGGTTATCCCTCTGAAAGGTTCAAAATGGAATATAACCTGGAATTGAAACCCTGATGTTCTACTGGGAATCTGTGCCACGCTACTCTGGTTGCTTTTGAACTTCCTCTTTCCTGATTAGGTAACCCAAGACCCTCAACTGTTTTTGTTTCCTACACATTGGGGTAGAGTCCCCCTCCTCAGTTCTCCTTAGATCTTTGACCTGAAAATGCGCAGTAAACCACAAAGATTACAGTTGGTATCTGTTTTTGCATCCTGCATTATGTGTTCCAGTATAGGTATGGAATTCTCTTGCCCTGGTACATATCCTCTTTTGGGGCTGGAGTTTTTTTTGTGAAATGCTTCTGGCCAGGGTCCATCCTCAATACCTATAGATTTCTCTCTCTGTTTCCCTATGCTGATCTGGTCTGGAAACATGGCCTACTATGATTTTTTTTTCTAGGATTTCCCTATTAGATTCAGCCTGATGTTGTAAGAGTATGGGGAGTGGTACAAAACTCTCTGTATGTCTTCCTGATAATTTGCCATCTTAGAAAACAGGCAGTTTTCTGAGTAAGAAAACCAAGAAATCAATAACCAGATTTTTTTCTTAGAAGCACCAAAACACTAATAATTAAAATTCAAATTAAAGCAGTTCTTAAGTTCTACTTCAGCTCCATGTAACTGACAAAGATGACAAAAAAAAATGAAATGGCAAATGTTGGAAGCATTATGGGCACACTAACAGGGACACAAAAACCATGTTAGAACTGTGAATTCATACAGCTATATTAGAAAACAAATCACAACTATGCTCCAAAAGTATCCAGACAGTATGACATCCTTTGACCCTATGATGTCACACCTACTCCCAAGGAGATCAAAGAAAGATTTTAAAAAGCCATATATGCAAAAATATTTATAGCAGCTCTTTTTGTAGTATCAGAGAACTTGAAACTAAGCGGGTACTCATCAACTGAGGAACGACTAAACAACAATGATATATGACATAATAGTACCTACCTCAAATGATTGTTGTGAAGATTGAAGGATATATAATCTATATAAAACCTTTACCAAAGTTAAAATACTGCATAAATGGTTGTTACTATTATTATTATTTTATTAATAAATAGAATGAAATTTAACAGAGATGTGCTGTAAGAATGATGAAATAGGAAATTTCAGAGAAAACTTGGAATATCTATATAAACATTCTAAACAATAACAAAAATTTATGCAATAACATTATAAAGAAAACCAACTTCAAAAGATTTAAGAACTCTCATGGATACAATGGTAAAGCATAATGCTCCAGAGAACTGGAGATAAAGATGCTAGCTGCCTCCTGACAAAGAGGTCACAGACTGAAAGTGTAGAATAAGATATAGGCTTTTGGACATTGCCAGTGAGGAAATTTGCTTTAATTGGCTATGCTTATTAGTTATAAAATATTATTTTTCTTTTTGGGATGTTAAATTAAAGCAAAGTAATGAGAGAGAAAACTATTTTTAATAAAAAAAAAATTAACTAATTGAAAAAAGAAATCACTTGGGATTTTTCTTCCAAATCCATTCCTGGGACTAAAATTCTCAAGTACTCTTCTTAGTGGACATTAAGCTCAACATTAGATAGTAGTGTGGCAAAGCAGTCAAAAAGTAAATGAGTTCTCAGAATGCATTAAGTGGAAGATTACTTCCAAGACCAGGAAGATGATAGTTCTACTGTGCTCTTCCCCTATCATACTCCATTTTGAGTACAGAGTTCATTTCTAGACACTTCATTTTAAGAAGGAAATTGAGTAGTAGGAGAGTGCCCAGAGGCAGATGAATAGGAAAGTTGAAATCCTGGTACATGTCATAGAAAGAAGGATTTGAATTTGAAGAGCTGTCACATAAAGAATTAGATTCCCCACTTCCCTGCATCCCGTTTTCCCTAGTGGGCAGGATAGGTTGGACTAAGTTCAAAAGATCTCTTCTCAAAATCTATGATTCTGGACCTTGCAGTTCTCCAAAATCCCCATATCTCTTCAAAACAAAATATTATATAACCAAACTTCCCATATCTTATACTTGTAAAGATTTTTTTGGGGGGGAGGGCAATTGGGATTAAATGACTTGCCCAAAGTTACACAGCTAGTTCTTGTGGTAAGTGTCTGAGGTCAAATTTGAACTCAGGTCCTCCTGACTCAGGGCTGATGCTGTATTCACTGTGCCACCTAGCTGCTCTGACTTGTAAAGTTTTTGAACCCAAATATAAGACTTTTTTTTATTCCTATTTTTAATCCCTATCAAATTGCATCTCATTAGGTTGTCTTCTCATTGTCATCTCAATGTCATCTCATTAGTTCAGCATGTTGAGATATTTTTGGATATCAATTCTGTCATTTAGTTGTTCCTTTCACCTTTTTGTTACAAACTTGATAAAAATGTGTGTCTATGCCTTTATCCAATTCCTTTATTTATTTATTTTTGAACAGTGTAAGACCAACCACAAATCCTTAGGCCATACCTCTAGAAACTTTTTCTAAGTAGATGGGGAATAATGGTTTCTTGATGAGTCTAACCATTCAAATAATTCCAAATACATCTAACAGCATTATCTCCTAACACATAATTCACCTTTTTTTCTTGCAAAATATAAAAGACATTTAATGTTTTATCAGATACTTTGCTAAAATATAAGTAAATAAAATGTGACATTCCTTTAATTCACCAGTTTAATAACTGTTGAAAAAAGAAGGGGAGAGGGGATAAAGTTAGTGTGTTAGAATTTGTTTTTACTGAAACTACACTGGTTCTGTTTATTATTCCTTCCTTTTCTAGTTATTCAGTCTAGTTGTCTCTTCAATAGCTCATTTGAGGGTTATGCCAAAAACCACAGTCAAGCTGCCTTACTAGTTGCCCCATCTTGAGTATTCTGGTATCTTTTCCGTCGTCTTCAGTCTTTTTATCATCCTCCATTTCTTTTAAGACTTGAATAGATTAAAGCCATTTTTAAAAATAAATAATTTATTTTCTTGTTTACATCATTCATTTCCACAAGATTTTGAGTTACAAATTTCCTCCCCATCTTTTCCCTACCCACTACCTGATCAAGGCCATCTTGATGCACTTTAATTATCTCTCCTTATTTATCTTAGGTATCAGTCATTCAGTCAGTTAATAAACTTTAAGGACTTCTTCTGTGCTAGGCACTCTGCTAAGTGCTGGGGATACAAGAAAAAGCAAAAGTGGTCAGTGTCCACAAAGAGCTCATTGGAGAGAAAACTTGCAACTAACGTGCAAAATACATGTAGTATAAATGAGGTAATATGGAAGATTAATGCACTTAGAGATGGGGGCTTTACTGAGAGATTCTTCTAAATTGTAGGCTTAGAGCTGAATATTGAAAGAAACCTGGAAAGTTTTAATCATTAGTCTGCCTGAAGAGGGTGCCCAAAGAGGGTTAAGGCTGCCTGAGACCCCAAAATACCAACATGCCGGCTCCTGCGGAAAGAATTCCACTCAAGTCTTCTCAGCCAAAGAAAAAGTAAAGTTTATTGTAAGTTCAAGATTGCCACGTGGGTGCTAGGTCATTTCACGGGGCTCTCACAGACTAAGTCTGTGCTAAGCTATTCCAAGGCTGTTTCACAGAACAAAGTCTGTATTAAGCTATCCCATGGTGCTCTCACACCACGTGGAGGGAAGATGGGATTCTATATACAGAAAGGTTGTGGGAGGAATCTAGGGGTGGTCCACAGGAGGAGATTGGGGAGGGTCTTCAGGAGGAGTCAGATGAGGTCAGATTCCAGTAATGAGTGGTTAAGGGTGGGAAGTTGCTGAAGGTTACCTGGAGACCATAGACAATGGTGGGCCAGGCCAGTTCAAGGGTGGAAAACTATTGGAACAAAGGGGGCTAAAGACTTGGGCAGAACCACAACTTAAGGCTCATGACCACAGGCAAATGTCTTCCCTGGGAAGGTTTACTTTCCCAGAGCCTGTACCTCAAAGAATCAAGGATAGCTCAAAAAGGGAGGGGGTCCAAGAGCCTACACCTCATCATGCCTATTCTAGTCAATAATTCATTCTCCTTGCCAGAGAAAAAAGGAGAAGACTAAGGAGAAGGAGAAAGAGGAGAATTCGATAGTTCTGCCCCCTCTCTTATGTCTGTTACTGTTCAGATCACCCGGATCCGCATCCTGTGCTTTTTACTTTTTGATTAGCGTTCCACCCCCTTTAATGTAGCTTTAAAATGGAGGAAAAAGAAAACACCTTAAAATTGTTCTTCACTTTTCTCCTGAGTTAATTCTTAAATTTAGTACTCTTAAAACAGAACTCATATACACTTTAAACATTTGCTCTTGATTACAGGACTTTGCATTTTTATATTCCTTCTCTGTTACTGGTCCTGTTTTTGATTGTCTTGTTAGTCATTGACTAGTGAGTGGGAGGTAGCTAGCTTCTGCAGTGGATAGAGGCTGGGGCCTGGAGTCAGGAAGATCTAAATTCAAATCTGTCCTCAGATAGTTACTGAGTGAATGAGCCTGGGCAAATCATTTAATCTCTGTTTGCCTGTTTTCTCATCTGGAAAATGGGGATCATAATAGTACTGAGTTGAGTTCCCAGGGTTATTGTGAGAATCTAATGAGGTAATATTTGTAAAGCATTTAGCACAATGCCTGACACATAATAAGTGCTATTTAAATGTTACCTATTTTTCTTATTATTCAAAGTTGGTTGGTATTTTCTATTTGCATTCCTATCAGTCTCTTCAGATTCCTTCCATTTTTACTCCTTACTGTAATTGTTACTTTCCATGGTTTCAGAATTGCCTTCTTGAGAATTTTATCTCTCCTAGACTGACTTCTCTTGTAGTATTTTACTCTAGGGACTCCTACCTATCTTTTCTCTGAAATGTTAAAATTTACTCTTTTAAATTCTAGAATGCTTGTCAGAGTATGTCTGATTTGCCTTTTCTTATTTATCAGAAAGTAACCATATTCCTTCACGATCTCCAGCCTTGTAACCCCAGCAGATTTGTTCCTCCACGTCAGAGAGAATGAGATTCAAACTGAAATTCCAACCTTATTGGTGCTTCTATCATTTGATGATTTAAATTATCATTAAGGCAAATCAATAAGTTATTGACTGGTCAGCTTTTATTAGAAAGAGAGAGAGCTTCAATAGGTGCCTGGACATTTGAAGGCCCCCTTCACTATTATATTATGCCTCTGTCTCACCCTTTTGATCTTTTTATTGAACTCCTCATCTGTTTCCTCCTTCTATGTAGGTGTTTTATTTTTTTAGCATGCTATGATGGCAAAATTGCTTCTGTTTTCCTTTTAATGATTTTCCTAGCCTCCATCCCCCTTACCTATCATGTTTCTTTTGAATAAGACTTATCTATATAAAGTCATATTTCAGTTATGATTTATATAACACTGAGTCTTAGTGATACTTATGAACTTAAATGTGCCTCCTTAATGTTAGAATCTCTAGAACATTTTACTTTGTTTCTATATTTCATGTATTTGTGAATAAATAATAGAGGTCATGGATTTTTACTACTGGCTGCTGGTTTAGATTTTCCCTGTGTTTTCCCCTCTACTTCTAGGTTTCTTAATAATTATTATCTGTTTCATGTTGTAACCTTTCTATATGGTATCTATTTTGGTGAATATATTCAGGTAGCTTTTCTTCTAATTCCCTTTTCAATTTTAAATTACTCCAATTAGAATCATAAGATCTAGTTAAATATGTTCTTTCTAGCTTTTATTAAATCCAGAGGCCTGTCATTCCTATATTTTAATCTCTTGTCCACAAATCCAAATGCTGTTTGTGGACATTTAACTTAGTCTGCTATTCATTTTCCAGTTTAGTTTTTCTCTTCTATAGCTTTTGCATTCTGTGAGTAGCGGTGACTAAAAACTTGCCTATGACTCTGTGGTCTTCAATTTATTTCCCAAGATTATAATTTTTTCAATACTTTTTAGAGTCCTTCTGGTAATATAATTTGTGCCCCTGAAATCCTACATCACATGTCTTGTTAGGTTGAATGTATGAATGGAAGTTGAGAGTACTTTTTTGAAATTGATATAATCTGCAAAATGCAGAAGAGTGAGCTCATCTATAATTTCAGATGTAACTTCAAACTGAACTGTTAAAAAAGATGGTTAGTGAATACCCAGAACATAAAAGAATGAAAAAAGGTAAGGGAATTATAAACTACATGAGTACATGCTTTCAGTAAAAACAGACTGTTTCATTTAAACTTTATTCCTTTTTCTTTTTGACAAAGAAGAGGAGGGAGTACTAATTCATTAGGATTTTATCTCCTCTGACCACATACTATTTGCTGCGGTTTATTATATGGGACCTACTGGCCCAGTAGGAGCCACAACATCCACTATGGAGCAGAAAGAGGCATACAACCACAGGGATTCAAAGGACATAAATCAGATTCAGGGACTGTTTGATAAGTGACAAGAAAGCTGATGCTGGATTTAATCGAGAGCTAGACCTGGATGTTAAGATTTGACCTGTAAAAAGGAGTGGCTTCTAGAAGCCCAGACAAGTGACCCACCTAGGAGTGATACTAGGTCCTGATGGGGAGAAGGTTGAAGACACTGAGAAAAGAGAAAGGACATTGGGACTTTGCAGTAATGATGGCAGGAATTGCCTTGGTTATATGTTCCCTAAAGGTATATGTTAAGTTTATACTCATCCTTCCCACAGATGCTGTCTGTAATTATATTTTATAATTAACATTCTTAGTACCTATTATAGGAAAATCCTTTGAGTAATTTTGGTCTAATATCTGATTATTAAAAATAAATTCATTAATGGGGGCTCAGGAGATATCATTTTAGGTGCACAAATTTATAGAACATGTTGAAACTGTTATTGTAGTCACCCTTTGGGTAACTGATCTAACAAAGCTGAGTGCCAGATAGAGAAGGTAGCATAGAAGAGGTGTTAAAGAGGCATTGGTAAAGAAGTTTTGTGTATTATTGTGGATAGACCTGAGCAAGACCTCACAGGTCATCTAGTTAAAGAACTGTATGTTCTAGGCTTTTTGAGAAGGAATGTGAGGGTGTTTTATAAGTACTCTTACTAGTATTATTAAATGCTCCCATAATATGAAATGCTCCCTTAATTTTACAATTAAGAAAACTAAATCCCAAGGAGATAAAGTATCTTGTTCAAAGTAATCTTGGGATAATAAAACTACAGAATGATTGAAAATGAACCCAGGTCTTCTGACTCCAGAACCTGTCTTCTTTCCACATGTAAATTAATCCATAAATATTTGTTAAACCATTACTATGTACCAGGCAGAAAGAGACATCTAGATGGCTCAGTGGATTGAGTGTTGTACCTAGAGTCAGGAAGACCTCAGTTCAAATCAGACCTCAGACATTTACTAGCTGTGTGACCTTGGGCAACTAAATTTTCTTTATCCATTGGAGAAGGAAATGACAAACCACTTTAATATCTTTGACAAGAAAACCCCATAGACAAGAATACTACTGTGAACAGTTTTTAAGGTTTGAATTACACAGTATAGTGAACACTCCATTTATTCAATTACAAATCAAGGAAAACATTCACAACAACTTACAAAATAATATTCATTGTATTTTAAGGTATAGTACAATATTCACAGCATTACATCTTATCACAGAAAATCACAATATAGTGTTCACAACAGCTTAACATTAGAATGGCCACACAGTTTTCACTACAGTGGCCACAATATTTGGAATAAAGAACAAAAGAATAATCATCTAGTTTCCTTAAAGGAGAAACCCTTCTTACTTAATTATTCAATCAGTTTACAATATAATAATCAATCTTCCACTAATGGGGCAACCAGATATCAACTCAATCAGTCACTTATCTAGATTCACAATTATCAAATATCATTAATCACTAAGTACAGTCACTAGAAAATTACACAAACCCTCCACCCCTCAGTATCCAGCAAACCTCAGTTTCATCCAAGGGGAGGCCTTTTCTTCATCTTGACTCAGCATGGTCTCTCTGATTCCCTGGATCCACTTCCATGGTTCCAACTCCTTCTTGAATCCACCAAACTGTCACCTGGATTCAGGGACAGACAGCTCTCAGGTCCTTGACTAGTCTCCCAGGTGTCCCTGGCACACACTGAAGTTCACAGGGTCTGTTACATCTCATACCCTTCACCATTTCTGTTGTTGGAAACTCAAGGATCAGCCAGGCCACAAACAAACAAAGTCTTATCCTGGTCATCCTTCTTCAGTCCTCCAGCAGTTCAGCTGGCACTAGGACCCAGTAGAAAACTCAGCCTTAAATGGGAATTAAGATATACAGGTATGGGGATAGGGAGACCCTCCCTTCCCTACCAGAGAGTAAGAGGGATGTTGGGGGAGGACATAGAAGAGAACATACTGGGGGAGGTGCTTTACAGAGGGATGGCTGTTTTGGGGATGGGGGTGGGGGAAAGACAGGGAGAAAATTCTGTAACTCAAAATCTGGTGGAAATGAATGATGTAAACAAGAAAATAAATGAAATAATTAAAAAAAGAAAGAAAACTTAGCCTTCCAGGTATAAGCAGCAATACTGGCCTTCCAGGTGACAGCAACAGCCACTTTGGCCTTCACCAGATTCTGGGTCTCAAGAAAAACTCCAACTCAGTTCTCAGTCAGATTCCAGATGCTGGGAGAAAAACTCTCTCTCTCAAGAAAACTCCAACTTTTTTCTTCAGTCCAGCAGCACAGCTCCCAGATGCTGGAACAATTCTGCTTCTTCCAACAGGAGCCACCAGGAGGAAGATTCCCAATTCTGTCTCTCTATCTCTAGAATTCTTCTTATATACACACACTGGCCTCTTGTCTCAGCCAACCCCTCCTTCCATGTCAGGACAGGAGAATAGCTCACACCTTCCTTACTTAGCCCTAAGTTACTAAGTGTTAAGAATTTGCTAGAATGATTATTGTTACAGGAACAAGAAGAGTTAAACACAACTGAATGACTGAACAAATGTGTCAGGCACTGTTCTGATGTTGGAGATACAAATAAGACAGAAAAAGACTATCCTGGCACTTATGGAATCTACTATCTAATGGTAGAAGACAATATGTGAAAGGAAGTAAAAAGTGGAAAGAGAAGGGGTGGCAAGAAATGTGCCAGATAGAGATAGATCCAAGGTGACTGAGTTAAGTCAGGGACTCTCCTTAGCTCTTCTAAATTCTAATAGAAAACCCCATTCAATTAATGCCTCAAGATTGATTCTGGAGCACCACAACAATCAAAAGCATGAGATAAAACAATTTTCCAGCCAAGACAACTTAGAAGGACAGTAGGAAAGATCTATCTCGTTGGGGTGAGAGTGGAGCTTATTCTAGCACAAACTGTGTAAGGGCAGGTAAACCACCAGTTGGCTCTGGGGGCAACGAATCAACAGCAGTAGCTTCCGCAGCTGGACAACTGGTGGATTATATAACCTCTTTGCCGGCAAGGAGCAGGACTTTGTTTTATTGTCCACATAAAGTTTTGAGTTGCATTCCAAAAGGGATTAGGAGGGCTAGGAAGAACAGGCTTCATGGAGACATTTTCTGGGGTGGAAAAGTGTACTTGAGGTTACTCACAGATGAAAACACAGATCAGGAGAGCATTGAATACATTCTTTTAGATTAGTGGTTCTCAACCTTCCTAATGCCACAACTCTTTAATACGCATATATGGGCATATCTGCATGTGGGCAGACCCGCCTGTAGACAGATAGAGGAGCAGTGTCTCAGTTCCTAAGACCATTGGAAATATGTGTTTTCCAATGGTCTTAGGTGACCCCTGTGAGCCTTGTGAAAGGGTTATTCAACCTCAAAAGGGGGCATGACCCACAGGTTGAGAACCGCTGTCTTAGATCTTAACACCATGAAACAACTGAAAACTAAGAGATGTCCCCAAATTAGCTCTGAAAATAGCAGCGTGAAAAAATCTGAAGCTTGCGATGTGATTTTTTATCCCTAGAGCAGTCAATTTTAACATAAAGTTAAAAGTTAAAAAAAATGACTTGGGAAAAATGAGAAAATGACAAAAAAAAATCAAAACACAACAAAATAAAACCGAAAAACTCAGCCTGGCCAGAGAAAGTTACCAGGGTAATAGGTAAGATCAAAACACAAACTGAGAAGAAAATGAAGTCAAAGCAGCCCCATTCAAAGCCTCAAAAAGCAAAAAAAAAGGTGATATGTTTTTAGGTTCTGGAAATGCTCAAACAGGATTTTAAAAATCAAATAAGAAAGGTAGAAGGATAGTTGGGAAAAGAAATGAGAGTGATTCAAGAAAAGAATGAAAAAGGATCAATAGATTAGATTGATAAATGAGGCACAAAAATGTTGCAAGAACACATTAAAAAATAGAATTGGTCAAATTATTAAAAAGATCCTGAAATGTATTGAAGAGAAGAATTCTATAAAAAACAGAATTGGTCAATAGAAAAAGATATGCGAAAATTCACTGAAGAAAAGAAATCTTAAAAAAAAGTAAAATTGGCCAAATGGAAAGAACCAAAGTTCACTGAAGAGAATAATTTCTTTAAAATTAGAATTGGGCAAGTAGAAACTAATGACTCCATGAGATATAAAAAGAAAAAAGAACAAAAACATGAAAAAAAAGTGAAATATCTTGTTAGGGAAAAAAAATGACCTGGAAAATAGAATGAGGAGAATTATTTAAGAAATGTTAGACTACCTGAAATCAATGCTTTTAAAAAAAAGATCCTTAAACATCATCTTCAAAGCAATTATGAAGAAAAACTGCCTTGATATGCTAGAACCATAGAGTAAGATAGAAACTGAGAGAATTCACCAATTACCTCTTGAAAGTGATCCCAAAATAATTACTCCCAGAAATACAGCCAAGTTCCAGAGGCTCTAGGACAAAAGGGAGAAAAAATCAAACAGCCAGGAATAAAAAAAAACAATTTAAATATCATAGAGTCATATTCAAGATACACAAGACTTATTAGCATCTGCATCAAATATGATACTCCAGAGGGCAAAAGAGTGAAGACTGCAACCAAGGACCTCCTAACCAGGACATCTCACAAGTAGGCTAATACAATATAATAAAAATGATATTTCTACCTAAACTAATTAATTTATTCAGTAGCATACCAATTAAACTATCAAATATTATTTTATAAACCTAGAAAAAGTAATAAATAATTGATCTGGAAGAACAAAATGTCAAGAACATCAAGGAGATCAATGAAAAAAAAAGTGAAGGAAGATTACTTAACCATATCAGATCTTAAACTTTTACAAAGAGGTAAACAGTCTAAAATCTTGTACTACCTAACCAACAGAATGAGATTCTAGTAGAATAAATTTGATACACAATACACAGTAGTAAACGACCACAGTAATCTAATGTTTAATAAATCCAACTATCTAAGGTTTTGGAAAAAGAACTCACTATTTGACAAAAATTGCTGTGAAAACTGCAAAGCAGTTTGATAGAAACTAGGTATAAAACTTTATCTCATGCCACACACCAAGATAAAGTCAAAATGAGTACATTACGTAGACATAAAGGGTGACATCATAAAGAAATTGGAGAAGCATGGTATAGGTTACTTGTCAGAATTTATGGCCAAGCAAATGATAGCAGTATGGGAAGTAAAATAGATAATTTCATCATGTTAAATAGTTTTTGCACAAATAAAACCAATGCAAACAAGATTAGAAGGAAAGGAAAAGAAAAAAAGCTAGAAAAATTACAACAAGTTTTTATGATAAACACTTCATTTCACAAATATATAGAGAAATGAGTCAAATTTATTAGAATACAAGTCATTCCTCAAATATCAAATGGTCAAAGGTTATGAACATGTAGTTTTCAAAGAAATCAAAGCTATCGATAATGGTAAAAAAATTCTCTAAATCACTTTTATTAGAGAACTAATTACCATCCACACCTATCAGATTGTCTAATATAACAGAAAATAAAAATAATAAATATTGAAGGGAATGTGGGAAAATTCGGACACTAGCAAAAAGATCAATGCACACCCACCAATACTGTTAGAAGGTCTTTATCCAAAAGAGATATCAAAAAATGGAGAAAGAAATAAAGAAAAGATCTATATATACAAAAATATTTATAACAACTCTTTGTGGTGTCAAAGAATTGGAAATTGAGGGCATGTCCATACATTGGGGAATGGCTATGCAAGTTGTTATTGTGAATAAGTTGTGAGAAATTATTATGCTATAAAAATGATGAGCAGAATGTTTAAAAAAAAAACAAAACAAAACCAGAAATTGATTCATGAATTGATGCAAAATGAAGTGAGCAGAACCAGGAGAACATTGTACAATATAATAGCAATATTGTAGAATGATCAATAGTTCATGATCTATTCTTAGTAATATAATTCTTTTTTTTTTTTTTTTTTTGCTTTTTGGAGGGCAGTTGGGGTTAAGTAACTTGCCCAAGGTCACACGGCTAGTTTTTTGTGTTAAGTGTCTGAGGCCGGATTTGAACTCAGGTCCTCCTGACTCCAGGGCCGGTGCTCTATTCACTGCACCACCTAGCCGCCCCTCTTAGTAGTATAATTCTAAAGAACTCATGATGAAAAAAAATGCTACACACCTCCAGAGAAAGAAATGATGGATATTAAAGCATAATTTTTTTTACTCTGTTAATTAATTAAATAGCTAATTAATTAATTTTGGGGATGTGCACTTTCTTCACAGAATGGCTAATGTTGAAATGTTTTGTATGAATGCACAGATATAATCTCTTAAATTGCTTACTTCCTCAGGGAGGGGGAAGGTAAGGATGGGAAAAAATTTGGAACTAAAAAAAGAGAGAGAATGTTAACAAATTTTACATGTCATTTAAAAAATGTTAAAAATAATAACAATAAAAAGGAAATGTGCCAGATGTTGTCATGATGGAGCAGTCCAAAGGAGAACAGCCAGATGTTAAGTGAGGCTTAGGGATTCTCTTTAAATGGAGGTTCTGGGAGGGGTTCTCTCCTCTCCCTTCCATTAGAAAGGACTTGGGGGCAGAGGGTATTGAGATGATGTGATCTTACAGGATGAAGATTTTCCTGGGTGGCACATGATAGATAGGTTCAAAAATGTACCATCGGGTGAGAAATGAAGCACTTATTAAATTCCTATTCATTGACTACCAACCAGTCTCTACTAATCTTCTAGAGGGAGTACCAAGCAAGGTCAGGAAAATAAGATTCACTGAACAATTTTTTACTCTCTAACTTTGATTCCAGAATCTCTGTAGGATCCTCTTCTGAGACCTGTCATTGTAAACATAGACTACTCCATTTCTTCACTGAACAAATAGCAGCACATAAAACAAACAAACAAAAATTAAAGATAATTCCTCACATATCAAATGAATTGGTTGGAACAAATGGCATTGAAGATCCTTTCTAGTTCTGGCTAGTCATCTACGTAGTCTGTGCTTAGTATCATAAGAAATTTTGTTGTTCAGTCATTTTTCAGTTGTGTCTGACTCTTTGTGAAACCATGTGGAATTTTCTTGGCAGAGATGCTGGAGTGGTTTTCCATTTCCTTCTCCAGCTCATTTTACAGATGAAGAAATGGAGGCAACCAGAGTTAAATGACTTTCCTTGGGTCACACAGCTAATAAACATCTGAATCCAAATTAGAACTCAGGAAGAGGAATGTTCCTTACTCCAGGCTTAGCTAGCACTCTATCCACTGTGCCACCTAGATGCCCACAAAAGTATCTAAATAAACCAAACTATAAATTTCCTGATGATAAGCATTTTATTTCAGTTTGATAAAATGGAAATAGCCCTTGAAATCCAGGTCTGAGCCCCAGCCCCGCTACTTGTTGGTTTTGTGACAGTCAAAATTTCCTTAAACTTTCTGAATCATGGTGGACTAAATGATTCCTAAAGCCTCTTCCTCGTCAAATATTTAAGGGTCATGTACATTTTTAGAGAAGTAAACAACAAAATAATTCAAGATCTTTGCTGAGAAAACCCCATATAAGGTCATGAAGTGTCAGCTACACCTGAAAAGAACAATTATTTTTGGTATTAATGCCATTTCCATAGGGCTGGTATGTGTGCATTCATCATTGACCTTCCATTCTGTTCTCCTGTTTTCTCCTTCTACCTGTACTTCTGTTCTGTCTACCTAATCAAAATCCTATATATCCCTCAAGAAACAGCTAAAATCCTTATTCCTCCATATGTTTTCCCTAACCATCCAAATGATTTCTCTGTTCCTCAGAATACTATAACATTTATTGTCTAGACCAAATAACTTAGCTCACAAGTAAGAAAAGTGATAACTTGAGTATTTCAATATTCTCTCAGTGTTTCTTGTCTTCCTCTTATTTATTCAAATAGATTGCCAGAAGGGGTTTTGACTTTTCCTGTTTCTGTGTCTTCCATAAAGCAAAGTTGGAGGCATAAGAGTTCATAAATGATCTTGGATTAAGAATAGACAATTCTTTCACCTCTTATTTTAGAGTGACCCCACATAACTAGGGTGGGTTTATCTGACTTATGGAGGGTGGTGATGTTGGGATGCAGGAAAAAACAGGAGCAATAGGAAGCATTACGGCCTGTTAGATTTTGTAATAGTGGCAGTTTTGACCTCTTCATGATTTTGTGGATTAGAATGAAGAGCTAATTAGTTTGCATGACTGTCTTGTAGCTGCAGACCTGGATTATAGGAGGACATTTGTTTTTATGAAATCAGTTAGCAGCCAAGAAAGCCAATTGAAATGAATAGAAACTAATTGAAAGTAATGGAGAATTACCTGAAAATATATTGCAAGTAAATTAAATTAATTGAAGGTAATTGATAGTGACTGGAATTAATAAAAAGTAATGGAAACAAATTGGACTTAATTGAAATTTATTGAAATTGAATTAAACTCAACAACTCAAAACCTATTAAACTTAATAGAATCTAATTGATATTAATTATAGTCAATGCTTAATAATAACAGAACATTTTTAAAGGATTTCCACAGGGTTCGTACAATGATATTGTCTTAAAAAGTGAAAATAATTTCAAAGGAAGGAAAAAAATGCATTCACAGGAATGAAATACAGCTTTAGAAATTTTGATTCCTCTTTGGAGTAGCTAAATTAGAGGCATTTGATTTTGATAGCAGCAGCTTTCTCAGAGGATTTAGCAAGATAAAAACAGGTCCACTTTTTTCTTTCTTCCTCAGGGAGGAGACTTTTATTAGAGTTTAATGAAAACAATTTACCTGTTAAAACATTAGCTTTGATTTGATGAATAATTCCTCCACTGGATGTTGTATACCAGCATCTCTCTTCCTTATGAATATTTGTAGACCTTCTTTAGTTTCTCTTCCTCTCAACTACAATGTTCCTTAGGTCTCCTGAGTTTATTCTTAGATTTCTCTCTGATTCCATCTCAAGTTTGAATCCCCAGCTTCCTCATCCCAGAACTCTGCACATTTGAAAGAACTAAACACCTTTGTGCATAAACCCATTAGGCAGTCTATTCAGTACTGCACTTTCCTTTGTGAAATTATATTTGCCATGCTCTTCCACTGTAGGTACAGAGCATGAACGTATTTGTTAATGAGCAAATTCTCCAGGCTTTTGGTTTTCCTTTTAGCTTAATGAGTAATATAGCAGCATTGTTTTGTGAAAAGTAATTACCCCCCCACCCCAAAGAACTAAATCTGATCTATTTTTTTAATGAAATGTATTGAATTGTTAGAGGAAAGTGGATTAAACACACCGTGGGAAGTAGACGGCAATACAGGAGAAGAGATAAAGAAAGCTAGAGGCAAAAGAATTGAATGAAAGAAGTTGGTCTTCACCATTCCTTGTATCTTTGCTCCTCTCAGAAACATCTTCCCTCCAAACTGAAAGTGTCCAAAATTCTATTACCTGCTCCCCCTCCCCCGCCCCACTGACTTACTAAACCTACTCTTCTTTGATTCAGACTAAACTGTAAATTACTGAAAACTTTTGTGAATATTATCTCTGCTAGGTGAGTAGAATTGGGGAGAAAAATATTTAGCTGATTCTATGAAAAGGGAAATTAATATTATTTATGCCATATAGATATGGTAGTGATAAGTTATCATCTCGAATGAGTAATTTTTTTTTCTCTTGACAAAGATATTCTTTGTTGGAGGGAGAGAATTCCTTGTTAGGTGTAAGGGGAAGAGGAGAGGCTAGGTAGAAGATGAAGGAATGGGTAAGTGACTTGGCATGGCTCAGAAAAATGTTTCCCATATTGTATTTTGTAGAATCTTAGTGTATATAGCAACCAATTATTGATTCCAGGAGAAAATTTCCATGTTATTGATATTTGCCCTTTACAACTCTGAATCTGAAATTATGAATCTTTCAAAAATCCATTATATGTGATAATCTTATGATGAGGTACAGGCTCTGAGAGTCCCCTTGAGCTCTCTTTGAATCTTCCCATGTAAGGCATTTGCCTGAGATCATGGGCCTTAATTTGTGGCTCTGCCCAAGTCTTTATCCCTCCTTTGTTCCAACAGTTTCCCTGCCCTTGATGCTCCTGTTGGCACCCTTGAACTGGCCAGGCCCACCATTGTCTGTGGTCTCCAGGTAGCCTCCAGCAACTTCCACCCTTAATCACTCATTACTGGAGTCTGACCTCATCTGACTCCTCCTGAAGACCCTCCCCAAACTCCTCCTCTAGACCACCCCTAGATTCCTCCCACAACCTTCCTGCATATAGGATCCCATCTTCCCTCCATGTGGTGTGAGATCACCATAGAAGGACCTGGCACAGACTTTCTCTGTGAGAGTGCCATAGAATGACCTAGCACAAACTTATTCTGTCCTGCTTGCCCAATACAAACATCCCAGATACATAGGCTCCTTAAGAGTCTACCCCACATAGCAAACTTTCAATAAACTTTATTTTTCTTTGGCTGAGAGAAGATGAGTCAAATTCATTCAGCAGGACCTGGCGTGTTGGTATTTTGGGGTCTTGAGCAACCCTTATCCTCTTTATGGGAGCCTCTTTCTCTTATACTTCATAATGTTAATTTGATTTGTGATCTCAAGGGTGTGGGTGTTCTCTCTATCAGTGCACATCCACATATGTGTGACTTCTTATCCCATGAAGTTCTTGTCTGAGTTTTTCCATAGCTCCCTCAGATAGGACTCATAGAAGGTGTTGGATGTCTGCCTTTGCGCTCCCCATATTCCACTGAATACCAGTGGAGTCATCAGTCTCTCCATTCCTTATCCTATACTTTGTCCATATAACTAGTTCACTTCTTTTTCTGGCTAGATATTTCCCTTAATGATACCCCTTACACCACTTACTGGTCATTTTACTTCATTTATATTCACTCAACAAACTTTTATTGAGCATCTCTATCTGAAAAGTTTTAGTCTTAGATAATAACCTACTGTATGAGCACAAATATTCAACCATAAAACATTTAGGGATTTTTAAATGTATTGACATAATCCTTACATTCTGGGATTAGGGTTGGGGGTATATTTGCATGTGTAGCAAACAAAATATGAAAATAGACTTAATTTCATCCTCCCTGCTCACAGTATTGGGTCAAAAAACAACAACCAAGATTTCTTTTCTGTGGCTTTCTAATGCTATTGATCAATCATTTCAATCATGTCTGACTCTGTGGTATTATTTGGTGTTTTCTTGGCAGGGCTACAGGATTTGCCATTTTATTCTCCAACTTATTTTACAGACAAAGAACTGAGGCAAACAGAGTTAAGTGACTTGCCCAGGACCACACAACTAGTAATTATCTGAGGTCATGTAAACTCAGGAAGACATCTCTGTGATTTCAGGGCCAGCACTTTATCCTCTGTACCACTAACTGCCCTTGACCTTCTTATAGCCATTATTATATGGAGGGAAAATCTGGATTTCTTTATATTCATAATGCAAATATACTTAGGGGTTTTTTTGTTTGTTTATTTGTTCTGGGATAAACACAGCATGTACTGTGTGTACTAATTATAACCTGGGTATCTAGTCCCAACACCCAAGTCTTACTGTCAGTATCATTATAATTAGCTCATTAAGCCCTCACACTGGGCCCTCTACATGAAAGTGATCTAGGCCTACATTAAACAACTCAAAAGGACAGGCAAAAAGATTAGAAGGGATTGCTGTAGAAAATGAACCAAACAAACTTCTAATGAATTTAATCACCTGTCCCAGCAGGGCATTTGAAATCACTTAAAGACAAAGAAGTAGTCTGCTCTGATCTTTATCCCAGTAAATACTAAAAGACATTTAGGTCACAAGGATGCAATTCACTGACTCTCCTTCCAAGAACCTTGATTTGGTTGCTTGGCTTATTCCCTAGGGGGTGAATGATCTGCCTTACTCTACCTCATTCCTACTCCTTGTAATCAAGTCAGGAAATTCCTTCCAAGTCCCTTAGTCTTTGTGAAAAGTAGTATTAAATGTCTGTGGCCAGGAGGGGACCAAGCTTGGTGTTCCATTTATATGGGACAATGGCACTTGGAGATGCAGTATTTGCCATCTTCCATATGTTATGACCCATGAGGAATTAGCTAATAATATTGGTGAAAAGATTCAGCAAGGCTAAGGACAATATATTGTGCTGTAAATTTGTTGAATAAATAAAAATAATCATTGTGTTTATATTCAGTACCTTTATAGCTCATTAGGAATTGTCAGAGTTTATTCTCTGTGGCCACAGCTTTCAAGAATCCAATGTTACCTATGAATTAGTATGACATGTCATAGGAAATTTTAACAGAGTTACAAGCACAGTGATAAATGTTTATCATTTGAGGGCCAGCCAGTCTAAGCTTAGAGGGTATTATCATTAGGCTATATGATGGCTTTTTTAGCAGCAGCAACCATTGTACACTGTTTATTATAGAGAAGTTGTGATCTGCATTAGTTAAAAAGTTTTCCATATTGATAAAAATGTGGTTGGGAAAGCAAAGAATAAGATGGACAGATATTTATATACCACCCTATCTTGACAAAGCCATTTATGTATATAATGTAATTTACAAAGACATAGGTGCTGCAGGAATTATGACTTGCATTTTACAGAAGAAGGAATCCAAACTCAGAGAGGATAAACTACTTGCCTTTTTTCATACAATTGTAAAGTAAAGGAGACAGAAAGTTAGTATTTGTAGTCTTGATTGGAGTTTTCACAGATAGTTGTTTTTCTTGAAGATGGCCTGCTTTTTTCCTTTTCTTCCCTGGGTTTTGGAGGGAATGAGCTGTTTATATTTTTCCATATGAGAAGTAGTCTCTCTTCCTTCCTTCCTTCCTTCCTTCCTTCCTTCCTTCCTTCCTTCCTTCCTTCCTTCCTTCCTTCTTTCCTTCCTTCCTTCCTTCCTTATTTCCTTCATCTCTCCCTCTTTCCCTTTTTTTCCTCACTCCCTCCTTCCTTCCATCCTCCCTTTCTTCCTTCCTTCTTCCCTTCCTCCCTCTCTTTCTTTCTTTCTTTCTTTCTTTCTTTCTTTCTTTCTTTCTTTCTTTCTTTCTTTCTTTCAACTCTCTTGTGATCCTAACTATGAGTCCTCAGTAACTAATTGCTTCCTTTCTGACTGCTTGCTATATTTTTTCTTTGACTTGGAATGCTCTGAATTTTGCTGTAATATTTCTGTCAATTGACATTTTGGGGTTTCAGTAAATGACAAATGGATTTTCTTTATTTCTACTTTGCCCTTTATTTCAAAGAGATCTGGGAAATTTTATTTTATGATATCTTGTATTTTCATATGTTGGCACTTTTTTGGTCATGGCTCTTAGCTAGTCCAATAATTCTTAAATTATCTTTCTTCAACTGCTTTTCAGGTCAGTTGTTGTGCTTCATGTAACTCACTTTTTTTTTTCTATTTTTGACTTTATTTTAATATTCTTGATGTCCCATAGAGTCATTAGTTTCTATTTCAAAAGTTTAGTTTTAGAGAGTTACTTTCTTGGATAAAGTTTTGTTACTCTTGTTTCAAACTGTTCATTCTCTTTTCATAGCTTTTTTTCCTTAGCTCTCATTTCTTTTCTATGTTTGTATCACTCATATTTGGTGTTAAAAATAATTTTAAATTATTTTTAAAAAATCAAAAACAAAAAACAACTCTTCCTTTAACTCTTCTAAACACATGAGCCCAAACTGCAATTTTATTTGAGGCTTTGCTTATAGACGTTTTCAATTATTTCTCTTCCAGGTTTATGTTTTGAACTTCCTTGCTCTAATAATAACTCCTTACAGTGAACATTTTTGTTATTGTTTGATTGTTCTTCCAGATTACTTCATGACTTTGGACTTGATGTTAGTGATGAACTCTGCCCACTTTTCAGAAGAATGTTTGCCCCTAACTTCTTTCCTCATCACTTCCTCCTGCTTTCCAAACTTTGCCTGGGGCCAGCAAGTTTTTGGTCCTTGCAAAGTGACATGATCCAGGATAAAGTCTGCTTACTGCCTTCTTGGTCTGAGCTCTGGAAGTTTCTGAGTGAAGTCTGGGTTTGTTGACTTGTCCCCATTAGCAAGCTTGAGTAGACAGCTCTTCTTTATACTGGGACTCCTCTCTTGGTCATCTGATTGAAGGCTTCCACACTGGGTTCAAGGATAGAAATGAATAGTCCCTTTGCTACTGCAATCAGAAGCATTTATCTGCTGTGTGCTTCCAAACTTGCTCCTTGTTTAGTATATAGGTAGGGTCTTCTAGCAGCCACTGCTTTCCACCACCTCAATGTGCATATCCCTCTATAGTCTGACCACGAGTGAATAAAAAGCTACAGAGTTTCCAGAAGCTTGCTGAATTATATGTGAATTCAGGGATCCCTGAAGATCACTTCCTGCTCCAGTGCCTATTCTTGGTTCTCTATTTGTCTCTGTGCAATGATATGCTCCATACATACACGCCTGGCAAGACCCCATTTTCAATGCCTGAAGGTTTCTTTGCCTGCTATATTAAGCTGCCCTTGGATAGAAAATAGTTCATTGTGAATTTTTCCTGGATTTCCTTGTCAGAATTTGGTCAGTTACATTTTCTTGCTCTTTGTGGAAGAAGTTTGGTGAGAAAATTGGATATATTCCATCTTTTCTACCATCTGGACCTTTGAGTGTTAGACAATTAAATGCAACTCTCATTTCTCCTTCTTTAATATGATGTTTTCCCTACCTTGAATGTTCATTTCCATCTCCTCCCATTAGAAATGATTCACACACTTCAAAGTCTAGATAACCTCCTACTTCATTCATGAAGACTTTCTTAAAATTAACTTGAACGGCATTGATTTTAATAATTAAATTCTTAGTACAGCATGATTAGGTAGAAATCCATTACAAACAACAACAGCAAAAAGTTTCTGAGGATTTCATTAAACTGTAATCTCAATGTACTAAAGGTATAATATGGTAGCTAAAATACTAATGAAGATCTGAGGTCTCAAAAAAACAAAACAAAAAAATCCCCAAACCATAGAGTCTGAAATGAGAAGAATGACAATCTTGTGATACTTTTCTATGGTCAGATTTCATCGAGAGTATAATGTTCTATTATAAACATGAGTTTTTGTTTTTTTAGAATGACATTGATAAGCATTCAGAATAAGGCTACTGAGATACTAAAGGAAATTGAGATTAATGCAGTATTAGAATTTGTTGAAGGAATTGGTGGTAATCATGAGGTGTAGGCTTTGGGACCTCTCCCTCCCCTTTTTTTGTGCTCTCCTTGATTATTTGAGGTACAGGCTCTGGGAAAGTAAACCCTCCCAGGGAAGACGTTTGCCTGAGGTTATGAGCCTTAAGTTGTGGCTCTGCCCAAGTCGTCAGCCCCCTTTTATTCCATCTGCTTCCCACCCTTGAGCCTATTAAAATATTAATCCACTCTTCCATTGACCTCATTAACTATGCCTGAAGACCCTCCCCAAACTCATTACTGGAGTCTGAACTCATTGGCTCCTCCTAAAGACCCTCCCCAGGCTCCTCCTCTGAACCAACCCTAGATTCATCTGTATATAAGACCCCATCTTCCCTCCATCTGTGTGAGAGTGCCATGGAATAGCTTGACACAGACTTGCTCTGTGTAAGAGCATCTTAGACTAGCTTAGTAGAGACTTGCTCTGTGAGAGCACCTTGAAATGGCATAGCACCCCACATGGCGAACTTGAACTTTCAACAAACTTTACTTTTTCCTTGGCTGAGAAGACTTGAGTGGAATTCTTTCAGCAGGTCCTGGCATGTTGGTATTTTGGGGTCTCAGGCAGCCCTAACCCTCTTTGGGCACCGTCTTCATTTTTGTTGTTCCCTGACCGGGAAACACTGCTAATCCCAAGCTCTTCTCCAGCTGGCACTGGAAGGTATGTAAGTCTCTTTTTTTCTCTATTGCTTTCTTGTCCTCCAAGTAGCTTGGAGGTATGGTTTTTTTTTGGTGCGTTTGTGTGTGTGTGTGTGTGTGTGTGTGTGTGTGTGTGTGGTTTTTTTTTGTGTTTTGTTTTTGTGGGCCTGACCTCTCAGGTCCCATTAGGTCTGACAGCTAGGTACTCGTGTTGGAGAAATTGGACATGTGCTCATTTCCTGAAGAATGGAGGACAAGGACAGACGTCTCATCTGGAAATGTGAGCCAGATTCTTTCAATTCTCTTAGTGCTGGGGAACTTGTCTTATTTTGTTTTGTTTGTTTTTTGAGGCTTACTTGCAAACCTTCTTTTATGGTGGAAGGGATTTAAAGACTCTTTACCTGTGGCTCCCAAAAGTTTGCCTTTGGATTGTCTTCTAAAACATTGGGAAAAATTTAGTTTCTCTAGAGACCTTAAAAAGGAAAGGCTAGTGTTTTTTTTGTAACAGTGTTTGGCCTAGCTATCGCCTAGAGAACCATGAATTGTGGCCTGTTTTGGGGACTTTAAAAGAGAATACTCTCTTGCTGTTAGAATCATACTGTTGAAGAGAGGAAAAATGGGCAGAAGCTGCCTACTTTCTAGCCTTTATTGAACTGTCTCAGAATATAGTTCTCAGGAAAGAGTGTGAGATGTTTGAAGCTAGTGCCTCTCCACAAAGGGGCAATGGGGACCAATTAAATGACCCCCTTCCTATGGCTTCGGCCCCAGCCCATCCCCCTTCAGGAACTTCTGCTCAGGTCCCAGTCACTGGTCCCACAGCTGCCCATGCCCCTCATGCTGGACCCCAACCCTCTTCCCCTTGGGTTCCCTTCCCTTTTCCTCTAGCCCAACACCCCTCATTTCCTGCCCCCTACACCATCCTTATCTCCTACCCTGCATTTCCCAGCATGGCCCCTCCCCCCTCAGGGACCCCCACCACTGGCCTTGTGGAAGTACCTCCCTTTCGGAGCCCTTCCCCCTGAGACAACACCCACTCATGCCTCAGGTCCTACCCCCATGGCAACACCAGGGGTAACTTCTCTTCTGACCCCTTCCCCTGCTCAGGTGCCAGCTGACCTTCCCCCTTGTCAGCCAGCTGATCTGGTCTAGTCAGCACCCCTAGGTCACTCTCTCACAGGAAGTGGGACTTCCAATCTCCCTTCCCAAGCCTCTTCTCCCACAGCACCTTCAGGACTTTTTCCCTTAAGGGAAGCTCCTCTGTCAGGTGGTGGGACAACTGGAGTGCGTGTCCCATTCTCCATTTCTGATCTCAACCAAATTAAAGAGAAGCTGGGTAAGTTCTCTGAAAACCCCACAAAGTTTACTGAAGGCTTTAAGAGGGTGCCCAAAGAGGGTTAGGGCTGCCTGAGACCCCAAAATACCAACATGCTGGGTCTTGCTGAAAGAATTCCACTCAAGTCTTGTCAGCCAAGGAAAAAGTAAAGTTTGTTGAAAGTTCAAGTTTGCCATGTGGGGTGCTATACCATTTTAAGGTGCTCTCACAGAGCAAGTCTCTACTAAGGTAGTCTAAGGTGCTCTTACACAGAGCAAGTGTGTGTCAAGCTATTCCATGGCACTCTCACACAGATGGAGGGAAGATGGTGTCTTATATACAGATGAATCTAGGGGTGATTCAGAGGAGGAGCCTGGGGAGGGTCTTCAGGAGGAGCCAGTGAGTTCAGACTCCAGTAATGAGTTTGGGGAGGGTCTTCAGGCATAGTTAATGAGGTCAATGCAAGAGTGGATTAATATTTTGATAGGCTCAAGGGTGGGGAGCAGATGGAACAAAAGGGGGCTGACGATTTGGGCAGAGCCACAACTTAAGGCTCATAACCTCAGGCAAACGTCTTCCCTGGGAAGGTTTACTTTCCCAGAGCCTGTACCTCAAAGAATCAAGGAGAGCTCAAAAAAAGGGGGGGTCCCCAGAGTCTACACCTCATCAGTACTTAGTCTAAGGGGGAAGAAGACTCAAGTAAAATTTGTTCATCATCTCCCAGTATTTGAAGAATGAGACTTATTCTGCTTGGTCCCAGAGGGCAGAGACAAGAATAGCAGATGCAAACTACAGAGAGGCAGATCTAAATTCTGTGTATAATTCAGAATATCTAAAAATGAATGAGTTGCTTTGGGAGTTAGTTGGGTTCCTCTTGCTAGAGATCTTCATGTAAAAGTTAAACACCTTTTCAAGTATCTTGTAGAGGGGATTCTGGTTCAGTTATGGGTTGGATTATATGCCTTTTAGTTCTTCATAGTACTAAAATGTGGACAGTGTGATTTTTGTGGAATGATCATTCTCATCTCTAAACTCCCATGCTATTTATTAACAGTTACTCTCATGGTCCTTATATAAATCCTTATATTTAATTACTTGTGTCTCATACTACTTTAGAGTTTAAGCTCCTTATGGACAAAAGCCATGACTTCTGTTTGCCGTATCTTCCATAGTGCCTTGCATACAGTAAGCACTGAAAACATGCATGTATAGGAGAATGTATAGCAGAATGACTCAGTGTAATCCCATTAGGTATTATGGGATTTTGTTGGCAGCCATGATTGTAAACTAATCAGTTGTCCACTCTGCTAAATAAATAAAATTTTATGTTATTTCTCTGGAGAAACTTGTATACCATGTTCTGACAAAAAGCAGAAAAATAGAAGATTTCTCTAATTCATCATCAACATCCAGGAAATTACTTGAACCCATGATCTAGTCCAAGTCAAATTTTGATAAAATTGTATACAAGTGAATTAAATCAATCTCATTTATTGTCACAATGTGTAATGCACTTGAATACAATGCCAAATAATTCCTTCACTAAAAGAATTCATGTTCTGCTTGGGTAAGGATGAGAGTGAAATATAACATTCACAAAAATATACACAGTATAAAGATAATTGAAGGAGGGAAGAACACTAATCACTGAAGGGAGGAGTCAAGGAAACCTTCATGGAAGAGGTGGCACTTGAGTTGAGCCTTAGAGGCAAAAACAGGACAGGAAGAAACTTCAGTTATTTCTTCATGTACAGGGATAGTAGGTAAGACCTTGGGACTGAATTCTACATTTATTTTTCACTAGGTTATGAACCTTAACTCCTCTTTGCTCTGTACTCCTGATATTTGTGACACTGGCATTCTCCCATTTCTCTTTGTGAGGGAACCAGAAGAGGGAATGTATCTTCATTCAGCTTTGTTTTGGAGTAGAGTACAAGTCTGAAATTTCAAATAGAAGCATTAGTAGGATTTTCAGGAATGAAAATTAAGGCTCCACTCTTCAGGTCCCTATTTATCACTGCAGCTAAGTTAATGGACCTCTCTGTCGGCACCACCCTGGCAGCAGGAAGGCTTGCCTGCTGGATTTGCTGATTATCAGGGCGATTTTATAACCATAGTCAAACTGCTGCGTAGCACCATGGATTTCTCCTTTCCACCCTATTGAGATGGTTCTGGTTTCCTGCTGAAACATGATTGCTTTTGATTAACCACTAGAGTTTAATTATAAAATGGAAACAGAAAAATATGTGATATGATTTTTTTTCACACTTTGAAGACCTGAAATATATTTTGGAGGTGTTTGGGAGAGAATACATGGGTAGAGAGAAGAGGGGTATGGAAAATCCAAGCAATTATTTCCACTAGAAACCTAAGGAGGAAAAAGGCATGATACATGGGTTTTAAAATCCTATTGAGTCAGAAATTAATGTTTAAATAAAAATCAGACATGTAAATATACTGAAACTTATTATTTGTACTCTTTAAGAAGAGTATATTAGTTAAATAACCAATGCTTAAAGAATCATGACTAAAAGAAATATTATATTATGTAGATTTTGTCTCCCAGTGCATATCCCTAACATAGGCCCTGAATATTCTAAGTGGTTAATCAATGTGTGTTGAATTGTTAAAAAGTTGAATCTGCTTGCTTCCCCCCCTTTTTTAAATGAAAAAAAATTATTTTCAGTTTAAAATTCTCTTCTTTCCCCTTTTCCCATCTATTGATAAGGCAATAAATAAATAAAAAAGAAATAACAAAATTTATTACAAATAGGTATAGCCATGCACCTTCTGCATTAATCACATTCTCACAAAAAGGAAAGAAAAAGAACAAAATAAAAGAAAATTTACTTTAACCTGCAGTCTATCAGTTCTTGTTCTGGAGGTAGATCACATGTTTCACCATAAGTCCTCTGGAATTGTAGTTGGTCATTGTGTTGATTAGAGTTACTAAATTTTTCAAAGGTGATTGATTTTCTTTGCAATATTGTTATAACAGTATAAATTATTTCCCTATTTCATTTCACTTTACATTAGTTCTTAGAAAAATTCCCAAGTTATGCTGAAACCATCTTCTATATCATATCTTATAATACAATACTATTCCATCACATTTGTGTAACCATAAACTTGTTTAGCTATTCTCCAGTTGATAGGTGCCCCATAAGTTTGCACAAAAAAAGATCTGCTGTTTATATTTATGCATTTTTGTTCAGCCTTTTCCAATCATGTCCAACTAAACTACTTCTGATATCATTTGGTGTTTTCTTGGTAAAGATACTGGAGTGGTTTGTCATTTTTCTCTCCAGCTCATGTTGCATACCATTGAAGAAACTGAGGTAAACAAGGTTAAATGTCCAGGGTCACACAGCTAGTGTCTAAAACCATAGTAAAACTTAGCAAAATAAGCCTTCTGTATATTTGGAACCTTTTCCTTCCTTTTATCTCTTTGAGCCACAAACATAGTCTATGACTGGGTCAAACCGTATACCCAATTTGATAACTTTTGAGGCATTGTTGCAAATTGCTTTTCAAAATAATTAGACAAGTTCTTAGATTAACCAATTGTGCATTAGTGTACCTGTTTTCCTACATTCCTTTGAGTGTTTGTCAGGTTTCTTCTTTTTCTTCCCTCATCTTAGCCAATCTGATGGGTACTTCATAGTTCTTTTAATTTGTAGTTTAATTATTAGTGATTTAGAGTGTTTTTTCTTATGACTATTAATTGCTTTAATTTTTTACACTTAACTGTTCATATTCTTTGCTCTTTTATAAATTGGGGAATGGTTTTTATTCTTATAAATTTCACTCAGTACCCTATGTTTTATAAATGATAGCTTTATCAGAGAAACCCATTAAAAATATTACTCCTGTATTGTGATTTCATTCTGATTTTAGTTTCATTGCTATCATCTATATAGGAACTTTTAAATTTTATGCAATCTGAATGAAATGATCAGTTTTGCCTTCTGTTAATGTCCTTATTTTTTCTTTGCATGAACTCTTCCCCAGTCCATAGATATGATGTGTAATTTATTCCATGCTCTACTTTTGTGCCTATGATATATCATTCTTATGTCTAGATACAATTTTGAACTTATCTTGGTATGTTTTGTGAGATGTTGGTCTATGCATATTTTTTATCAGATTACTTTCTAGTTTTCTCACTAGGTTTTATTAAACAAAACTTTCTTGCCATAATAGCTGGCATCTTTGAGTCTACCAAACAGCAGGTTATTGTACTCATTTGCTTTGGTACAAAGTGCACCTAGACAAACTTGAATTATTCTATTGAGCAAACTATTTCTTACCTGGTACCAAATTTTTGTGAGGGTTTCAACTCTGAGAATTGGTTATGCTTTCTCCACTTCCTTCCTATTAAAAAATAAGACTGATTCCTCGATATTCTTGACCTTTTTTTTCTTCCAGATAAATTTTTTATTTTTTTTTCTAACTCTACAGAGGTGTTCTTTGGTAGTTCAATTAGTATCACAATGAATTAGTAAGTAAATTTAGGTAATATCATTTTTATTATATTGACTCAGTCCACCCATGAACAATTAATATTTCTCCATTTACTTCTATTTCTATTTATATAAAGAGAGTTTTATAATTATATTAATATAATTCTTGCATGGATCTTGGAAAGTAGATGCCTAGGTATTTTAAAATGTCTCTAGTTACTTTAAATAGAATTTCTCTTTCTAGCTCTTCCTACTGTATTTTTTTGGTAATATACATAAATGCCAATGATTTTTATTATGACTGTATATCTTATGTCTTTGGTGAAATTGCTGAGTATTATTATTATTATTATTATTATTATTATTTGCTAACTCTCTTGGATTCTCTAAGTAAAACAACTTATGATGTGTTGAAAATAATAGTTTTGTTTCCTTACTGCCTCTGCTTATTCTTTTGATTTTTTTCCTTTTCTTACAGATATAGCTATCATTTCTAATACAGTATTGAATAGTAATGGTAATAATGGACATCCGTGCTTCACCCTTGAATTCATTGGAAAAAGATTTAGCTTATCCTCATTACAGAAAATGATTGCTCTTGGTCTAGATAGATACTAATCACTTTAAGGAAAGCTTTATTCATCCCTGTGCTTTCCAGTTGTTGTTTTTTTAATAGGAATAGCTGTACTTTGTCCAAAAAATTTTTCTCTATCTATGTAAATAATTATAAGGTTTTTGTTACTTTTTGTTGTTATTGTGCTAAATTATGCTTAGTTTTATTCCAAAATTGAAACACCCCAAATTCCTGGTACAAATAGAACCTAGTTAGTGTATGATCTTTTTGGTATATTGCAAAATCTCCTTTTTAGTATTTTTTCAAATTTTTGTATACATATTTATTTTTTTATCATAAACTCAAATATTGGAACCTAAATATAAAGTTAGAAAGAAATAAAAGCCTGTCATGTGCATAGCAGAACATCTAAGGATTAAAAATATGTAACAATAAATTTTCTTTTCAAGAAAGCCTATATGATAAATAATACTTGTGTTGACAATTGTCCATCTTTGCTTCTTTGTGGGTTTTCTTTTGTTCTCTCCTGTGCACTTTTTTACTTTGTTCTTTTCCCTCTCCCCTAACCCTCCCCACCCCCAAGACCACAATAAAATTTATATATGTTTCTCTATGGCTATAAATATATACATACACAAATACATATATACATACATATATAGATATATAATTTCCAAACCTATTCTACTCCTGATCTTTGTATTTTATGTATGTACATATCTTGTTTCCTATCATTGCTGCCTCCTCTACTTTACTTTTACCCATTACCTTGCCCTCATATGACTTGCTTATCCCTCTCCAAGGATCCTGCCCTTATCCTCCCATTCCTATAAATCTAAACATCCGTCTCTACCCCTATTTACCTCTTCTTTCACTTTCTCCTCTAAAGATACTTCCCTTGTCTTCTCCCCCATCCTTATGCCCTTAACATTCTATTTCTTCTGAATTTAGAAGACTTCTATACTCTTCTAAATATGTATGTTTTGCTTCCTCTTGCACTCATTCCCAGTGAAATAGGTTTCCTCCAACCCCATCTAAATCCTATGTATCAGTTCTTCCTCTTGTGCCTCATTTGTATAACATAATTTCTCCTTTTAACTTTTCCTAAATGGTTTTACTTTTTAAATTCATATGATGCCCAGTTTTCCCCCAATCTTTCTTATGAACTACTCAATTATTAATAAGAATCTTAGAGATAAAATTTACATTTTACATATATAAAAGCAAACAGTCTATCCTTGCAGATCCACTATAATCAGTCTTTGTTATGTATCTTATATTTATATTGTTTCTTGTATGCCAAGTCATCTGTTAAGTTCAGGTTTTTTTTTTAACAGTCTTGAGAGTTTATCAAATGTCCTTTTGTTGTTGTTGTTCAAGATAATAGTTAACTTTGTAGGGTATGCTATTTTGGCCAGAATCCTAGTTCTTTTGCTCTGTGATATGTTGTTTTCTAAGACCTGTGGTCCTTTAATGTTTCTGCTGTTAGGTCTTGTGTAATTCTAATTGTGGCACCCTCATATTTAAATTGTTTTGATCTTGATGCTTTTAATAGTTTTCTCTTGAGCTGGGAATTTTGAAATTTGACTATTATGTTTCTATTAGTTTTCCCCATAGGATCTTTTTAAAGTGGTGATGGATTTTATTTTTCTATTTCTATTCCCCCCTCCCCTTGTTCTAATGCTTCAAGACAATTTTCTTTTATTATTTCTTGTATTATTGTATCAAGATTCTTTTTTTATTGCAACTTTCAGTTAATCCAGTTGTTTTTTATATTTTCTTTTCTTGGTCTGTTCTCCAGATATGTTGTTTTCCTTAAAAGATGTTTCACTTTCTCTTCTATTTTTTATTATTCATATTTTGTTTGATTGATCATTTCCTGGTCTCTTTTAATTCCACTGGCTTCACTTTGCCCAGTTCTAATTTTCAAGCTGTCATCTTCTTCCTTAAGATTCTGGATCTTCTTTTCTGGTTGCTTGACTTTCCTTTAATACCCTTCTTCTTTTTCTTGGATTATTATTTTTTTTTTTTAGTTTTTCCTCCATCTGTCATTTAATTTTCAAAGTCTTTTTAAGGTTGTCTATAATTTCTTTTTGGGCAGGTGACCATTTGATGTTACTCTTTGGGGATTTCTTTACTTCAGTTTCCTCCTTTGAAGGTAAACCCTGGTCATCTCTATTCCCACAATAGGTTTCTATAGTTGGATTCTTTTTCCTTTCCCTGTGCATTTTTTTGGTGCCTAATTATTTGTAGTCACATCTAGCCTTGGGGTATGGGAAACGGTGCCCCTTGTTTTACATCTTCAGTTCTTCCCTCTAGTCTTAAACTAAAGCCAAATCTCCAGCCTCCTGTAAGTGCCCACAGTCAGGGAGTTTCTGACCCCACTGCCTTTGCACTCACCAGGTGTGCTGGTTCCTTTTCACGCTCATTGCTCTTTGCCCTTCACTCTTGAAAGCACAGCTAGGTCTGGCATTCCTGGTCAGCAGAAGTTCCCTCAGGCTCAGACTCCAGACTCTCCTCACTTTCCCCAGGTAAAAGTTCTGGGGGCTGTGGCCAAGGCAACCTCTCAAACCAACTAACCCCAGGTAATTGTGTAAGAGGCTAGCCCCTTGCTATTAAAGGGGAAACTAACCTAGAGGTATTTACTCTTCACAGGGACCTAACCTCATCCTGGGATTTTTCTTCTGATCTTCTCAAATCATCCCAGGAGGACCCCATCTATTCCCTTGTTCTTACTAATGTCCACCTCACTTGGTTCTCCCTAAGGTGCTATTTTAACTCTTTTGTGGGAGAAGATATTGAGAGCTTGGAATTTTATCACCTACTCTTCTCACCTACTCTTCCATCTTCCCAGAATCCACTCCCTGTATACATATTTATTAAGAAGATTTATCCTTTTCTTTCTCTGTTTTGATTCTCCTTGGCTTGGGTTTTGAAATCACATTATGGCATATGATGAATTTTACAAGATTTCTTCTTTACCTATTTTTTCTAAAATTTTATAGAGTATTAGAATTTAAAGATTATTAAATTCCCTTTTACAATCTATTTTTCACCTGCAACTAGGAATTAATTAAGATATACAGGGGCCGGGATAGGGAGAGCCTCCCTGACCTACCAGAAAGTAAGAGAGTAGAGTAGTGGAGGGACTTTACAGTGGGATTGTTGTTTTATGGTTGGGGCAGGGGAAAGATGGGGAGAAAATTTGTAATTCAAAAATGTCATGAAAATGAATGATGTAAAAAAGAAAACAAATTTAAAAAATTAAAAAAAACAAAACAAACAAAGCAAAACAAAATAAAAAATAAACCCTTAATAAATGTTTATTGATGCAAGCTGAATTCCATCAACATAAGTATAAAAAACCAAAAAAAAATTTTCCAGTCAATTTTAAAATTTCATATTTCTACTATTTTGGTATATTTCAACTTTGTTTTGTTATTTTCTTATAATCTCATGGAATTATTAACTTCTATTTGTCCTATTTAATTTTCAAGCTTTTTTTCTTTAGTTACGTATTTACTTCTTTTAGCAAGGTGCTTATACTTTTTTTAATACTTTTCTTTGAAAGCTCTTTTTTTAAACATCGTTTTTAGTACCCTTCTCCCAACCCAGGAATACTTCTAGGAATTTTTGTTGGGCTTGTTGTAAATGTTTTCAAGTTGCTGCCTTCTTTTCTTCCCTGTCACCATAACAGCTCTTAACAGTTGGGTTTCTTTTGTGTGTGCTTATGTTTCCAACCCACTTCATGATTCTGAATTTTATATTAGATTCTACTCCCTTTTGGAAGGGATGGCTGGCCTGAGATTTGTCAATGCTTCCAAAATGGTCTGATCTAGGGATCTGTTCTTTGCCTCTGAAGTCTGGGCTCTGCAAATTGGGCCTGTTGCCTTGTGCATAGTTGAGTTTTTGTAGCCTGTTCCTGGACTTAGTCACTATTAGCACGCTGAAAGTTTCTTCTAGTTCAGGGTTTCTAAAGTTTTCACTCCTCTTTGGTCTTGTATTTTGCCCTGATTATTCCACTGCACACACATTTTCTGGGTTAACAATTAAAATTGAATTGCTACTCTGCTCTTAGACTCAAAGTCACACAGCTAGGTTTCTGGGACTTGTTTCTTAATAAATTCAAAGTGAAAACCTGACTGTTTCTCTTCTCTCTGGATCTGTGACCCAGAACTGAATAATAAACAACAGATCTGCCAGTGGTGCCTGTTTTTGTTCCCAATGCTATTCCAGGTATGTCCTTGGATCTCTTTTTGCACTAGTCCTGTCTAATTTGGTGCTTTTGTCTCATCTCCCTTTCTATCCCTCAGTCCTGGAATGCGTCAGATTCTCACTGCAACAGTCTTCTCTCTATACTCGTGGCCAGCCCCCACCCCAGTGTCCACATATTTCTTTACCTGTTCTCCTAAACTTCCCTGGACTGGAAAATGACTTGTTCTTGGCTTTTCTGATCAGAATTCAGTCTATCACTTTTTTCCAGATTGTTGTAGAGGAAGGATGCTGGGCATAACCCCTTCCTTTTACACCAAAATCAACCCTTGAATTTACTTACTTTAAAGATGATGCACTTGTGTCATGTATGTAGTATGTAGTATGTAGTACTTTACATAGAATCTTTTTAATTTCATCTTCACAATAAACCTATAAGGTAGACTCCATTATTATACCTATTTTCTAAGTGAAGAATCTGAGGCTTATTGGAGTTATGTGACTTCTTCAGACTAACACAGAGTCAGGGGCATGATTCAAATCCAGGTCCTCCATATCTGACATCATACCATGCTGACTTACTTTCTTGTAATGGTGATGGTAATTTGAAGATCTTCCCTGTCCCTTAACAGACCAAATGTAATCACATGTATCCCATAGGAGGAGGAGGTTTTTGAAAGGGTGAAACAGGAAGGGTAGAGCAGGGGGGAGCACAAGAGAGCTAGAACTGCTGGGAGCAAGCAGCATGGAGGCTAAACAACTAGTGTAAGTGAGAGAGGGACATTATTGCTTAAGGGGGCCTGTTTTGTTTTGAAGGCCTGATGGAGGGAAGGTTTGGGAATGTTGGAATTCACTGCATTGGTTTATGTGTACCAACTTCTTGGTTACTATGATGGATTTGGCTTTCTGTTTCTGGGATTTGGCTTTCTGGTATTTGAATAAATGCTTTGCTTCTCTCTTCCACGTGGACAGTCTGTTACATTTTGCAAATCACAACTTCAGCAGCATATCAATAGCTGCTGTGGGTGCTGTGAATATCCCATTGGCATTATAGTGACTTAGCTAGGTAGTGGTAGAGAAAGAACCATGACTCTGGTCTCCTGACAGTCCAGTTTGATTCAATTTTCTATTCTGTTAAGTGCCTGCTAACTGCTACCTACTACAGAAATAAAGACTAAGATGAAAGAGCAAAAAGATACATACATTTTTCAACATGGATAATGAGAGAATTTGTTTTGCTGGACTACGTAGCTATATATTAAGGGATTTGTTTATTTCTTTGTCTTAATTTGCTTAGCTGGGATGGAAGGTAATGGGAGGGATGGAGTAATTTTTAAAAATTACTTGAAAAAAATAAAATCAACAAAGATTCGGTTTATAAATAAATTAAATAAAAAAAATTAATAAATTGAATACATATATACATTGGAGATCACCTTTCAAATGTAGATTGCATGATTCTATTGTAGCCATGTTTCACCTTATTAAAAAGAGTAAAGTGGTCAAAATTGATCTTTGGGCTGATGTGAGGATCAAATGAAATCATGTGAGTTGACTGTTTTATAATTTTAAAGTGCAATGTAAACATCAGCTAGTCTTTTATTTCTCCATTCACATCCACTTCCAACCTCATCATTTCCTCAAAGCATCTTGGGTTCTTGAAGGTTATGCCAATGGAATATAAGCTCTAGCATATTCTATGAAGCCAGACAGGTTTCAAAGTTAAGCTCAGTGATTAAACTATGTATATATATAAATATATTTTTTTTTGGAGAGGGAGATAGATATATATATATATATATATATATATATATATACATATATATATATATACATATGTATATAAATTTTTTGGGGGGGGAGATGTGGCACAGTAACTCTTTCAGATCATTCATAGATGGGTTATAATCTATAGTAGTTGCAAGGAATTGTATAGTACTAAAACAGTGGTATTATTGTGACCCAGTTACTTCTTCTAGACACTGGGCTCAATTATGCTTTCTTTTCACTATTTAGTCCTCTCACTATTCTGAGTCCCCCAGTGAAGCACCTGTCTTGAGTAGCCTTTTCTTATTAGTCATTTCCTAATGCTATAATTGACCTCATGGTATGAGGTCCTACTGATTTATGGATTTCTCTATGTAGAAATGAGGCTAAATGATGGATAAAATCAACACCACTATTACTGTTTCTAGTACTGCTATTTCTATTATTTAGTTTATATTAAAATGACAAGAGTAACCACCATTTTTGTAGATCCCCTTCCTAAGTAAAAGAAATATTGGTGTTAAAAATGGTTTGTCCTTCTTTTTGCTTATATGATGATTTTATCGTTTTCATTGAAATACTGACATTTGTTATATTTCAAGCTTATATACAAATATTCAACACAACTTTCCTCTTTTCCATTTGAGAAAAGCTTTGCCACCCCCACTCTAAACACACACCACACCCAAACACACCCACACACACACAAACACACACACACACAAACATACATACATGCACAGACACCACACACTCTAACAATAGATTCTCTCAGAGTTATTTTCAGGATATTTATTTGTACTTAAGTTGACAAGACTGCCCATTCTGAGATAACCACCATCTTTGTATTGCTGAATGTATATAGCTTAATTATAAGAACTAGTCTCTGATAAGTCTTCCCTCAGAAAAAAGACACCTGCACTTGAAGCCAAAGGGAATTTTAAATACATGCCAGAACCAAGTTGCTTCACAGACTAATCCTGCCTTTGGAAAAGACTGCCCAACAGGTATATGCTTATATGCACTGGGCAGTCAGTGAGTGTCTTTGAATCTTCACTTAAATTTCTACAATTCTTGAAGAGTGGGCATCTTATCAGTAAGGTGTAATGCTGGAAGTGAAGCTTTTTCTTTATATAAGCAAGAGCATACCAACTTTAAAGTTCATCATTGCCAAAGACTAAAACATTGATATGTCCAATGATACTGATTTTCATTTCTATCAGTTTATATAAGCATGGAGAAACTTAGCGGAGTTTCTCTCTACCTGGTAGTTTCTCTTTCAACAGTAACTCCCAAGGCTAGGGAAGCATGTCCCTCATCTGCAAATATGAGAGTGGGCCTTTGCAGCATCTGCTCCACACACTCACTCATCTAAGATCTAGTTGACTAGAACTCACTTGCTTTAATAATTTATTTCTGATGTTCTGTCATTTTCAGTCATATCCAACTCTTTGTGACCCCATATGGGATTTTTTATTTTTGCAAAGATACTGAAATGGTTTGCCATTTTCTTCTCTCATTTTACAGATGAGGACACAGAGGCAAACAGAACTAAGTCACTTGCCCAGGATGATACAGCTAACAAGTGGCTGAGGCCAGATTTGGACTCAGGAAAATGAGTCTTCTTGACTACAGGCCTGGTACTTTATCTACTGTGCCACCTATCTGCCCTTAACAATTAATATCCTGCACTAAACAAATAGGCGAATTGTGTGTTGTTTTTGCTTTTACATTTTAGTTTAAGGCAAATATTATTCACCATACAATTACCCATTTAGAGTACATTTGTTGATGAATGTTGGAGAATGGATGAGAAAGCATGATCACCTTTCCAAACCTTGGAATTAATCCTATAAACCAAGTACAGAATCTGAAATAGTGCTGCCCTTTAATTCAGCTTCAGATTTAACCCTCTGCTCCAATGCTAAAGTACTTTCCTTTATTGCCTTGAAATTTGCTATTTTCACCATGGACATCATTGAGTCACCTAATCAATATTAGCATGTTAATAACTAAAAGTGGCTTAATGTACAGCCCTTTATCATAGTATTTATATTTTTAAAAGAAGATATCTAGAATCAGTAATGCCTCCACAACAAGAAATGTATCTTTACTTCAAGGAATTCAGAAACCTGGCAGGAAAAAAAAAGAAATTATTGCGTGTATGTGTATGTGTCTGCATGTGTAGGGGAGAGTTCTTCAATGACCATCATAATTTGTAGGTAGAAATGGGGAAGCTGGAATGTTGAACTTGAAGAACAGTAAGAAGTCCAGTCTGACTAGAACACAGGGTATGGGAGGGTAGGTAATGAGGATTAAATCAGGACAATAAGTCTTGAAAATTGTGGCAAGTGTCAAATTGTGAAGGGTTTTAAATGACAAACAGGAGTTTATATTTATTATTTCATCTGTCCTCCAGCTTCCTAATCTCAGGACTACCCCAACTCCTCACTTTCTTTCAACTCATATATTCAATTGCCAAATCTTACTACTTTACTTACCTCCACAATATCTCTCACATCTGGCTCCTCTCCACCCATACAGCTTCCTCCTTAGTTGGGGACTTCATCATTTAACATCAGGATTATTGTAATAATTTGCTGACTGCTGTCTCAACTTCAGTTCTCTCAACACTCCAAACCATCCTGCTCTCATATGTCAACATAATTTTCCTTAAAGACAGATCTGACCAAGTTAGTCACCTATTCAGACAATTCTAGCACCTCCATATTGTGGCTAGAAAATAAAACTTCCTGTACTTTTAGATTTTAATATCTTTTAAAAACTGTCCCCTAATCTTCCTAATCTCATTGGACATAATCCTCTATCCCCTGTACTCTTCAATCCAGTCAAACTGGCCTCTTTAATTCTTATGACAGTTCATCTTGTCTTTATCTTTGGAATAGCTATTCCTATGTCAGGAATGTATTCCCTCAATACCTCCTCCTACATTTTTCTCTACACTCCACCTATGGCTCTTTAGAATTTTCTATCATGTCACAGCATTCTTCTTACCATCAGCTTGCTCTGCTCCTGTGGGCTCCTCACCTGGGAAATTCTCTATATCTTTTCCCACTGAAATATGAAAGATATTTTACTCTTGAGGCATCTTCTTCTGACTAGCCATTTCCAATAAGAACTTCTATGCCTGCACTCTTCTTTGGATTCTACTCTTGACTCCCCATACTTTCTCCATCATGCCTCCACATGAGGACCTTCTATCATCTCTGAATCCAATAAATTATTCAGTCACAACTAAATTGCAAGGTAGTTAGGTGACAGAGTGGATAGTGTTCAACTGGAAATCAGGACAATTCAAATTTGAATCCTGCCTCAAATACTTATTATACGTGTGAGCCTAGACAAGTCACTTAAGCTCTCTCAACCTCAGTTTCCTCATGTGGAAAATGGAGATTAAACAAAAAAGGACCTATCTCAAAGGGTTGTAGTAAGGCTCAAACAAGGTAGCACACAAAAGTGCTTTGTAAGCCTTAGTGTTGCATAATTTTAGTTCTTGGTAGTAACAGCAGCAGCAACTGCAGCAGCAGCAGTACTCACTGAGTGGCCCAGAGGAAAAGTAACAATGCTGATTCTTATTCATTTTATTCCTTTTATCCTCAAGTTCTATCCCTTTTATTCTGAACTGATAACACTCCATTGTGGCCCCATCAAATTTGGTTAGACAACTCCAAGTGGGTTTCCATTATCATTCAGATGCTGTTTGGCTTAGAAATGCAATAGCTTCCTGGAAGACTCTGGTCAGCTCTTGAGAACAAATGGCCTTCGTGTGAGTCTCTTTGAGAGCTGGCTGAAGAATGGAAGACTTCATGTGCCAAGCAGGCAGGCTAAAAATGAATAGCTCCATCAGACCGTTTTCTCAGTCCTGAAACTATGCTACACATTTTATGCATTTCCAAGCTCAATCTGGTTTTACAAAATGGCTTTGAGTGGCTGAGGAGCTTTCTGAAGGAACAGGTTAACTTCCATGAATAGCTCAGCTCATTTGAAATTGCTGTTCAAATATTCTGAACTGTCACATCACATCCTTGTATGAAATACACTTTTGCCCTTTCCTATAAATTTTGTATAACAGCATACAACATTATTCAGTGAATTTCTTCCCTTCTCATGCATACTCTCTTTCTTTTTCATTTTATTTCTTTTCTTTTTTTTTTTTTGAGATAATCACATCCTTAGGGCATTATGAGGGAAGACATGTATCCAAGCTCCTATAATCCCCAGGAGTGTGATTGTCTTGTGGTAATTATACCCTCCTTCCAAGATGTCTTATGCTATTATTAAGGTGCCTTATTGCTCAAATTCGACAGGGATATCTGATAATGTAATTACTTCACCTTATCACACTTTAATAAATAATGTAAGAAAGATGGCAATCTTGTCTGAAGAGGCCGAGCATGTGAAGAAAGGGAGGCTAGGCAGCGTGGCCAATATTAATTCTTGGAGCCCAGGGTAAGCAACAGAAGCATTAACATCAAATCCTTCACCATGAATGATTAAACAAAACGCAGTTCGGCAGGATATATCAAAGCACAACTCCCTGTCGAGCCACTTTCCGAACAGATTGCCCATCCGAGTGTGAACATTTGGCACTTATGTGTCTTTTGAGGCATGAAGAGCTGTCTGAGATTTGTTGTTTCTCTGTTCTTTGACTTGCTTTCCCTCCTGCATGTAGCGTAATTGTTATAAGAATGAATCAATAAAGTGCTTGAAACATTGGCTCTTATGCAAAAGATATGCTTCCATTGGTCATTTGTTTAATAACATCTAATGATTATTTCTTCCGTTCTGTTTCTTGGAGATTCTCTGTTTTTCCCCTATAGTCCTTTGAATAACTAAGGCCACTATTGATTGAGATTTGGCAGACACTTATGTTTATAATTAAAAAGCATCATTGGGCACATGGAGAGTTGCTTCACTTAGCCATACAGTGAAATGATCTTTACTAGATAGTAGGATTGGCCTTTGGGGTATAGCCAAGAAAAAGGCATATTCCAAGTAGAAAAAAAAATCTCAATAGTCTTGAGCTTTGCCTCATTTCCCACTTCTTACTCCCCAACTCTGAAACAACTAGATGATTCATTCAGTTCCATTAAAATGAAACAAAACAAGCAAAAACAGCCAATCTAATGGTTTGTCAGTGTGGGAATAGCACACTCAGTTGTCTTACATGCAACGAATGAATTAAGAGGTTGAACTCACCAGAGAACATGATTCCGTTGTCAGAGTTGAGTCTTCCCTCAGGAAGCTGAATGTGTAGGCATAGGTTATTTCTTAAGGATTGTTGTAGCCTAGATCAGAACTTTAAGAATATGAGTAAAGAATTTTCCCACATCTATTGTCACTAAACCCACAATCTAATCCTAGCTTTGCTATTGAATTTTTATTATCTTGAGTATGAAAGAGTTGGATTAGTTGATTTCTAGATTCCCTTCCAACTATCAGTTCTATAAATCTATGATATTATATGATTCAGCTAGATTGAAATCTTTGGATCCTGAGTTAGGGCCCAGACATTCATTACAAGGGAATTTTTGTTTTCCCATGTAAGGGCAGAATAATCATGTGGTAGGATGTATCACATGCAGTCATAAAGTCCTTTTGTACCCAAACTCCTCTCTTCTTAGTCTGCCCCAGAATTTGACATTTCTCCTTTTCTCAGAGAGTTTTAGAGAGTTGTTCCTCTGGGTGGAAACCTTGTCTAACCAGGAGTCCTGGTTAAAATGCAAATATACCTGGGAGGATCCATAAAGATAAATTAAAGGGCAATCAGAGAGGATTACTTTAGTATTCATTTGTTCCTCAGAGACAAGTAAGGTAGTCACTTAGCCCTTGAGGAAACAAAATTTCTTGAGAAAGATAGAATTTGATAGTGCCTAAAAAGAAGATGAAGCTCTGGAGTATGGGGCCCTACAAAACTAAGGGAGTCCCAAAAGGGTAACTCTGGATTAAGTGATAGTAAGACAAGTGATAGTGATGAGGTGTAGTCTCTGGGACCCCCTTGAGCTCCTTGAATCTTTGAGGTACAAGCTCTGGGAAAGTAAATCCTCCCAAGGAAGGTATTTGCCTGAAGTCATGGGCCTTAAGTTGTGGCTCTGCCCAAGTCTTTAGCCCTCCTTTGTTCCAATAGTTTCCCACCCTTAATGTTCCTGTTCCCACCCCTGAACTGGCCTGGCTCACCATTGTCTATGGTCTCCAGGTAGCCTCCAGTGGCTTCTCACCCTTGATCACTCATTGCTGGAGTCTGACCTCATCTTGACTCCTGAAGACCCTCCCTACTAGAGTCTGACCTCATCTGACTCCTCCTGACGACCCTCCCCAATCTCCTCCTCTAGACTACACCTAGATTCCTCTGTATATAGAGTCCCATCTTCCCTCCATGTGGTGTGAGAGCACTATGAAATGGCCTAGCAGAGACTTACTCTGTGAGAGGGCCACAGAATGCTCTAGCACAGACTTTCTCTGTGAAAGCTCCATAGAACAACCTAGCATAGACTGGCTCCTTAAGAGTCTACCCCATATGGCGAACTTGAACTTTCAGTAAACTTTACTTTTTGTTTGACTGAGAAGACTTGAGTGGAATTCTTTCAGCAGGACCTGGCATGTTGGTATTTTGGGGTCTCAGGCAGCCGTAACCCTCTTTGGGTACCCTCTTCAATAGGATGGAGAAGAACAGAAACTATGGAAGTGGCAAGAGTACTCAAATATGCAAAATAAATAACATTTGCAGAGCTAGTAAAAAGAGCTAGGCTTGACAGGTCCCTTAAGATTTACATCCTCCATTTTCCCTTAATTCTTCTTTTGAGGACAAATACAATATTACAGAATGCCACAGTATAACTTAATGGATGATTCCCTATTCTCCTTGCAAACTAGATTCAAAAATATAGAATGTGCCTACTGAGGGAAGTCAACATTAGGTTCAGCAAACTGTGTTCCCACAAATTGATAAAATAAACAAGGAGAAAACAGGCCAGCCCCCACCCCCTGGAGGCCCCAGTGATCCACAGTTACCTCCCTCTTCATTTTCTAGGCATGCAGCTATTTCTTTACAGAGATCTCTAAGTTCCAAGCCAAGGTCATTAGCCTGGGTGAGTAAGTAGTTCTGTTCCATGCCTTGCTGATCCCAACCCTGAGTCAGAGACCAAGCTCTGAACAGAATGAGGACACTTGACTTTCACTTCCCAGCACTAACCATTTCATGACCCTTATTCATCACACTCCTCAAAATGAGACATTTAATTAAGTGTGCTGGGATTTTAATACTGGAGTTGATTGGCTATAAACCCAGGAATGCGTGCAGATCGTATTGTACTCTTCTTCGTTATCTTTTGTACCATACATTACTTTTTCATGTGAAGCCATAACTGTACGATCCATTATGAGCTGCTAGAAATTCAGATGGTTTCATTCTGCAGCCACAGCGTGATTCTTTTGGCAATCATTAGACTAGTCTTCCAGCTCTATATTTTAATGGTTCCTTATGAAGCCTTTTAATGCCAGGACTACCTGAAAATATTGAAGCATAATTTCTAGCCAGTCTTTTCCCTACTGGAGCCTATTATTTTTCTCTAAAATGTTTTAATCTCCTTAAGCCCATGAGTGTAATAGTCTGGGTTTTTTCTGGAATTAGAATGACTCAGTGTTCAGGAACCACTAGACCCATTACTACAATGGTGCGATTTGGGTTTTATTCTAGCATGCCAAAATTTAGAGGGGATACTTTCAGTGCTTCAGCAGCAGCAAAGTAACAAATAAACTTAACACCTAGTTACCACAAATATTTGTCCAACATAAGCAGTTACCAGATAGAGAGACCTCCTTACTGCTCCAATCTCAGTAGATACCCCTTGCCCCCCATTCTCAGCCAAAACTGATTAGAATCCTAGGTGTCTACCATTTCTCATACCACACCATGCTCCATCCCCATCACCCCCCTAAGACTGAACTAAACGTTTGCTCTATGTTGATGGCTCCAGGAGAAAAAAAAAAGCTAATTACAATTATAGGAACTACTATTTCACACATATGCTTTGTCATACTGGACCCCTCTGGAATGTCAGTTTCCAAAAAAAGGAAATTCCCTGACTTTGGAGTAAGATGGTCAGTTTAGGTGATTTTTGAGTTTGTTTACAAATGTAAAGGAAGGCATATTTTGTGCACAGCAGGAGCTCAGTAAATGCTTGTTGTTTTCATCCTTGAGTTCACTGTGATGAATACTCTATCATCCTCTCTATCAATTCAAACACTACCCATTTCTGATCCCTGATAAAGACCTATCCCCTGTGAAACCTCCTGTGACCACACCAGAACAAACACTACTGCTTCTGAACTCCCCTAGTATGGTCTTTCATGAAACAACAACTTACGGCATTTACCATATGCTGTCTTGTGCCATTTAACCTTCTCTTCATGATTAATCAAGCTAAATATATTGTAAACTCCTTAGAGGATCAAAAAATTTTCTTTTATATTATTATTATTATTATTTTTATATTCAGGTGTAACAATTTTTTTTTTAACAAATAGACCTGAAACTTCTCTTTGGGAGTTACCATCAGAGTCATTTTCCTAAGCAGTGAAGGATAATTAGTCTCTTTACTTGATAATCACAACTCATTTTTTTAATCAAATGCAATATTCCTCCCCTATATCATTCACTTTGGTCACCAGATGTAAATCTAAATTCCTTTTGGCCTCCTCTGAAGCTGAATTCCACTTTCATTATTTGTCTCAAAACCCCTTTACAACAATACACCCCACTCTCTCCTATTATATTCTAGTCTCTGTTAATGAGATGGCTCTTTTCCCTGCCTAGGGCATCTACTTTATATATGTCATTGGTCCCATCCTTTCCGATTTTCTCTGGAAAACTCTCACCTCAATCATCCCATTTCTCTATAATCTTTGATCTCTACATATCTACTGATCTCTTCATTGTTGCCTACTAATAGGGTCATGTCATCCCTATTTTTAAAACAAAATTAAACAAAAACCTAGATGGCGGCGTAGAAGCAGCAAGGTCCCGCAGCTCCCACACTGCCACCCTAAACACCCATAAAATATGAGCCCAGAAAAAGTCTAGGAAAGTCTAGGACTCTCAGACTCACAAAAATACAGGGAACACAGCTCTCGCTGAAGGCAGCTCAGCAGCAGGGGCTCATTGAAGCAGCCAGATCAGAGGCTGGAACAGCCAGAAGCCGAGACCACCGCCAGGCCCAGG
>CM053594.1:278928722-278943045 GCA_028646575.1 Pseudocheirus occidentalis | reverse complement strand
CTTGGAAGCATTTGGTGAGGGAGTTCTGACTGAGTTGTCTTCCTCCTGCTCCATACTTTGGTCTTTTTTATCCATAAAAAAGGATTCTAGAGTTTTACTGCTGTTCCTAGCCTGCTTCCTTTTTCTCATGTTGGCCAGTCTATTAATTGCTTGGTTTTTTAGCTCTGTGGAACTCTGCTTCCTGGAGGGGGAAAGCTCTGTCCCAAATCGCTGGGGCCCTCTCAGCTGCCGGAGCCCTTAGTGGGGTGCTGCAGCTCCCCCCCCAAGCTTTGGCTCACTGAAAGCACACCCCAGGACCACCACTCAAGACCCCGATCCACATCCATGCAGCTCAACGCAAGAGCCCTTGGCGTCGATGGGTCGCATCAGCCCCCCTGCTATCTGCAGGCTGAGGGCTCTGAAGCAGCCCAGTGGAAGCTGCTGCGGTTCTCAGCCATTCCTGCTGCTACAGCCACCTCCCACTGCCTCCTTGCCCTGGGAGCAGTTTGGCCGGACCTGCCCTTCTCCTCCCCAGTTAGCAAAATCCACTGACCTTTCTCTTAGCCTTTTTGTCTTCTGGCCTGATAGATGTGGTAACTCTGCCTCCAGTGCAGCCGATCTACTCTCCTATAGCCGCAGCTCCCCGGCCGATGCCCTAGGGCCTGAGCCAGCAGGGTTTCGGCAGCGGGTCCCAGACTGCTGCGAAGACCCCGCCTGCTGCGCTGCCTGTAGCAACAGATGTGCTTTCTGTCTTGTGGAGAGTTTTGGAGCTTGAAAATCTGTTTTAGAGTCCCATTTTATGAGTTTTTTAGCGTGTTTGTGTGGGAGCTGCGGTCCTTTGCGGCTTCTACGCCGCCATCTTGGCTCCGCTCCCCCGATTAAGGAACTTTCTACCATCCCATAACACAAACTCTTATTTACTCCTTGATCTCTCCCCCTTTCAATTCAATGAGATGGAGAACTTTCAAGCATTCTTTTTAAAAATTGACTTTTGTTTATTTTTAGTTTGCATAATTCATTTCCATGAAATTTTGTTACAAAATTTCTCCCTGTCCTTCTCCTACTCACCACACCAAAACAGTGATCTCACTGTATACTCCCTCCCCCAATCTGCTCTCTCCTATATCCTACCCCATCACCCTTCTGACTTTCCAGCTGGGCAAGATGGATCTCCCTACCAAAGTGCCTGCATAACCCATTTTCCTGTTGCATATAAATAATAATAATAATAATAATAATAACAATATCAATAATAATAGATGTATATTCATACATATATATGTATGAATTTGATATAACATTTGAATTTAGAATTTTAAACTCTAGATTCTATCCTTTCCTCCTTTGTCACAAACTGAGGACAGACACTGGAAAGACAAGCAATTTAATATAGGTGGTACTCATATAGTTACACAGAACATCTTCGCAATGGACATATTCCGAAAGACTGACTATATTTCCCTTCTTCCTATTCCTCCCTCTACTTATTCCATTCTCTACTTTGTCCTTGTCCATTACAGAAGTGTGTTCTTCTCACAACCCTCCCTCCCAACCGACCGTCCCCTTCATTGTCCCCCTTCTTATCCCTTTTCCCCCTACTCTCCTGCAGGACAAGATGCCCAATTTAGAGTGTATATCATTCCTTCCCTAAGCAAAATTCATTGAGAGTAAGGTTGATCCATTCTGTTTTGCTTTCTTGTTCTTCCCCTACATTGTAACACTTAGCCCTTGCCTCTTCTATATGAGATAAGTGACCCCATTGTCTCTCCATCTCCTCTCATGCTATTCCTTTCCCACTTTCACCTTTTAAAATAACATCCCTTCCTATTCAATTGATCCCGTGCCCTCTGTCTTCATACCCATATGTACACACACACATATGCATTCATACACATATATACACTCCCCTATAGACATAAGTGTATGTATACATACATACATACATACATGTAAACTTGCATAAGCTACAGTTATTGTTTTTCCACGCTGGCATGTAAAGAGTTCAACTTTGATAAGTTCCTTATGATTTCTTTTCCATGTTTACCTTCTCATGCTTGTATTTGAGTGTCTTTTCTGTTCAGTTATTACTTTTTCCCCAAGAATGCTAGAAAGTCCACCACCTTATTGAATGACCATATTTTCCCCTGGAACATTATACTCGGTTTTTCTGGGTGGATGATTCTTGGTTTTAATCCTAGTCCTCTGGAATATCATATTCTAGTCCCTTTTGATCCCTTAATGTAAAGGCTGCTAGATCCTGTGTTATCCTGATTGTGTTTCCACAATATTCAAATTGTTTCTTCTTGGCAGCTTGTAATATTTTCTCCTTGATCTGGAAACTCTGGAACTTAGCTATAACATTTCTAGGAGTTTTTTTTTGTGGGGGGGATCTTTTTCAAGAGGTGATTGGTGAATTCTTTCAAGTTCTATTATACCATTTGGTTTTAAGATATCAGGGCAGTTTTCCTTGAGAATTTCTTGAAGGATGATTTCTAGGTTCTCTTTTAGATCATGGCTTTCAGGTAGTCCAATAATTTTTAAATTGTCTCTCCTAGATCTATTTTCCAGGTTAGTGGTTTTTTCAAGGAGATAGTCCACATTGCCTTTTATTTTTTCATTTGTTTGAATCTGTTTAATAGTATCTTGATTTCTCATAAAGTCATTTGCTTACATTTGCTCCACTCTAATTCTGAAGGAACAATTCTCTTCAGAAAGCTTTTTGGATTCTTTTTCCATCTGGCAAATTTGACTTTTTATGGCTTTCTTCTCATTGTCTTTTCGGGCCTCTTTTGCCATTTGAGTTAATCTATTTTTAAGCTATTATTTTAATCAGTCAGTTGTTGAATCTTATTTGCTTTTCAAAATCCTTCTTAAGCTCATCTATGGCCTGTAACCAGTTTCCATTTGTATTGGAAGCTTTTGGTTCAGGAGCTCTGGCAAGAGCACTTTGCCTCTGAATGATTTCTTGCCCCCCCTGCAATCTTGAGGCTAGGAGCTCTGAAACAGCCATGAGAAGGCAGCTGTAAGGCCACCACTTCAGCTGCTTCTAGCTCTTGGGCAGTTGGCCAGACCCTCTTGCCCAAATTTAGCTGAGTACAACTAACCTTTCCCTTTGTCCTTGGCTCCTATGGGTTGATAATTCTGGAAACTCCCACAGTTGCCAGTGATCACCTCTCATAAAAGCTCCAGCCACAGCTTGTACTTACCAACCCTTGGTCTACAGTTGTGGGTTCATGCAGTGCTGGTCTGGGCTCCCAGCCCACTGGGAAAAGGAACGAACCTCTTTCCATCTGCCTGCTGGGTTGCCTTCAGCAGGATCTTTCTTTCTCTGGCATTTTGTGGTTCGGGAGCTCTAAGATTTGTTCAGAGTCATATTTTATAGGTATTTGAGGTGGTTATGGGGAGGGCTACAGAGTTTTGCTGCTTCTACACAGCCATATACTTTCAAGCATTCTTGAGGAAAAAAACAAAACTGAATAGAAAAATTGACATTCAAACACAAGAAGCATGAGAGGGCAAACATGGAAAAGAACCCATAAGGAATTTATCAAAGTTGAAATATTTACATGCCAGCATGGAAAAATGAGAATTGTAACTTATGAAACTTTTTTCATTATGAGGATAGGTGAAGGGAATATAAATGTGTGTGTGTGTGTATCAGGGAAGTTTTCCTTGAGGATTGATATATAGGATGGTATATATGCATATGAATACACTTGGGAGTGTTTGGATATATGTGTACATAGATGGAGGGCACAACATCATTTGAATAGGAAGGGATGATATTTTAAACGGTGATATTAAGAGCTGGGAGAGGAATAGAATGAGAGGAGACAGGGAGAGACAGAATGGGTTCAATCATTTCATATAGAACAGGCAAGAGATAACTGCTACAATGAAGGGTAAGAACAGGAAGGCAAAAAGGGAATGGGTCAGCCTTACTCCCATTGTATTTGGCTTAAGGAGGAAATAACATACACTCTAAATTGGGTGTCTTACCCTGCAGGAGAGTAAGGAGGAAGTGGATGAGAGGGGGGATGGTGGAGGTGAGGGCAGTTTTGGGGGGAGGGTTGTTAGAATCACACAGTTCTGTAAAGGAACAGGGACAAAGTAGAGAATAGAACAAGGGGAGGACAGGAGAGAAAAGATGGAAATATCGTCAGTGTTACATAATATGTCCATTGTGGAGATGTTCTGCATAACTACACATGTATGGCCTGTATTGAATTGCTTGTCTTATCAGTGGGGGTGGGTGACAAAGAAGGAAGGGAAAGAATCTAGCACTTAAAGTTCTAAAATCATGTTTAAAACATAAATATGTATTATTATTATTATTATTATTATTATTATTATTATTATTATTATTATTTACATGCAACTGGGAAATAAGACATTCAGGCACTGGGATAGGGAGATACATCTTGCTCTACCACAAAGTCATAGGGGTAATGGGGGAGGATATAAGAGAGAGCAGATTGGAATAAGGGGTATACAATGGGATTGTTGTTTTGGGGGGGTGGTAGAGGAAAGATGAGGAAAAATTTTTTTATCTCAAAATCTTCTGGAAATCAATAATGTACACTAAAAATAAACAAAAGTTAATAAAAAAGAATGGTTGAATCAGTTCACAACTCCACCTACAATGCTTTAATGTTTCATTTTTCCCAACATTTCTCATTTTCCTTTTCTGTCCTATTAACCAAACTAATAGGTATGAGGTAGTACCTCAAAATGGCTTTAATTTGCATTTCTCTCATAAATAGTGAGTGCATTTTTATATGGCTATAGATAGCTTTGATTACTTTGTCTGAAATCTGTCCATATCCTTTGATGATTTATCAATTGAGGAACAGCTCTTACTTTTATGAATTTGACTCAGTTTTCTAAATGTTTGGGAAATGAGGCCTTTATCAGAGATACTTGCTTCAAAAATGTTTCTCAGTTACTACTGCTAATAGTATTTCCCTCCATCCTATTTCCTGCCCTGTTTATTCTATTCTTTCTCCTTTCCCTCTATCCTTCCTAAAAGTATTTTGCTTCTGACTATCTCCTCCCTTCTATTACCTCTCCTTATCCCCTTTTCCTCCTACTTTCCTATAGGGTGAGATAGAGTTCTATATCTAATTGAGCATGTATGTTATTGCCTCTTTGAGCCAATTCTGATGAGAGTAAGGTTCTCTCACTCCCCCTTGACTGTCCCTTCTTCCCCTCCACTGTAAAAACCTTTTCTTTATCTCTTTTATGTGAAACAATTTACCCCATTCCACCTCTTCTTTTCCCTTTCTCCCAGTACATTCCTCTCTCATCCTTTAATTTTACTTTTTTTAGCTATCATATCTTCATTTTCAAATGGCACCTGTGTCTTCTATATATATGCACTCCTTCTAAGTGCCCTAGTAATGATAAAATTCTTATGAGTTACAAGTATCACCTTCCCTTGTAAAAATATAAATAGGCTAACCTTATCAAATTCCTTATGATTTTCCTTTCCTGTTTCCCTTTTTATGCTTCTCTTGAGTCTTGTATTTGAAAGCCAAATTCTCTATTCAGCGTTGGTCTTTTCTTCAAGAATGTTTGAAAGTCCTCTATTCCATTGGATCTCCATTTTTTCCCGGCAGTATTATACTCAGGTGATTCTTGGTTGTAATCCTAGCTCCTTTTCCCACAATAATATCATATTCCAAGATTTTCAATCCTCTAATGTAGAAACTACTGAATCTTGTGTTATCCTTTATCAATAATGAGATATTCACAACACCCATAATGGTCTTGAATATGCTGGTATAGTTTTAGATCACAAAATGTAGCAAACTCTCCACATGGAAGGCAGAACCAAGGTCTTTATTCAGAAACCAGAACACTGAGTCCCAAAACCAGAAGGACAAGTCCCAAAACCAGGAAGACAAAGTCATTATAATGGTCACAAAGTTGATACACATAATTAATGCAGTGCACACCCACATTCCCAAGCCTTCACAAATAAAACAGGCTCCCTCAAGCAGGGATCCCTCTCAAACTCCCGACAGTTCCTCAGCCTGGTCCTTGGAAGTTCTCAGTAGAAGCTGCAGAAGGAGGATCTCAGCAAAAGGTGCAGTCTCCAGGTGGTGACTGAGAGTAAATCTGAAGGTCCTCCTGTTTCTCTTCCTTATATACAGTATAGCTCCTCCCTGTGCAGCCCCTTCCTGTTAACGTGTTAACTACTCACAAGGAGTTAACTTGAAGTAAGGAGCTAAGTGCCTTTACTAGGTGCTAAGTGCCTTTCCTAGGTGCCAAAGGGGCATGGAAGATCTTCTGATTTCATTAACATTACATATGCTGACTGAATCATTTCATTTGAATTGATTTTTTGTGACTGGTTGAAGTACTTTTTCCTTGATATGAGAGGTCAGGAATTTATTTATAATATTCCTGGGAGTTTTCATTTGGGACTCTCTTTCAGGAGGTGGTGATTGGTGGATTCTTTCCATTTCTATTTTACCCTCTGGTTCTAGAATACCATACCAGTTTTCCTTGATACTTTCTTGAAAGATGATGTCTAGGCTCTTTGTTATCATGACTTTCATGTACTCCAACAATTTTTAAATGATCTCTTCTGGATCTATTTTTTAGGTCAGTTGTTTTTCCACTGGGATATTTGACATTCTTTCATTTTTTTTATTCTTTTGTTCTTGTTTTATTGTTTCTTGATGTCCCATAAAGTCATTAGCTTCCATTTCTCAATTCTACTTCTTAAGGAATTATTTTCTTTACTGAGCTTTTGTACCTTCTTTTCCATTTGGTCAGTTCTTCTTTTTAAGGAGTTGTTTTCTTCAACGAATTCTTGTGCCTCCTTTTTCTTTTTGGTCAATTCTGATTTTTAAGGCATTGTTCTCCTCATTGGCTCTTTCTATCTCTTTTGTCATTTGGGTTACTTTGTTTTTTAAGGTGATATTTTCATCAGTATATTTGTGTGTGTGTCTTTACCAAGTTGTTGATTCAGTTTTAGTGATTTTTTTTGCATCATTCTCGTTTATCTCCCCTTTCTCCTTCTACCTCCCTAACTTGATTTTCAAAATCTCTTTTGAGCTCCTCTGTGATATGAGAACAATTCATTTTTTTCTTGGAGAATTTATACATAGAAGCTTTGATTTTGGTACCTTCTTCTGAGTATGTGTTTTGAACTTCCTTGTCATCACAGTAACTTTCTATGACCAGATTTTTTCTGTTATTGGATCATTTTCCCAGCCTATTACCTGATTTTTAACTCTTTGTTAAAGTAGGGCTCTGCTTCCAGTATGAAGGTGTACTCTTCTAAGCTTCAGGGAGTTTGTCCAGGTGTTTTCAGAGATACTTCTACGGATCTACAAGTGGTCAATTCTTCCAAAGTGGTTGATCTAACGGGAGGTTTTACTATTCTTCTGTCTTATATTTTTGTCTGTGGTTGACCCCAAGCACTTTTTTCCCCTGGAACTATAAGTAGGGTCCCCATTCCACTGTAACACAAACTCCTGTGTGCTAGTGCTCCTCCTCTCCCTGGGAGTGCCACACAGAATTGCAACCTGCATGTGAGTATGAGCAAAGGAACAAATTCCTGCCTCAGTGCTAGCAAAGAGACCCTTAGAATCTCGTTCTGACCAGTTGTTTGATTCCCTTACCATCTGAAGGCTGAAAGTTCTGGAAGGAGTGGAATCATGCTAATATGATCACCTTTTAGGACACTGATGGAGAGAGAAACAGGCTACAAGTAGTTAAATAAAGATAGCCATAAACATTATCCCAAGAAGATACTGTACTGTGGAAATGGAAGACATTTGCAGGTGGCCAGTGGTTGGTTGTAAAAAAGCAGGTTGTATAACTATGACTATGAACCCATATGATATTGAACATCAACTGATACATCTCATTAAGCTGTCAAGTCAAAGATTGCCAATCTCTGACATAGGCATGCATTACCTCAACTGAACTATGAGATTTTAAGTTCCATGAGATAAAATACTATTTGATACTCCACAAGATCTAATACCATCTCATACTGAGCTCTCAATAAATATTGATTGACTCTAATTTATTTAATAAGAATACAATTTACACCAACTTTGTCTTATATAGGTAGGATTTATTTGAGTTTTTATAAGGTGTTTAAATCCTAAAAATTTTAAAAATAAAATTATATATTAAAATTGGAAATATTTGGTTTTTTGTGAGTGGGAAAAACAACTACAGTTTGTCCATTTGGAATATAGATAACAATATGATGGAGAAATGGAGGGGAAAATCTCATTTATTAAGAAAACCTCTACTATTTTCCCAATAGAAAGCCAGCAAGAAAAGAAAAATTTTCTGTGTCAATACTAACAGCATGAGTGTTCACAGCAACTAAAGATGAGAATCAAAAGACAGGAAATAGGAAAGGTAATAGCATACTACATTTTTAAAGTATATGTAAGTATTCATGTGTGCGTGCCAGAGCATAAGTGTGTGTGTGTGTGTGTGTATTTAAAAGGAATGGTGTAATCTGGCTTTGGTTATATGATTTTAAAAATATCAGAAATAAAGTTGTACTGAAGTGGAATGAATTTCTTTCAGAAGTACCACATCATCTCTTGAAGTTTTGAGGAGAGGCAAGATGACCATTCTGTAGAAAGAAAGATGTGTGCTTAATTGGTGACCTCTAAAGTCCTTTGCAATCTTAAAATTATGTTTATTTGATGATATTTGTTAAAGTGCCTATCAAGAACCCAGCACCATACAAGGTTTGATGAAGCATAAAGAGGAGAAATTTGTGTTGTTAGCCAATCATGGAGATCCAGGATACAGAGATAAGAGAGCTAAACTAAGGTTAGGATATCAGAGTGAGTGCCAGGTATGGGAGAAGCTCACTATTGAGTATAGGCTAAAGACAAAGCAAAATAAACAGCACATTTTACAGTCTAATTGTGGAGTGGCACGTGCATATGTACTAGATAAGAGAAAGGTAGATGGTCAGAAGCACACTCTAATGGAGAATAGACAAGGATCAGCAGCAATAAAGAGACGTTAATACTGAAATGACATTCACTTCTAGCTAGGAAACATTTTCTTAATTTCCTACTATACTAATAGTTTGATGGTAGAGGTTTTGAACCTCTCCATATAAAAAGACAGAAATTGACACTTTAACTCTTGACACACCTGACAAGCCCTGACACCTACATTTGAGGCCTATGAATATGATATTGATATTGCTTGCTTGGTGAAAATACCTGAACATGTATTTTCCATCCTGATTTTAAACTTAAGGTACTAGGAACAACTAGAAATAATCTGGGAGTAAAGCAGATAATGAAAGAAAATAAACCTAGGAATTAAGTACGTGGGTCAGAACCAAGAAACGGTTTATAGAAACTTGCAACAAACAGTTACAAAACTAATTTCTTCTTTTTATTCCTGTCCTTTGTTTGCCTTGTTTCTCTTTCATTTTTTCCTTTCTTCTCTAGTTTGCTGCTGTTCCTATAGAATAGATAGAGAAATTCTGCTATAGATATACAAAAAGACAGGGAGGAAGGCTATTACTGACTAGCTGTTCAAGGTAAATATCCCAACTCTTATAAAGCCAGGAAAAAATCCATAGAAAAAAATCATCTAAAAATCCTCCTGTCTACAGGAAAGGATAACTCTCAAGTAGAAAGGATTAGGCATCTAGAGATATCTACAATAAAATATCTAACAGTAAAGTTTTCCCCTGCTACAGAAATCCAGAGAGATTAAGCCTATGGAACATCAAGAATAGCTTTCATTGGATGGCCTCCATATTGTTCTCTGGTATTTGCAAATGAAGTATTTAGAAATAAGGAGTATAAGGGTGCCCTATGTGTAAACATATATACTAGTCAGTGGCTGGTAGAAAAGTTTAGATCCTACCAATCATCAGAATCTGAGTGTATATAACAGTCAATAACTCTGTCCAAGCTACCTTTGAAAATATCATTTCTTTTCCTTCCTGGTATGCTATGTCAATTATATATCTACACAAATGACCATTACTTTAGTCATTGATGTAATTTGAGTAGACAAAAAGGTAGTAAAATTTCAGCATTTAACTTACGTATGTCACAAATGGAATCATCTCAAGTCATTCCAATCCCCTTCTAGTAAACCATCAATTCATTGCTAATATTTCAAAGTCAAAGAACAAGAAAAATCATCTAATTAACAGTTATCTCTCAACCCTACTGGAAACCTAGACCATTCTAAGTTATATGAGGGACAAATCAGGAGCAAATAAAGAATCTTAAAAGAACTTGCCTCATCAATAAAATGAATTAGAGTCCAGTATCTTTAACAGGAAAACTTAAAATGGAGTCATGAAAGGTAAGAAATGGCTGACTAGGGGGCAGAGTCGAGATGGCAGCGTAGAATCAGGAAAATCTTGTGTGCTCCACCAATAACTACCTCAAATACCTATAAAATATGACTCTAAAAAAATTTAAGATCTACAGAACCCACAAATTTACAGAGAGAAACAAATCTCCCACTGAAGGCAACCCAGCAGGTGGACAGGAAGGGTTCATTGCAGCACAGAGGGAGCAGAGCCCAGACTCATATGAGCCCAAGGTTTTAGCCCCAGAGTGGCTCTGACCAGCAGTGGCTGAAGCATTTGGGAGAGTGGATCACTGGCAGTAGTGGTGGTTTCCAGAATTATCAACTCATTAAATGTCAAAGAAAAAGTAAAAGGCCAGTGGAACTCTGCTCAATGGGGGGGGGGGGGCGGGAGGGGCAGTAGAGTGCAGAGGTCTGGTTCAGCCTCTGCTCCTGTAGCAAGAAGGAGCAGAAGTGGTGGCCCTGCAGCCATATTCACATGGTTGCTTCAGAGCTCCCAGCCTGCAGATCGCAAGGGGAACAAGTTTCCATTCAGAGGCTAACCACTTTTACCTTAACCTGCCTAGGTCTGGATCTCAATCTTGGGTGGTATTCTTGAGGTGTTTGACCAGTGAGCCAAAGCTAGAGACATGGTGCAGCTGTGAAACCCCCTGTGATTTAGGACTAAGTTTTCCCCTATGGAAGCAAAGTTCTACTGTGGCAAAGAGCTCAAAAGTCAAGTAATTGAGTAGCAACATGAGCAAGTAAAGGAAGCAAAACAAGCACAGTCATCCAACTCTGGATCCCTTTTGGGAGGACAAAAAGGATCAAAGCATGGAATAGGAGGAAGACAACACAGTCAGAACCCCTGCACCAAAAGCTTTCAAGAAAAATATGAACTGGTTATAGGGCACAGAGAAGTTCAAGAAGGATTTGAAAATCAAGTAAGAGAAGTAGAGGAAAAATTTGGGGGAGAAATAAGAAGGATGCAAGAAAATCATGAAAAGAGAATCAACAACCTGACTGAAGAAAATAACACCTTAAAAATAGACTAACTCAAATAGCAAAAGAGGCCCAAAAAACCAAGGAGGAGAATGACTTAAAAAGCTAAATTTGCCAGATGGAAAAAGAATGTCAAAAGCTCACTGAAGAGAATAATTCTTTCAGAATTAGATTGAAGCAAATGGAAGGTAATGACTTTTTAGAAATCAAGACTGTATTAAACAGATCAAAAAAAATGAAAAGATAGAAGGCAATGTGAAATATCTCATTGGAAAAACCACTGACCTGGAAAACAGATCCAGGAGAGACAATTTAAAAATTACTGGACTACCTGAAAGCCATTATCAAAAAAAAAAACCTAGAAACCATCCTTCCAGAAATTCTCAAGGAAAACTGCCCTGATATTTTAGAACCAGAGGGCAAAATAGAAATTGAAAGAATTCACCAATAACCTCTTGAAAAAGATCGCAAAAAGAAAACACCTGGGAATATTATGGCCAGGTTTCAGAGTTCCCAGATCAAGAGAAAATATTACAAGCAGCCAAGAAGAAATCATTTGAATATTGTAGAAACACAATCAGGATGACACAGGATCTAGCAGCTTCTACATTAAGGGATCGAAGGACTTAGTATATGATAAGATAAGATATAGTAAGATATTTCTGGAGATGAAAGAATCACCCACCCAGCAAAACTGAATATAATGTTTCAAGGGTAAATATGGTCATTCAATGAAGTGGAGGACTTTCAAGCATTCTTGATGAAGAAATCAGAAATGAATAAAAAATCTGACATTCAAATACAAGAAGCAAGAAAACCATGAGAAGGTAAACAGGGAAAAGAAATCATAAAGAACTTATGAAAGTTGAACTATTCATATGCCTTCATGGAAAAATGATAACTATAACTTATGAAATTTTTCTCAGTATGAGGATAGTCAAAGGAAATATATATATATATACATATATATATATGTATATATATGTGTGTGTGAGTGTGTGTACATGTATGTATGTGTGTATACATATATGTCTATATAGGACGGCATATCTGCATATGAGTACATATGTGAGTGTGTGTATATATGTGTACAGGTATACAAAGACAGAGGACACAAGATTAATTGAATAGGAAGGGATGATACTTAAGAGGTGAAATTGAGAGGTGAGAGAGGAATATAATAAGAGGAGATGGAGACAGACAGAGTGGGGTAAATTTTCTCAGATAGAAGAGGCTAGAGACTACTGTTACAATAGAGGGGAAGAACAGGAAGGCAAAAGGGAATGAGTCAACTGTACTCTCATTGAATTTGGCTTAGGGAGAGAATGACATACACTCTAAATTGGGTATCTTGCTCTACAGGAGAGTAGGGGGAAAGGGTATGAGAGGGGGAATGATGGAAGGGAGAGCAAGTTGGGAGGACAGTTAGAAGCACACAATTTTGTAAAGGGACAGCGACAAAGTAGAGAATACATTAAGTGGGGGGAGCAAAATAGGATGGAGGGAAATACAGTCAGTCTTTCACTATATATGCACTATGGAAATGTTTTGTGTAACTACACATTTACAACCTATATTGAATTACTTATCTTCCCACTGGGGGTGGGTAAAGAGGGAGGAATTGAAAGAAACTGGAATCTAAAGTTTTAAAATCAAATGTTTAAAAATATTAATATTATTGTTATTATTATTATCACCATCATCATCATTATTATTATTTACATGCAGCTGGCAAATAATGTGTACAGGCACTGGAGTATGGAGATCCATCTTGCCCTACCAGAAAGTCAGAGAGGGTATGGGGGAGGATATAGGGGAGAGCAGATTGGGGGATGGGGTATGCAGTGAGATCATTGTTTTGGTGTGGTGGGTAGGGGAAAGACGAGTAGAAAACTTGTAACTCAAAACTTTGTGGAAATGAATGAGGTAATCTAAAAATAAATATAAAAGTTAATTTTTTTAAATGACTGAATAACAATAATCATCCATAGCTCCTTCAGTCTATCCTCACATGACATAGTTTTAGGGTTCTTCAAAATGCTGGTGGTCTTTTCTATACATTGTCGAGTTTACCAGTGTCCTTCATAAACTGTGGTGACCAGAGATAGACACAAAATTCCAGGAAAGTTTTAATAAAGGTACAGTATAGTGGGATTATCTGTGTCATGGGACTTTGTTCATTCATTTTTTTCATTTCTGTTTACCACTTTGTGGCCCTGTCTAAAGTTTTCTTAGAAAATATACAGGAGTAGTTTACCATTTCCTTTTCCAGACCATTTTATAGACGAGAAAACTGAGACAAACAGGAGTAGGTGACTTGTCCATGGTCACACAGTTAGTAAAGGTCTGAGGTCAGATTTGAATTCAGGAAGACTACTCTTGTGGCACAGTAACCTCTTAACTCCCAGAAGCTCTGTATCATCTAATACAGGAAAAAAATTAATAATTTTCAATCCTGTTTCAAGTGAGGAAATTAAGGAAACAGGTTGAAGAATGGTGAAGAAAATATTCAAAATAATGTTGAAGAGCATTAGAGTAAAGATGAATGGAGACCAAAAGAGAAGCAATGTAATTATTGTATATTACTACAGACCACCTGAATAGAAAGAGGGGATAGCTGAGGCATTTGGAAAATAGAACGCCAACCTGATATAACAGTATGGTGTAAAAGTTGTGAAGAAATCAGACATTTAGATAAGAGGCTGGCAAACAACAATCTGAGGACCAAATACGGACTACAGTTTCCTGTTGTTTTTTAAAGCTTTCTTAAAAAAATAATTTGTGTTATAACTTCTCTCTCCCCCACCCATTGAGGAGGCAAGACATATGCTGCCCATTGTAAATATAGTCATTCAAAAAAATATTTCAATATTAGCAATGAAGAAGAAAAAGAAGGAAAGAGAAAGAAAGAAAGAAAGAAAGAAAGAAAGAAAGAAAGAAAGAAAGAAAGAAAGAAAGAAAGAAAGAAAGAAAGAAAGAAAGAAAGAAAGAAAGAAAGAAAGAAAGAAAGAAAGAAAGAAAGAAA
>CM053594.1:278869246-278928622 GCA_028646575.1 Pseudocheirus occidentalis | reverse complement strand
ATTATCATGGACTATTGCTTTGATCAATGTAGTTGTCTTTCACAGCTGATCATCGTTATAATATTGCTGTTACTGTATATGAGGTTCATGTGGTTCTGCTCATTCAGTTCACATCAGTTTGTATATGACTTCACAGGTTCTTCTGAAATCACTCTGCTTATCATTTCTTATACAGTAATAGTGCTCTATCACAATAATATACCACAATTTGTTCACTTATCTCTCAACAGATAAGTATAGTCCTAATTTCCAATCCTTCACCACCACAAAATAAACTAATATAAATATTTTTGTACATATAGTTCTTTACACTTTTTTTTATCTCTTTCGGATGCAGATATATTAATAGTATTGCTTGATAAAAGTGTATACAAGTTTTAAAACCCTTTGGGCATAAATCCAAATTGTTTTCCAGAATGGCTGTACTAGTTAAACTAGCAGTGCATTAGTGTTCCTATTTTTCCACCGTCCCTTCAGTATTTGTCATTTTCCTTTTCTGTTACATTAGCCAATCTAGCAGGTAAGAGGTAGTACTCTAGCATTGTTTTAATTTGTATTTCTCTCACTGTTCATGACTTAGAACATTTTTCATATGACTATTAATAAAATTTGTATTGTCTTCTGAAAATTGCCTGTTTATATACTTTTGGGCATTTATAAATTGGGAATGACTCTTTTATATAAATGCTGATCTCTCTCTCTCTCTCTCTCTCTCTCTCTCTCTCTCTCTCTCTCTCTCTTCGTTTCCCTCTCTCTCTTTCTCTCTCTCATCTGTCTGTCTCAGAGAAACATGCTTTAAAATTATTTTCTCCAGTTTTCTGGTTTCCTTATACCTTTGATTGCATTAATTTTACTTGTGTTAAAACTTTTCTCTTTGAGATAATCAAAACTATCCTTTTTTCCATATTCTCTTTCTATATATTGTTTTCTCATAAAATATTCCCTTATATGATAGATTTGATAGATTTTTTTTCTATGATCCCTTAATTTGCTTATGATTTCAGCTTTCATCAGCCTAAATCATGCACCCATTTTAATCTTGTCCTGGTATAATATCATATATTGTTCTATTCCTAGATTCTGCTACACTATTTTCTAGTTTTCTTGGGGTTTTTGTCAAATAGTGAGTTCTTGCCCCTAAATAATGAATCTTCTGATTTATTGAACCCTAAGGTCACTGATCTCTGAATATTGTACCTAATATATTCTACTGATCAACAACTCTATTTCTTAGCCAGTACCAGATTGATTTAATAATTACTACTTTGTAACATATTTTGAAATTTGGTAATGCTAGGTCACCTTCCTTCATCTTTTTCATTGATTTTCTTGATATTCTGGATTTTTTGTTCTTCAAGATGAATTTTGTTAATGTTTTTTTTTAGTTTTCTTTAAAATTTACTTTAAACTTAAATACAAAATAAGTAAAGAAAAAAATCCCATGTACACAGTAGAATATAAAGAGGATTCAATATAAAGCAATACATTTCCATTTCAAGGAAACCTATACAATGAATACTATACATTATTTTCAAAGTTGTCCATATTATCTCTGCTTTCCTGTATGTGTTCTTTTATCTTCTATTGTGTAGTTTTTACTTTATTTTCCCCTCCCCCTCCAAGAAGGCTACAGTTAAGCACGGAAATATACACAGACATGAACATTCACATATACACATACATTGATATCCAAATACATGCATATATATATATATATATATATATATATATATATCTTCAATTTCCTATACATAAGGTTGTATTATGCTTATTTCCACCTGACAACTGTTTTTTACTTCTGAAAGCAAATAGCATCCCCCTTCATAAGCTCAAGTCTTTCCATATTTTTCTACATCCACAAGTTTATCATTTTCTATGCCACAACAACATTCCAACCTAATCACATTCTATCTGATAGATTGTCTATGAGAGTTTTTTACCCAAATTTTTTGCATTCCCTCTATTCTTGGCCACATAGGTTTTATTTCTACAGGAAATTTTTATTTTAAAATAATCAAAATTGTTCATTTCATACGTCAACACTGCTCTTACCTTGTGATATGGATGAATGTCAGATAGTACTGAATCTAGTTTCCTTCACATTTTCCCCTTAGTTTTCTTGAAGTTCCTGACCCTCTACTTTTCCAAATGAACCTTGTCATTTTTTTTCTTAAAATGTTTTAATAATTATACACACACACACATATAATATACATTTAATTGGGATGATATTACATAAATAGATGAGGTGGGTAAAATTGTCCATTTTTTAGTATGTTGGCTTTACCTACCCATGTACAATAAATATCAATTCAATTATTTAGATTTAACTTGATTGTATAAAAGATGTTTTCATTTTTATTTTTATTCATGTAGTTCCAATGTCTCTTTTGGAAGGTAGATTCTCATATTTTACATACTATCTAGTTATTTGACATGGTCCAAAATAATTGATTAATAAGGCTGATGGTGTAGTTTCCCTATATTTCTTTTTTGATTAAGTATAATTTTAGTTTAAACCTCATCTGAAATCATGATTACTATCTCTGATTTTTTACATAAAAATTCTACTCCTGACCTCTTTTTTATATTTGCATATGTCTCTCATTTTTATAGTATATTCTGAAAGCAACATATTGTTGAACTCAAATTTTCAATATGCTATGTTTCCATTTTATAGGTAAATTCATCCCATTTATATTCCAAACTAAAATTACTTATTGTATATTTTATCCTTCCTATTTTCCTCACTATCCTTCTCACCCTAAGTCTATCTCTCTTCACTCCTCTATTCTACTCCTACCCACTATATTGCCCTCTTAGTCCTTAGCCTACCCCCCAAGAATTTCTCCTTTATCCTCTCCCCTATCCCCTCTTTTCCTCTTATTTCTGAATTTAGAAGATTTTTATACCCTTCTAGATGTATATATTGTTCTTTCTTTATCACATTCCTTTTAATCTACACACCTTTCTATATTGGCCTATTCTCTATTTCTCCCTCCCTGTGTACTTATCCTCTTATTTCTTTCTGAATTTAGAAGACTTTTATACCATTCTAGATGTACATATATTGTTCCCTCTCTAATCCATTACCTCTGAGAGTAGGGTTCCAGAACTACCCATCCTCTTACTCCATCTCTATATCAGTTCTACCTCTCTCACCTCATTTGTGTAAGGTAATTACTCCTTTTACCTTTGTCTACATCATTTTTATTTTTAGAATCACATCATACTCATCTCTTCCTTTCAAACTAATGCAATGTGAATGGGAATTTGAAGATCTTCCCTGCCCCTTAATAGACATAGAGGGGAGGTTGAAGACTTCCCCTGATTTGAAAGTAAACTCTGCCCTCTAATAGGATGAATGTAATAACATGGAGCCTGTGATGGAGGGAATTTGCTGAAGTGTGCAGCAGAGCCAACAGGAAGCTGGTCAGAGCTAGCCAGATTGTGGGGGAGAGAGGAGGACTGCTGACAAAAAGTTAGATAGGTTTGTGAGTAAAACATGTATTGGTTTATAAGAAGGCAGAAGGATGCTGAGGCTCTCAGCATTATGATGGCTTCTGAATATCTTTGGGACTATGATGGAATCAACTTATTGGTTTTGGGATTTGGTTTTCTGGTGTCTAAATAAATGCTTCAGTTCTGTTCTCTTCCTAGAGAATCTGGTTTATTTTATGACCAAATGTCATACAATATTTTTACTCATGGTCTTTATCATGATCATAGGCACTGTAAATATTGCACTGGGGCTACAGCTACTCAATTTCTAATGACAATCGTATGCATATAGTTTACATGTCCACATATAAAAAAGTAAAAAAAAATAGTCCTTATTATGTCCTTATTGAGTCCCTCATAACTATTCTTTGATGTTTACCTAAAATCTCTCTTGGAAATTGTATGACAAATTTTCTATTAAGTCCTGGTCTTTTTGCAATGACATCATCCAAAAATTCTATCAATTCATTAAATGTGAGTGTGTGTGTGTGTGTGTTGACTATCATACTTTGTGGGGTATATTTTTGGTCATACACCCAGTTCTTTTGCTCTTCAATACATACTGATCCAAAATCTGCAGCCTTTTACAGTAGCTCCTTTTACCTCTTATGTAATTCTAATTGTGGCTGTCTTATATGAATTATTTTGTTTTATTTTCTTTTGTTTTCTTGTGGCTTGTACTATTTTCTCCTTGATCTGGAGGTTTCAGTATTTGGCTATGATATTCTTCTAGGTTTCCTTCTGCAGATCTCTTTCAGGTGATGATTGGTGGACTTCTATTTCTACTTTTCCCTCTTGTTCTAACACTTCAGGACAATTTTCTTTAATTAATTTTATATTTTACACAAAGATTCTTTATTTATTGAAGTTTTCAGGTACTATTATGATTTTTATGCTTTTTTATTCTTGAACTGCTCTCTAGGTCAGTTGTTTTTCTTATGAGCTAGTTTATATTTTCTTTATTTTTTCATTCTTTATATTCTGTTTTATTATTTGTTGGTCTTTCATGTTTTACTGGCTTCCCCTTTACCAATTCTAATTTTCAAGGAGTTGTTTTCTTCCTTAACTTTCTGGATCTCTTTTTTTCATTTAATACACTTTCTTTTCATAATCATCTTGTTCTTTCTTGGATTGGGTTTTCTTTACTTTTAAAATGAAATTAATGAGTTCTTTTTATCTGTAAAAACAGCTTTACATATTGTTTGCTAGATCACTTATTTCTGATTTTTATTCAATTTATTAGTTCAATTATGTCAGTTTTTTTAACTTTTGATTTTGTGCATTTCTATTTGATTTTCCAGATTTACATTCTGGTGTTTAATTGGGTATTTTTAATTTTTCATTTTGTAGTTCTTTTAGTTACATGCCCAATTTATTGATCTGATCTTTCAATATCTCTCTCTCTCTCTCTCTCTCTCTCTCTCTCTCTCTCTCTCTCTCTCTCTCTCTCTCTCTCTCTCTCTCTTTCTCTCTCTCTCTCTCTCTCTCTCTCTCTCTCTCTCTCTTTCTCTCTCTCTCTCTCTCTTTCTCTCTCTCTCTCTCTCTCTTTCTCTCTCTCTCTCTCTCTCAACTATCTAGAGGGAGGAATTTTCTTCTAGAGATATAAATTTTCTTCTATGTTTTGCAGTCCATAAATTTTGATGTTCACTCATTTTTGTTGTCTTTAATGAAATTATTGATTATTTCTATTATTTTGTTCCACTTTATTTAGTTCCTAATTCATTTTAATTAGTGCTTCCAAGACAATTTATTTTATGTAATTTATATTCTATCATGGTCTAAAAAGGGTTCCTTTATCATTTCAGGTTTTTTCTCATTTTTCTGAGGTTTCTATGCCCTAATACAGTACCAATTTTTGTTGGAGGTGCCATGTACACCTGAGACAAAGGCAAACTATTTCCTTCCAATTTCTCCAAAAGTCAATTATGTCTAATTTCTCTAAAATTGTATTCATCTCCTTGACTTCTTTCTTATTTATTTTTTGTTTTGATTTATCTAGCTCTGAGAAGGACAGTGAGGTCCACAACTAGTATAGTTTTACTCTTCATTTCCTTCTATAATTCTTAAACATTTAATTTAACTAAGCCAAATTTATAAAAATAAAAATCATCCCCCACTGATAAATGGTCAAATGTTATAAACAGGCAGTTTTCAGAAGATGAAATCAAACTTTTTCATAGTTTTGTGAAAAAAAAATGTTCAAATCACTACTGAATAGACAAATACACATAAAAACAACTCTCAAGTACTAAATCATGCCTATGAGATTGCATAACCTGCCCAAAAAGGAAAATGACAAAAATTGTAGTGAATGTGGAAAAAATTGGGACACTGATGCATTGTTGGTGAACTTGTAAACTACTCCTACCATTCTGAAGAACAATTTAGAACTATACCCAAAGAGCTATAAAACTTCACATACCCTTTGACCCAGAAAAACCACTACAATTTCTCTATTCCAAACAAATCAAAGGAAAGGGAAAATGACCTATTTGTACAAAAGTCTTTGTGGTAGCTCTTTTTGTTATGACAAAGAATTGGGAATTGAAGGGATGTCCATAAAATGAGATATGACTAAACAGGTTGTGGTATAGAATTATGATGGAAAACTACTGTGCTAGAAGAATGATGAGCAGGATGATTTCAGGAAAAATCTTGGGAAGATTTATATGAATTCATGCAATGTGAAGGGAATGAAACTACTAGAACATTGTACACAGTAACAATATTGTAAGGAAAATCAACTGTGAAATATTCAGCTACTCTGATCAAGATAATGATCCAAGAAAATTCCAAAAGAAAGAATGAAAAATGCTATTTATCTCCAGAAAGAGAACTGATGAATTCGGAATGAAGATTGAAGCATGCCTTTTTAAACTTGCTTTATTTTTCTGTTTTATTTTTCTCCATTTTCTTTTGCAACATGGCACAAATGGGAATATCTTTTGCATAACTTAATATGAATAAGTGATACCAAATTCCTTGCTTTTTTAGGGAGAGAAGTGAGCCTGGAAGGAGGGAGAGAATTTAAAACTCATTTTTAAATGAATATTAATTTTACATGCAATTGGGAAATGTTTAATGAAATAAAAATATGTTAAGAAAAAAGCAGAGAGCCGTCAAACTAATGAGGTGGAATGGTTATTTGTTATTTGATTCTCATGATAAGGAAGTACTCAGTCGATTGGAAATAATCTGAATTTTGGAGGCAAAATTACGTGAATTTTGGAGGCAAATCTCCTCATAAAGAATAGGAAAATTAAACATAGACTGACTTGCATCCTGAAATTTCAGGAAGAAGATTTCAAAGAGTTCATGGTAAGCTCTGATATATGGTAGGATCCCATGAACTAATACTATTTAGGAAATGTCTTTCCAGGAGGGATAGAAATCTCACAAATAAAATTTTGAAGATGCAAAGAGAAATAACTTTTAAAAGGAGGGGAAAAAATGTTAAATCTTTCAAGAGATCAATATCACTAATTAAGCTAACTGTTAAAGAAAAATACACACACAAACAATTTAGAAACAAAATCAGATAAAGATTAAGTCAAACAGTATGGCATGCTTCTTTTAGAATAAAAAGACTGTCAAGAGTGTTAAAGCATAGAATGAACTGAGCCTAGTGAAGTGTGCCAATATAAATTGAAAACATTATTTACTGATAACCTGGGAGAAAGGGAAGATTAAAGAAATGATAGGATTCCTTTTTTCCAGGGGTTAGGATAATAACTAGCAATAGAAGATGTCAATATCTGAAGCACAGGTACCAGAGTACTGAAGCAGAATACATGTTGTAGTTTCTCTTAAAAGGAAAATAGAATAATGTGTTCAAATTACAGGGTAATGAATTTGACTCTGAACCTTAGAAAAATTCAAGAACAGCTCATTACAAAGAGCCAGAAGGCAATTAGCTAAGAACAACTCATGCCATACCAATATATTTCTTTTTTGTGAAAAAAGCCAGCTAAATTTTTAGATCAAGAGCATGATATAGATATACATTACCTAGATTTTAACAAAGCATTTAATAAAATCTCCCACAAAATACTTGTGGAACAGACAGATTTAGGCCAGAAGATAACAATATGTGATGCGTTTGGAAATACTTGAATAGACAAAATCAAAAAGCAGTCATTTAATGGTTCAAAGTCAACTTTGACAGGAGGTCCCCATCAGAAGTCCTTAGAAATATTTTCTCAGCTAGGTGCTTTTGAAAATTTTTAGCAATAACTCAGATAAAGGCATTGAGGAAAGTCTCAACAGTATGTCTCAATATTCTTGGGTTTTAGTGGATTACAGGCTCAATGAGAGTCAGCAATATGAAGTGGCTTGAAGTGAACCAAAATAGTAATTCAATCTTACGCTGCTATAAGAGAGATACAGCTTCAAGGAATATGAAAGGGCTAGTCCTAGTGTACCCTGTTCTGGGCAGACCACTTCTAGAAAATATCATTTAGTTCTAGGTACAACAGTTTAATAAGTACATTGAAAAACTAAAGAAAGTATCAAGGAGGTCTAGTTCTATGAAGAAGATATCTTTTGAATGAAGAATACAAGACTCAGGAGCCACTAGAGCTGTCTTCAAGTATTTGAAAAATTGTCATATGGAAAGGGAGCTTTTGCTGACATAAAGGAAAAATTGATGGAAGCATCAAAGAGACAAATTTAGGTTAGACTCATCCAAAAGTAGAATGGGTTGCCTCATTTTGAGAATTTCATATAGAGATTGAATAAGACCATCAGTTGAGTATATTACAGTGGATGATTCCTTTATAATCATATCTTAGACATGTTGGACATTGAGGTCCTTTCCCACCCCAAAATTCTGGGATTCTGTATATATTGTGAGAGTAGATCAGGAGATCCACAATTTGTCAATTTCTTCCTAAATCAGTTGATATGAATAGAAAGTAAAATGACAGATAAGAGAAACACCTAGAGATGTCCTTTCCTAAAAAATGCAAAGAAATTACCCTACTTACACTTTATAATAACTCTATAATCAAACAAATTTTATGGAATAAGAGATGTGATGGGGAATTTAGTAGTCAATATAAAATACTTGGGGGTCTATATGATCAAAATTACAAAGGACTTTTCACAAAAAGTCAAATTTTCATTTTCATATTTTGTTTTTGTCTGTGCTTTCTTTCACAACATAATAGAAAATATGTTTTAAATGACTTAACATGTATAACCTATATCAAATTGCTTGTCTTCTAAATAAGGAAGGAAGAGAGGAAGAGATGGTGAGGATTTTGAGGTAAAATATTCTTTAAATTAATTATAAAATTGTTTCTACAGGACAGCTGAGTGGCTCAGTGCCTAGAGCACTGGTCCTAGAATCAGAAGGACCTGAGTTCAAACCCAGTCTCAGACACTTACTGAGTGACCTTGTTTGATTTTTGTTTGGGTACTGTTTACCACAGAAAAACAAGGTATTGTTTTCTATTTCCATTATCAGAGGTCTATCATATTTAACTTTCCTAAAATTCTATTTATATCCTTAAGGTCTTTATTGTTTTGGGGTTTTTTTTGTTAGATTTATCAAGTTCTAAGAAGGGAAAGTTCAGGTCCACCACTAGCTTAGTTTTACTTTGTATTTCTTCATGTAATTCATTTAACTTTTCCTTTAAGAATATAGATGCTGTACAATTTGGTACATTTATGTTTATTATTGATATTATTTCATGGTCTATAGTACCTTTTAACAAAATTATTGCTTCCCACCTTATCTCTTTTAATTAGACCTAATTTTGCTTTTGCTTTGTGTAATGGTAAACACAGAAGTAGTTCACACCTTGTTTCAGCTAATGAATTAACACCTTGTTTCAGTTCAAGTTTCTTTTGAGCCTTGTATCAAGTCTGTTAAGGAACAGAACATGTGAACCCCACAACTTGTGAATCCTAGGACTTGTGAACTCTTGTGGAGGAGCTAATGACTATATAAGCAGAGCCCCAGGCCTAGAGACAAGAAGTGAAAAGAGGACTCTTGTGGTAACAGAGTCAAAAAGGAAAAAAAACTTGTGGTATCCCAGCACTCTGTTTATCTGCTCTGTCTGTGTTGATGCTTATTTGTGATAGTTTTTACAGAAGGCCTGGGACTTTATTGGAAGCCCTAAAAGACGAATTTCTGGTTCTATGTTTACAGAAATCCTGGAGGAGGGTTTTGGAGATCCTGGGACTTTACTGATGATTTATGCTGACCTCTTGGACCTTGTTTGTGGGTCTATGTTGATTTCGCAGGCAGGCAGATAGTGAATTGATGATGGTGCCAACAATGTATATGAATATTATGGTGGCTCTGTTAAAATTTGTCTTCCCAGAAACAGGAACTGTGAAGGACTTGAGATGGACTGGACACTGTGGGCTTCAATATGGAATGGGAACTGAATGAAGAACTAGACAAGGAGGTCGACAAGGACCTAGGAACTGCCTACCTTTGAACCCAGGTGACAGCTGGGGCTGGGACCATGGAAGAGGTACCATGGAAGCTGAGGGCCAGCCTTGAAGCAAGAGAATAAATAGAGAGTTTTATATACTATCTAATCAGAATCTTAAAAGCTATTCACCACAGCAGTCCTCTGGAAAGCTGCTTGTGCATGGCTTTAAATTATGGCGTAGTAGGCAGGATTACAAAGTATAGTACCTCTATTTGTTCCAGTATCCATGGCCATTTAAATTGAAGTTGTAAGGGCAAGGATCGTGGAGGGGTGGAATGTAATGGCAATGTAAAGTAATGTAATTTGAATTTGAAGATCCCTTTGTGTTGGCAAAGGTAGCAGGTACTTAGCACTTAGTAACTGGTCAATCCTCTGTTGGGCAAACAGAAGGTATGAACTCCTGTCTCCTGTTGCTGATGTAACAGGAAGGGATTGGCTGAAATAGGAAACTAATGCTATGTGTTATAAGAAAAGCCCCAGAGAGGGAGGTGAAGGTATTTATGGAGCAGGCTCCATGGAGGCTGAAGAGTTGCTGAGGAGGCTGCAGAGAAAAACCCCTCCCAGGTTTGAGAGAAGTATGTCTCATAAACAGATATTGTAAGGTTTTTTTAATCCATTATGCTATCTGCTTTCATTTTATGGGTGAGTTCATCCCATTTGCATTCACAGTTATGATTTCAAACTGTGTCTTTCCATCCCTCCTACTTTTTCTCCCTGTTTATCCTTCTCTCTCTCTTTTTACCCTGGCCCTCCTCAAAAGCATGTTCCTTTTAACCACTGCTTCCCCTGATCTGCCCTCTGTTTTATTCCCCTCCCTTCTCTAATCCCCCTCCCCTACTATTTCCATATAGATTAAGATAGATTTCTATATCCAAATGACTGTGTATGTTATTTCCTAATTGAGCCAATTCTGATGACAGTAAAGTTTAAGTATTTCCTGCCAACTCCCTGTAGGAATTTCCCCCTCCACTACAAAAGCTCTTTTGGGCCTCTTTTATGTGAGATAATTCATCCTACTCTACTTCTCCTTTCACTCTTCTTCCAGTGTACATCTTTTTCACACCCCTTAATTTTTTGGATGTTATCCTATCATAGTCAACTCACCTCACTGCCCTCTGCCTCCTTCTAACTGCCCTAATAATGATAAAGCTCTTAGTAATTACCATTTTCATCTCCCCATGTAGGAATGTAAATATTCTATCCTTGTTTAATCCCTTATGGTTTTTCTTTCCTCTTTACCTCTTTGTGCTTCTCTTGAGTCTTGTATTTGAAAGTCAAATTTTCTATTTACCTCTTGTCTTTTCAACAAGAATACTCAAAAGTCCTCAGTTTAATTCAATGTCCTTTTTCCACCCCTGAAGGATTACATTCTGTTTTTCTGGGTAAGTGATTCTTGATTATAATCCTAGCCTAGCTCCTTTGCCACCTGGAATATCACATTACAAGACCTCCAGTCCTTTAATGTAGAAGCTGAGAAATCATGTTATTCTTCCAACATCTGCCCCCATGCACTGAGAAGACAAGCACTATGATGTCAATTATACACACGAAAACACACAAACTGAAAACATATTCCATATATGGTTACATTTCCAAAAAAGCAAGAAAAACAAAAAAATGAGAAAGGCATCTTCATTTTGCATTGAGTGCATCAATTCTCCGTGTAGAGGTGAGTAGAATTTTTTTTTCTCATGAATCTTTTGGAATTGTTTTAAATCATTGTATTGATCCGAATCTTTCATAAGTTTTCACAGCTAATCATCATTTAATCTTTTCTATTATTACACACAATGAGATTTCTAGTTCTTTTTATTTCACTTGACATCAGTTCATATAGAACTTGCTATTTTTTTTAGTATTTTATTTCCTCCTGAAATTACTCTACTCATCATTTCTTATAGCATGATTGTACTCCATCACAATAGTACTCCATGCAATAATGCATTTAGCTACTCCCCAACTGATGAGCATCCTCTCAACTTACAATACTTTCCCAGCACAAAAAGTGACACTAAAATATTTTTGTAAAAAGACGTCCTGGCCAAGATGGCAGAGTAGAAAAAAGAACTCACCTGAACTCCTCAATGAATTTCTTTAGTAACCTCTAAAAAGTGAATCTGAATGGATTTTAGAGTGGCAGGATTCACTGGGAGATGAATGATGGCAGATTTCTAGTCCAGGAAAGTGCAGATATAAGGCTGGGCAGGAGGAGACCAGAGTTCAGAGGCTACACCAGCGCACAGCCAGGACAAGCTGATCCAGTGACTGCAGGGGCTATTCCCAGACCTCTCAGTGCAAGATGGGGCATGTCTTGGAGCTGCATAAGAGACAAACACAAGGTCCATGGCAGTAGCAATAGCTACTCCAAGGCTATCGACCCAGAACCTGGATGTTTAAAAATCATCCATCCAAACTTCCAGGAGCCAAGATGGAGGAGTAAAGCCTGGCTGCTCTAACCGCCTTCTCTGACCCTGAAAAACCAGAGAACATTGCCGCAGTGTAAAATCCTGAAATAGTGGAGTCCTAGAGGAAGGGGGTGGCTGTGGCTCTGCCAAGGCTAAAGTGAAGGGCAGGAGGAATCCAAACAAGCCCCATCTCAGCCTATCAGCAGGAGATCCTGAACATCAAGGGGTTGGAGCCAGCAAGTACTAACACCAGAACCCCAGGTGTGTCTTTGCACAATCAGGGAAACTGGCAGACACCAGTGTGGACCCAGCCAGCAGCAGCTGAGCCTGCTTGAGCTCTAGCCCAGGGATGTGGTAAATCCTGAAATGATCAGACTACCCCTCCTTCACACCTTATGCTGTGAGCTTCAGTGCAACCTCTGGGGCAACACAGAAAGTCTCAGCCTTGGCCTCAGTCTAGACACCCAGAGGCTACAACACACAAAGCCAATAACCAGGTCCCTGGATCCTGGCTTAAGAAGTGTGGGTCAGAGTCCTCTGTACCCCTAGAAGGAGAAATTCCCTTTAAAAGCCAGGATATAGGCAATCACAATGGGCAAGAAACAAACTGCAAAACAAAAATGATTGGATTTTGTTATAGTGAGCAAGAAAAACCAAATTCACAAGAAGACAGCACTGACTCTCTACCCACATATGAAACCCCAAAGGTGAATATTAATTGCTCCCAAGCCTGAAAAGCATTTGGAAGAGCTCAAGAAAAATTTAAAAAGCCAAATTAGAGAGATAGAAGAAAAATTGACCAATTATTGTAAAATTACAATTGCCAAAATAGAAAAAAAATCACTGAAGGAAACAGCTCCTTAAAAAGTAAAATTTGTGAAATGGTAAGAGAGGTTGAAAATCTAACTGGAGAACATAACTCCCTAACAATAAAATCTGAACTTATGAAAAAGGAGTTTCAAAAATTAACCAAGAAACATAATTAACTAAAAATTTGAATCACTCAAATTAAAGTTAATGACTTTGTGATGCATTAAGAATCAGTCAAATAAAATCTAAGGATCAAATAGAGGTCCTTTGTTAACTCTTTGAGATACATATCTAGTTGTTGTATTGCTGGGTCAAAAGTGTATCCACAGTTTTATAGCCTTTTGTGTATAGTTCCAAATTGTGCTCCAGAACAATTGAAACTGTTCACTTATCCACCAGCAGTACTTTAGTATATTTATTCTTCCCTTATCACCTCCAGCATTTATTGTTTCTAGTAAGTATAAGATGGTATGCCAGAGCTGTTTTAATTTGTTCTTTTTACAATAAATACTGATTTTTTCACAAGTATAGATAACTTTGATTTCTTCTTCTGAGAATTGCCTATTTCTATCCTTTGACCATTTATCAATTGGAGAATGGCCCTTATTTTTATAAATTTGATGCAGTTCTATACTCAATGTATATTTGAGAAATAAGGCCTTTATCAGAGAAACTTACAATTTTTTTGGTGTTACTTCATACTTGTGATATTTTCAAGGATAATTATAGTTTTTCTGATTATTTTTTAATTAGTTCCATTTTTTGTTTTGTTTGAGATCATAATTGCTATCCCTGACTTTTTCACTTCAGCTGAAGCATATTAGATTCTGTTCTAGGCTTTTATTTGATCTCTGTATGTCTTTCTCTTTCAAGTGTCTCTTGTTTCTAATCTATTCTGCTATGTGCTTCCATTTTATGAGTGTGCGCATCCCATTCAGATTAACAGTTATGATTACTAAGGAAGTATTTCCCTCCATCCCAATTTATTTTGTTTCTTCTTTTGTCTCTCTTTTTATCCAGACCCTCCTCAGAACTTTGTTTTGCTTCTAACCACTGCCTCCTTTAAATCACATTCACTTTTATCATCTCCCTCTTTACATTATTGGCTTCCCCTCATATTTCCCTGTTGGGTAAGTTATATTTCCATATCCAGCTTAGTGTGTGTGTGTGTGTGTGTGTGTGTGTAGTTTCTGTATGTGTTTGTATGAATGTGTGTGTGTATATGTGTGTATGTATATGTATATGTGTATATATATAAATGTATATATATATATACACACACACATATATATGTACATATTCTTTCCTCTTTAAACCAATACAGATGAGAATGAGGTTAAAGCATTGTTACACCCCCATTTTCCCCTCCACTGTAAAAGCTCCTCCTTTTGCACTTCTTTTATGAGAGAAAAATGTCCCAATTCTTCCTTTCCCTTCCAAATGAATCCTTTTCTTACTGCTTCATTTTTGGGAGGAAGAGCGGAGATCATTCCAATACAATTGACTCCCACCCATACCCACTCTATGTAAATTCCTTTTAACTTCCCTTATTAATGATGAAGTTTTTAATAGTAATAGGTATAATCTTCCCATGTAGGAATATAAAGAGTTTAATTTCATTGAGTCCCTTATAATTGATCTCTCCTGATTACCTTTTTCTGCTTTGTTAAGTGTATTCTTTGAATGTCAAATTTTCTATTGAGCTCTGGTCTTTTCATCAAGAAGGCTTGAAAGTACACTATTTTAGTATGCATTTTTCTCTTGAAGAATTACACAATTGTACTGTATAGGTTATTCTTCATTATAATACTAGTTCCTTTGCCTTCAAGAATATCATATTTCAAAAGCTCTATTCCTTTTGTGGAAGTCACTATATTTTGTGTGATCCTGATTGTGACTTCATGATATTTGAATTGTTGCTTTCTGGCTATGTGTAGTGATATTTCTCCTACATGGGAGCTCTGGAATTTGACTATAATATTCCTGGAAGTTTTAACTGGGGAATCTCTTTCAGGAGTTATCAGTGGATTATTTCATTTTTCTGTTACCTTCTTGTTTTAGTCTTTCAGGAAAATTTTCCTTGAGAATTTCTTGATAATGGCTTTCAGGCTGTTTAATAATTCTTAAAATATCTCTCTTGTATCTATTTTACGGGTCAATTGTTTTTCCAATGAGATACTTCACATTTTTTATTTTTTAAATTTTGTTTGATTGTTTCTTCGTGGCTTGTGGCTTATGGCTTCCAATTGCCCAATTCTAATTTTTAAGAATTTACTCTCTCCTGTGAGATTTTACTTCTTTTTAAAAATCCAATCTATTCTTCCTTTTAAGGAATTCTTTTCTTCAGTGGATTTTTGTCCTTAGCTAATCATGTTTTTTAGAGAATTCTCTACAGGGGATTTTTTTGCCTCTTTTACAGTTAGAATGATGATATTTTAAGGTATTATTTTCTTCAGCATTTTTTGTGCCTCTTTTATGAAGTCATTAATTCTCTTTTCATAATTCCCTTATACCATTCTCATTTCTTTTCCCATTTTTTCCTCTACCACATTTATCTCTTTCTTAAACTCTTCCAGGACTTTCTGCTTGGTTTGGGTCCAATCAGCAATTTTCTTTAGGACTTATTTTGCAGATGTTCTCTCTCACATTTTCCTTTTCTGATTCTTTAGGTCTTTGTCTTCTTTGCCACCATAGAATTTTACTGCCAAATTCATATTTTTTTATTCATTTTCCAGCCCATTTCTTGTTCTTGAACTAACTTTATGTTCAAGTTGGGTTCCACTTACCTGGGGGTGGGTAAGTACTTTCCAAGCTTCAAGGACTACTGTTTTCAGAGCTAGTTTGCAAATCTTTGAGATTACTTCAGAAATATTTTGGTGCTTCCAAGGTTGTGAATCCTGAAAAAAAGTTGGTCACCGCTCTCCTGGTCTGTGTTTTGAGTTTTATCCAAAAAAGACTTATAGTCCTCTGTAGCTTGTAAGTGATAGCATTCCTCTTTACTTTGGTACTCTGACCAGGGTCCCTGTTTTATTGTGACCTACCACCTGTGCTGCTCTCTATCCTAGAACAGTGACCCAGAACTACACATGTGCAATAGAGTCACCAATCAGTGCCAGTAAATGGTCCTCTAATCTCTTTCAGACTAGTGTTCTGACCCTCTTACCATCTCTGGGATGAGAGTTACTGAAGTTGCTGCTACAGCTGCATAGTTATGGACTCCAGACAAGCCTCCACCCTGGTGTCATAAGTTTCTCTTTCCAACCTCTTAAGCATTCTTACACCAAAAAATGTCTCACCCTGACCTTTTGTTGACTCTGCTACTATGATTTGAGGCATTATTTTAAAATTATTAGGATGGTAGTATTGGGAGATTTCAGCTGGGATAGGTGCCCCATATCTGCAACCCCAGATGAAATGGCTCCCATGATCAAATTTTCTTGTCAATAGAACATTATTCTAAGTTTCCAGGGCAATGATGTCCTTAGAGTGCTTTGCTTTCAGTTGCCAGCAGCTTCTCACCTTAGGCAATCATTCCCAAGTAGATTTACAAGAGAACTAACTCAGCAGTGTCAATCTGCCTTTGCAGGTTTATAATTGGGTAAGATGTCCTATTCCCTCAGATTCCCTTGAGTTTTCTCTCTTCTAGGTCTAAAACTAAAAACAAAAAGATTGGATTATAAAACTTTTGGCGACCTTTTCATCTATAAAATGAGTTGTTAGGACTAGAGACTCAAATGATTTTTTAATATACATGATCAGTTCCTTAGAAAGGGTAATCTCAAATATTGGCTTAAAGGATATCACAAAGATTTAAATTAAAGGGCCTGGACCTACCTCCATACTGAAAACCAACATATCTCTGAATTTTTTAATTTCTCTTTTTCCTTCCTTCCTTCCTTCCTTCATTTGCTCTCTCTTTCTTCTTTTTGTTTTTTTCACAATCTAAAAAGTATAATTTACTACTCTATTCAAAGAATAAAAATCCTTCTTCCCAAATGCTTTCTAGGTTTTAACCTTGCATTACATAAAATGTAAATGCAACTATTGTCATTATAACTCTAGAAGTTCACATATTTGTCAACATATATGAAAATCAAAATGTTTCAGTGAGAGGATTCTCAAGAATCTTTATCAATGAGCTTGTTGACTTTTGGCCATAGACTATTACATTTTGAATAATATTTTAAGTAGGAAAAAAACCTCATTAAAATGTTTTAATATTTTGTATTGTTTTTGCAAAAATGGAGAGATATCAAAGATCCTCAAGATAGAGTCATTCAGAATAGATATGAACTATTTGAAATGGATTATGGATATACTGTGAAAGCCCAGACAATTTCAGGATGTTATGGTAAGATACTTGGAAGTCTGTAGCAAACTCTTAGGTTCCTGAATCAAGGATAAACTGGATTAAAAGTATAAACTAGTAGGTGTAAAAGAGAATTTAGTCAGGTCATTATATTAGCCTGACTAACACGTACAGTTCAGTGTATTCAGTATTTGTTAAGTGAATGAACTGACAGAGAAATCATTAATGTCTCAATATCAGGTTAGAAGTATCCCTTTAGTGGAATTCCAAATGGACCTACTCATAATCCTGTTCTACTTACCATTTTTATCAGTGTCCTAGATAAAGACACAGATGGGATGCTTATTGAATTTATAGATGCCACGATGTTAAGAGGTAACACATGTGAGGCAAGAGGCAAGATCTAAAAGAATATCAACAAATTAGAATGTTAGACTGATTATAAGAAAAATTTAATAGTGAAAAATGAAAAAAAAATTGGCTTCCCAAAGTCAACTTCCCAAAAGCAAGATTAAGAAAACTAGGCCAGATAAGAGTTGGTCTGAAAATGGACATGGGGTTTTCATGCACTGCAAACTCAATATGGGTTCCTTGTAATACAAGAGCTGAAAAAGTGAATCTATAATTAGACTGTATTATTAGGGTCATATTGTCTAGATCAGCAATAATCCTGATGTTCATTTCTCTGGCCAAACTATATTTTAGTTTTTATGTCCATATCTGAGCACAGCATTTTAGGAAGACTCTTGATAAGCTAGAAATTTGTTAAGGGATACCAGGATGCCAAAATGTCCTCAAGAATATTTTCATATTAAATTGACTTAAGAGAAGGTTACCTTGCCAGGAGAAGAGAGAATTATGTGAGAAACAAAAGCTATCTTAAAGAATTTTAAAAGCCATAATATGGAGAATGTACTTGGCTTATAGTTTTTATCTCAAAGGGAGCAAAGAACAGCACTAACAGTAATTGCAGGGTAAGTCACAGAAGCAGATTTAGGTTCATAATAAAGAAAATAATAGTAAGTAGAGCCAGCCAAAAGTGTAATGGGCTGCCTTGGGTAATAGTGGAATCCCTCTCATTGTAGAACTTCAAGCAAAGGCCAAACAATCATTTTTCCAGCTTGTGGTTAGATTTATTTTTCAAACATTGCTTAGACTAGATAATCCCTGAGGTCCCTTCCTATTCTCAAATTCTGTAATTCTAAGTTGGAGTACCCAAAAAGAAATTGGCACAAAGGAGTTTGGGTAAAGCACATGAAACTTGAACATGAACCATAGAGAGAAAATTGGTTGGGCATTAAATACAAAAATAACATAAACAGTACTGTGTATCTAAAACATGAAACATAATTTCAGATGATAGCAATTGAATTTCCAAATTATCACATATACAAATCATTACTTTTATTATCTTTCACATTTTAGGTATAGAAAAATTTTAATTAAAGAAATAATAATAACATAGTGCTTACCACTGTGTTAAGCACTTTATAATCATTATATTATTTTGATCTCATAGTAACCCTGGGAATTGGGGTACCAATATTATTTTTCTCTTTATAGATCAGGAAACTAGGGCAAACAGATAATATAAGTTGTCCAGGACAAAAAAGCTAATAAATTTCTGCAACTGGAACATAATTGAATTTTTTCTGCATTTTCACAGTATTTTTTTCAACACTTGTTTTGGAAACTGATCTGAAATGATCATGAAAGGGTTAACAGAGGTCGCTATAGGATACCTATTTTCTTCCTTTACTCTGGGATTACATCAATCTAGCTGCCTTCCTTCATTACCCTAGAACAATGAAGCTAACAATCTTCAAAGAAAAATTCATCTACTTTTAAATTTTATGAAATATAATTCTTATTTTTCCTTAAACCAAATTCTAGAGTGGTATCCCAAAATTTACTAAGACATTTTAGAAGGAAGTAAGTTCCTGTAAATACCCAAAGGCTCAGGAACTCTCTCCTACAATCTTAAAATGATTACTCTTCAAGCTCCTTAATATGCTAATATGATTTTAGCAGTTCTACAAACTTTCATTATATGACTTTTTTTCTTATTACCTAATCTCCCCAGGAAAGCCTAAAGTGGAGTTAGACATGCTTACTATGACAATTGCTTCAAGAATGAAAGTTCATTACTTTTTCCCAGTGCTCTAAACTGGCTTACTGCATTTTAAATCTTTCAAGGTAACAGAATCTGTAAACAAAACAAACACGTCAGACATTTTACAAAGACCCAAACGAAAAGAAAGATATTAACAGAAAAAAAGAATTCTAACAAAGCAAGCAATTAAAATTCTAACTTTTAGTGGAATATAGTTATTGAGGGGGTGCAATTTTAAGAGACCACAGAGGCACAAAGTATAACTCTACAGAATCCTAATTGCCATGGGCTGCAGATCCTCCCCTCTGTCTAGTGAGTAGGTTGAACTAGATTGCCTTTGAGATCAATTCCTTCTCTAGCTCTCTCTTCTCACCAGCAAATATCCTCTACCTGCTGTTTGATACCTGAAATCCCTTCATCAGAGACAAAACCTTTCATTTCTTTATTAAAGATGAAACTTAAAGAGCAGAACCCCTGGGAAAAGGTATGCAGTGACATAAACTTACATTAAGGTATAAATGACTGATTTGGTGGTGATTACAATGGTGATAAAAATACTTTTCATTTGATTGAGGTGATATTTGTGTGGAGCTTCTTTGTTTCTCTTCTATCTCATCTTAAAACTCTTCAGCATCCTGATCCATCATCTTCTTTTTTTTGTTTGTTTATTCCTGCTGCTCTCTAAAGATTAGGTATTACTCATCCCCATCCAGGCTTCTTTTTCCTCCTGTGACCTTGATGCTATGCCCTCAATTGTTTTCCCTACTTTTAGAGAGCAATATCCATTTAATTTTCAGTAACTCTCTTTCTGTCACTTCCTACCTCTCCTATATAACAATCTGGTTGTGCCTATCCTAATGTTATCTTCTTTTGATCTATATAATAAATAATCCCCTCCATCCCATTCATATGTCAGGAACTTGAGAGAAAGTCCCCATCACTCAGCCTAATTTCAGCATGGCATGAAAAGAATGAAGGAAGAGGACCATGGAATTAAAGAAAAATATTGTACATTTTATCAGTTGGTTAAGGGTGCTTGAGGTTGGAGTCATTAGCTGAATGCATTCAGATATTAGCTGACATCATTCCTGACCCTTGGAACATAAGTCATTATAGCACCATTTGGTGTTCCCACAACTGCTTCCGATGTTAGGGTATAAATATGTCATTTCAGGATAACAGTGATCACTTGTAAAGTATTTCAAGGAGACTCCCCCAAACACTTCACACCTTTATGTTTTGAGGAATGTCCTGTTGAACAAGCAGGAAAGATGAATATCAGAGAGAAGAGAGGAGCAACTGGGCATACAATTTAGGGGAAAAAAAACTAATTTATTGTCTGAAATTTATAGCCTTCTTCACAAGGCTCAAAAGACTTGGTTCACCAAACCATACAATTCTGTTAACTTTCTTAAAACAGGTCCAGGAGCCACTCCTTCTGGAAGATTATTTAATTCTGAATACTCCAAGCAGGAAATCCTTGTTGCCTACTGTAGGGACATATTCCCATAGAGGAGTTGAGCTGCTACTTTTCAACATAAGGTGAGCATTGCATAGAAGCCTTGCAGATAAGAAAAAAGTAGGATTATTAGACCATTAATAATGCCCCCTGCTCTTTACTTTTTATAGAAGTAGAGAAAAGGAAATAAAGAAAATACCTTTTAATTGGAGGAAGGCTAAGGAATTTTTGAAAGATGAATATAATTGAATATTGCTTGGATATAAAAAATAATGAATAAGATGGATGTAGAGAAGCATGGGAATCCTTCTGTCAACTGATTTTTAAAATAAGTAAGAACTAGGGAAGTGAAATACACAAAAAATACTGTCTTTTTTTTTTTGCTTTTTGGGGGACAATAGGGGTTAAGTGACTTGCCCAAGGTCCCACGGCTAGTTTCTGTGTTAGGTTTCTGAGGCTGGATTTGAACTCAGGTCCTCCTGACTCCAAGGCCAGTACTCGCTTCACTGCACCACCTAGCCACCTGCTAAGTCACATTAAGTCAAAGAACAAGCAATCAAATTAAATGAAATGCTGGCAAATTACAATGATCAATCTTGCCCACAAGAAAGAAATATGAGAATGCACCTCCTTCATGTCTTTGAAGATGTGAAAGACTATGCATTAAGGATTTTCCATATAATGTCAAGTTTTGTGACATGATTATTATATTTTTCCAAAAATTTTTTCCTCTGAGGGCAGTGGCAGAGAGATGCACTAGAAATCATAGGTGATATAATAGTGAAAATTTACTGATGAAAAAATTTATTATTAAAAAATTAATATCCTGTGACCTAAAATATCTTCCTAACAGATCTGACCCAGGTCCTAAAATTAAACCATGATAAATTCTTCCCTTTAGGACAAGACATTGTCAGATTCAGAAAATCCAATGATCCTTATAGAGATAACCTTAAATGGTTAATATTAAGGATCTTTGATTTCCCTGACATATGGAAATCTATTCAACAGATTAGGTCTGCAATGTCTATAGCATGAATATGTGCATGAAAGTGTATGAATGATAAAGAGTTGCCAAAGAGACATAGAGATTTAATTACTTCTCGAGGGTTACACAACCAGTAAATATCTAGAGCTGAACTTTGTTTTTTTGTTTGTTTGTTTGTTTCTTGTGTTTTTTTTCTGGTTCTCAGCTCTACTGAATATACCACTCAGCCTGTTGAAATATTTGCAATCAGAATTTTGTATAAATTTACTTATAGATTTGTGTTTGCTGCATGACAGACAGCTGAGAGCATGTTGTTATAGGAATGGGACATGGAAAGTTGTGAAATACTGGAAGGAAAAGTTGGACTATGTAAGGGAGTCCAGTTTTCTAGCGAAGAAAGACACTAATGGGCCCAGAGCCCAGGTTGGGAAAGTAAAAGAAAATGAGGGGAAAGTAGGTGCCAGAGACAAAGTATATATGCTTCCCCAAAATCCAACTGGCCTTTGATTTCTGCCCTGTAGGATTAAATTTGGATTTTTCTTTCCATGTGACATATGCTGGTCCTCAAAATCTGTCATGTGAAAGTAGGAATAAGAAGCCAAGGAACCTTTCAAAGCACAAGGAAATGAGATCTAAGAGGATATGAAGGGATAACATAAAGGAAGGAGAGGATTCAATTGTTTAAGTCCATAGGGTGATATTATATGTAAGATCATGGTACTCAGGATTTACAAATGAAGACTGGCTTGGAAAATGCTGAGCTGAGGTTTTGTTTGTTACTTGATTTGATTTTTGTTTTTTGACCCCTATCCATGTGTTAAAGAAGGAAGGGAATAAAAGAGAAAGAAAAGGACAAAGAGAAATGTAAGACAAAACATAGTATAAACAGTGGATTAATAAGGTCTAAACCAGTGAAATCCCGTTTTTCTTCCCTATGTCCAGAGAATAATATCTATACCACATTCATCCTATTTATTGCTCCAAAGACCTTTTTGTCTTTCACAATTTCCTTTTCTATTATTTTCCTTAAAAGTCACAAAGCTCCAGGAATACATGGGTGTTAAAAATAGGCTGAATTCCAGGCACAAATCTAATTCTAACACAGAAGAATATTGGGTAAATACAAATCCTTGCCAGATGCACACAGTTCTAACAATAAGGTGACAGTTCCTGTGCACAGATTTCAGATGCCACCTCTCTCTGTCTCTGTCTGTCTCTTCTGTCTCTCTCTGTGTCTCTGTCTGACTCTGTATCTCTCTCTCTCTGTCTGTCTCTCCCTCTCCCTCTCTCTCTCTTTCACACACACACACACGCACAAACTTGCAAAGTGTCAGAATAAGTTTCTTCTATCTGACCTCTAATTATTCTTGGTTTTTTTCCTTTTCTTATTCATATTAACTACTATGCTGAAGTTTTAACAACTTTTTTAAAAAGAGACAATAAAAGCTTATTTTTTTGTTTTCAGAGATTTCAAAAGCCATAATCCTTAAAAAAAAAAGTTTTTCCTATATCTTGTAGATCACTCAAAAGGCCATGAAAAGATGCATTATGCTCAAGGGTAGGCTGCTCAGTTGTTACAAATGATATCCTACTACTGACATGTCATCAGAAAAAGGAAGTGCCCTGGTTATATATTACATTCAAAAGTTAACAGATGGGTAGCACAAGTTCTGCACTCATGCCTATGGGATGCAGAAAGAACTGTGGAAAGACTTGAAACACATTGGATAGATCCTTTATGTACAGTTTATGAAAGAACATGAACATCAATTGCACAGAATGAGAAATCATAAAGGAGTATCTTCCCTATCTGCACTGATGGACAGAATGCTTATTTCCATAACTGATTCACTGAGGAATCAAATCAAAGGATATATTACCCATCTTTTTAACCTCCCGGAGTTCATAAACTATTTTTGTGCAGCTTTTCTCTTGTCTTTATATTCCCAGGGAATAAAATAGTATATATAATATGTAAAAAAAATTTAAATCATATATATATATATACATATACATGTGTGTATACATATACATATACGCATACATATATGTATGTATATGTGTGTATATACACATACACACATACATACATACATACATATATTCCTTCCTCAAGCTGCTCCTTTTCTCTGAAAAGATAGATGCCAAGCTGGACAGAGAACCTGACCTGGTATAAGGAAGGCTTGAGTTCAAATCGGACACCACATATTTACTAGCTCTGTGACCTTAGACAACTAACAACTTCTGTTTGCCTTGTTTCCTTACCTCTAAAATGGTGATTAAAATAATACCTGTCTCCCAGGATTGCTTGAGGATGTAGTATGCTAATGATTATAAAGTGTTCAATATAGTGCCTAGCGTGTGGCAAGTGCTACATAAATAATAGCTATTAGAACTGTTATTCTATAGTTATGGTTATAGTTATATATTGTATGGTTAATTTGGTTATTATTCCCAGAGCAACATCTGAATAGTAGGAGTCAGAGAAAGAAGCACAGTAACATTCTCAGTAGCATAGTGGGAAGCTGCCCAGGGTGAAGTGTGGCCAAAAGTTTAGTCCAAGATAAATGTAACTCGCTCTCACCTTCTGTGACTACATCTAGGTGAGTGCCTAATTCATATTAGGAGCTTAGTAAATGTTTGTTGATTTGTTGTTGTTTGTTTGAATCAGACTCAATGACATTTACAAGATCTCAAAGAATGTACTTGTCATTACACATTATGGTCTGTTTGGGAGTCTATTTAGTATGCAACTAATGTAATATGAATGAGGAATTAAGATTTTGATTTTGTAAGCAAAGTAAGTCTTGCCACATCAGAGGCTTTAACCTCTAAACTTAGTCAAATATTTTAGGAAAATTATATTTTTGGTGACATGTCCTAATAGATTGGTAATGCATGAGCTTGGATCTGCCTTATGAAGTACATGTTTTCACCTTCAACAGAGGTCACCTAGCAAAAGCGGAACATTCCCATCAGAATGTTGCAAAAGGGATTCCTCTGTTAAGCTTTAGGTTTGACCAGACTAGCGGTTCTCAATCTGTGGGTCATGACCCCTTTCGGGGTTGAACAATGGTTTCACAGGGATCACGGTGTCGCCTAAGACCATTGGAAAACACATATTTCCAATGGTCTTAGGAACCAAGACACCGCTCCTCTCTCCATCTCCAGGAGGATACACTCACATGCAGAGACACTCACATACAAGTATTAAAGGGTTGCAGCATTAGGAAGATTGAAAACCACTGGACTAGACAATCTATGAGGTTGAATCTAACTCTTAATTCTATGATTCTGTGCTGACCTCTGTCTCTTTTCTTCCTTGATACATGGAAGCCAGAATAAAAGAGCAATATGCCAATAGGTATACATTCAAGACTTCAAGGAACTTAGGAGAGAAGTAGTTGAGCTGTTTCCTTTTTTAACTCAAGTTTAGAACTTTACATTTGTTCGCATACTTTAATGAATTGATAATCACATCAATGTTCATATTCCCTGCAACAAAACAAATAACACATTTGCCAATCTGTAGAAACTCTTGTATATATACTCTCATGATATCCTTCCAGCAAATGAACATGTTATAATGGGAGCTTTCCTTTATTTCCCTTTACATCAAAAGTATACTTTTGTAGCACTTTGGCTATCTCTCAATTATTTCCAGTATTGTCCACATGATTTATCTATATTCTTTTTTGTTCATACATTTCTTTTCCCATATCCTTTGCTCAAGTTCTTCTTTGTAGTTCTTTATTTGTTATTACAGTGTACTCACACACACCAAGAGGGCCCCTCAGGCCATTTTATGAAGTGTTTTATAAACCGTAAAGTCTACTCCAATCCAATCAAATAGACATTCATTAAGTCCCTTCAATGTGCTAACCACTGGAGATATAATTAATAAAAAGAAAAATATTCTCTGCCCTCAAGAAGCTTAAATTTGAAGGAAGAGAGAATCCACAAAAGGGAACAGGAAAGGGCGAAAGATTAGGTGGTTTCCTACACCTAGGGATCTTGTTCCAAGAAGCTGCAACCAAGCAGGGCAGCAGATGCAAAGTAAAGATAAATGCTATCGTTTCTTTTAAATTCACTCATCAGTTTTAATCCCTTGCCTAGTTTATTGAAATGTTTGGGGATCCTCATTATCACCGGACCTTACTTACACCTCCTTGCTTCATGTAACCTAACAATCTGTTAAGCATATCATCAATATGATCATTCAAATCATAATAAAATATTGAACCACACAGAACTAAGAAAATTCTACTAGGCTCTGCTTTAGCACTTAATCTTATCAGCTTTAAGTTGCAGATAAGTTAGTGAGCTACATAATGAAGGCAGTTTCTTGAAGTAAGGAAATCACAGATACAGTCCCTATCTCTCCTTCTTTGGGCCTGGTCCATTAGTCACTTCCACATTCTGCTAACTAGAAAAATCTTCTTACCTACATCTTTTCAGTTTCTCCAAAAGGATAGTGGGAGAGACTACAAAATGCTTCAGTGAATTTCAGTTATACTATTACTTTGCTGTTTCTCTAATCTGACCATCTACTCAGCCTGTTTAAAAAAAAAGGAATGGGAATAATGCAACATAAACTGCTCTTGATGAAGTCATGCTGGATTTTGGTGATCAGTTGTTTCCCTAAGAGGAAGAGGAAAAGAAGGAAGAGGACTTACATTTTAAAACTTGTTTTAACTAGTGTTGTTCAATCTTTTTCAGGAAAAATTCTTGGCAGAAAAAAAGAAAATTGAATCAGATGAAGAATTAAGTAGCTTCTTCTTCTCCCCATTAACTATCATCGTTGCCCCCATTCAGCAGTCCCACTTTTATTTTTAATCTTCCTTTTGACCCCAATATGACTGAAGAAAACTTGCTCCACTTTGTCAATCATTTCTAACCTCAGAGTATTTGTACCTTTAGCACTCCTGATCCAACCTTTGCAGGGTAACCCACTCTTGCTTATTTACTGTCTTCTATCTATTTATCATGCTTTCTATGTTTCAGCTTGCCAGACAAGTAACTTTAGACACCAAGATTCTATCCCCATGCATTTCTTTCAACGAGAGGAGATATGATAAAGACCTAACAAGAAGATGAGGTTAGATTTCATTTGTAGAGTATCTTCTGAGGGTATCCTCTTCCTATGATTTTGGGCTCAGGCCATGGAATTGTCATGAAGTGTTAGTTTAGTCAGACCACTGAGGGTTCAGGCACTAGGAATTTAGTAACTCAGATGTAAAACCCCAATTGTCTATTAATATTGCTCCAGCATATACTGGGGTTTGTCACTACATATGCTACATCTAGTAAATTTCTATTTCTTACTTCTCAGAGTTCTAGATAGCATACACATGGCGAGATATAACCAGGAATTTTTTTTTCTCAGTGGCAATAAGATTTGGGGGAAAGTCTGTTGTCTAGCTCAGAGAACAGAGTGAACTGTGCAGTAGTTTTCTATCTGTTAGAGTGGTTGATTCCATGTAAAGGTAATAGGAATTTGAAGATCTTCCCTGACCCTTAATAGACCTGGGGGTTGGGGGGAAATTGAAGACCTCCCCTGCTCTGAAAGTAAACTTTGCCCCTAATAAGCTTACTGTAATCATATGGAGCCTGTGATGGGGGAAATTTCCTAAAGGGTGGAGCAGAGCCCACAGGAAGCTTCCTTGTTGGGAAGATAAACTCTATCTCCCAATAGGCTGAATGTGGTCACATGGAGCCTGTAGTGGGAGGAGTTTAATGAAGGGAAGCCCACAGGAATCTGGTCAGAACTATCCAGATTGGGGGGGGGGGACGGAGAGGATGCTCAGGCAAGGAGTCAACTAGCCTCCTGAGTAGATATTGATCTTGTATTGGTTTGTGGGAAGACTGAAGGATGGCATGGCTTTCAGCATTATTATGGCTTCTGAATATCTTTGGTACTATTATGGAATCAGCTTACTGGTTTTGGGATCTGGTTTTCTGGTGTCTAAATAAATGCTCATTTCTGTCCTCTACCTGTAGAATCTGGTATATTTTGAGATCAAATATCATGCGATATTTATAGTCATCGTCTTTATTGTGATCGTGGACACTGTAAATATTGCATTGGTGCTACACCCCATGACCACATGAAATTGCAATGGTAGAAGTATAGCTGGGTCGGAGGAGAGGAGTTAGACCTTGGGGAGGGTTGACCCAGTAACAGGCCTCTGGTTGTGGTGGCACAAATCAGTCAAGGAAATAGGGTCATATCACAGGGCAATGGCAAAGCACACTGTCAGCCTGTCAGAGATCATGCCAATGTGACAAAACTCTAAGGAAAAACTCTGCTTAAAGGTTTTAAAATTATTCTTTTACATATGATATCACAAATAATTTTATTTTGAACAAGAAATCCCCATGATTCAGAGTAACCATGTATTTTTCTGCATACCTTTTCCCAAACTTTCATACCACTGCAATTTAAATTTTCCAGTTCTCAGTGCTTATCTTCCTCAATGTACCTCTTACATTGTGCCCTCTGAAACCACCACTCTATCATTGACCTAATCGCCTTCACCTTACACTTGCTACTCTTCCAAAATTCTTATATGCTTGAAAACTTGGTTTGCTCTGATAGACATTGCATTACAATCTCCCTCTAAACTACAAAGAGCTCCTTCTTTCCAGCCCCCTACAAACATGGTGAAGAGTGAGGATAGGAATACTCTTTGTTCCCCACTTCTAATTCTAAACCTCTGCTGCCATCACTTAGAATTCTCTCCTCCTGTGAATATCACTCTATCAATAACACATTGCTGCTGCAATCTACTATGTACCAGGTTGCTCTTGCTCATTTTTCAAAGTAGATGAGTACCATAGTGAAAATCTTTCTTTTAATCTCAATGCTTTGCCTCTTTCTAGTGGACTTTAATATTCACAATGATGACTTTGAAAATCATCAAGGACCTTAATTCCCATGACCCACATCTTCATTTAACCTCAGCCACCCACAAGGATGTTCATGCCTTAAATGTCTCTGTTTCTCATAATTATGCCACCCCTTTAATCCTGAACTCTAAGAATCTCTTCTCTGATTCCCCTTTCTGTCTTACACATTGTAAACCTGTTCTTCATCTTCTCTATTACTTCTAGTCCTTCTACCAACAGTTCTATTGGTCTCCAGTTCAGGCCTCACATTACTTTTCAGTCTTGCCCCAGGTTTGGCCGGTTCAACTATCCACCATCTTTCAATCCCTTGCCCTCTTTTTCTGACCACATCTTACCAAACCTCATACCTTTTTCTGCACTCCTATTTATACGTTGCTGAATTTTGTCTAACACTTTACTTAGGAAATTGAGATCATCTACCACAAATACACTTTTCTTTCCTACTCAGTACTTCATAACTTCTGTTTATCATCCATTTGCCTTTGTACCAGCCTCTGTTAAAGGGTAGCCTTTTTTTCTTATCAAAGCCAGCATTTCTTCTTGTGACTTGAACCCTATAACCTCCTATGTACTTTGATAATTTTTACTTTTTAGCGTTCCCTAATTCTCCTTCCCCGCCTACCTCTTTCATTACTGTGATCTTCAATCACTGACTTCTTTCTAACTACCTATAAGCTTGTCCAGGCCACATTCTTCTATAAAAATCCTTCTTGACCCTGTTAGACCTTCAAACTACTGTACTAGAGCTATTCTCCTTTTTACTGACACATTCCTGGTGGGGAGGGGAGGAACTCCCTACAGTGACCACTCATTTCTTAGTTTTTGCAATCTGACTTCAGGTCTCACACATCACTAAAATTGATCTCTGAAAAGTTATCAATGTTCTCTTAACTGCTACGTCATCTGGCATTTTCTTAATTGTTATTCTCTTTGACTCTTTGAAGCTCCCCTCAAATATTCTCTCTTCTTTTGCTTATTTGAAACTGCCTTCTCCGTTCTTCTTTTCTATCTTTCCTCTGTTTCTCAGATTTCTTTGCTAGATCACCATCCATTTCCCATCTCTTTACCAAGGGTATGTCTCTAGTGTTATATCTTGGGCTTTCCACAGCTCTTCTCATCAACTTCCATAAATGGGGGTTAATGATGACTTCTGTGCAGACATCTCCAAAATTGGTAAAAACAAACAAACAAACAAACAAACAAAAACACTTCTAATCTCTTTTTTAAACTCCATTCCCACTTTGTCAAATGTCTACTGCTTCCCCACCTAGAAGTCCTATTAAAAACTTAAACTCATCTTCAAAACAGAAATGACAATCTTACCCAGAAAATGTGTGAACACAATTACAAAGCACTCTTCAAACAAAGTCATATCTAAATGATTGGAAAAATATCAGTTGCTCATGGGTAGGCCCAGCTAATATAATAAAAACGACCATTCTATGTACATTAGTTTACTTATTCAGTGCCATACCAAACTACCAAAAATTATTTTATAGAGCTAGAAAAAAATAGCAAAATTCATCTGGAAGAACAAAAATGGGCAGCTAGGTGGCACAGTGAACAGAGCACCAGATCTGGAGTCAGGCAGACTTGAGTTCAAATTCAGCCTCAGACACTTGACACACTTACTAGCTGTGTGACCTTGGGCAAGTCACTTAACCCTAATTGCCTTGCCTTCCCCCATCCAAAGGAAAAAAAAGAACAAAAGGTCCAGAATATCAAAGAAATTAATGAAAAGAAATGCAAGGGAAAGTGATCTAGCTATACCAGATCTTAAATTGTATTATTATGAAGCAGCAATCATTAAAACTGCTTGGTACTGGCTAAGAAATAGAGTGGCACACCAGTAGAACAGGTAAAGTATGCAAGGCACAATAGTCTATGACTATAGTAATCTACTGTTTGATAAATCTTAAGACTCCAGCTTCTAGGATAAGAATTCACTATTTAACAAAAGCTGCTGGGAAAACTGGAAAACAGTATGGCAGAAACTAGGCATACACCAATATCTTATACTTTACACTAAGATAAAGTCAAAATGGGTGCATGATTTTCATATTAAAGCTGATACTATAAGCAAACAAAGAGGGCAAGGAATAGTTTACCTGGCAAATACAAGAAGAAGGGAAGAATTTATGACCAAACAAAAGCTAGAGAACATTATAAAATGCAAAATGGATGATTTTGATTACATTAGCTTAAAAAGTTTTTGCAGAGATAAAGCCAATGCAACCAAGATTAGAGGAGAAGCAGAAAACTGGAAAATAATTTTTACAGTCAGTATCTCTGATAAAGGCCTCATTTCTAAAATATAGAGAGAATTAAGTCAAATTTATGAGAAATCAAGTCATTCTCAATTGATAAATAGTCAAAGGATATGAACTGGCAGTTTTCAGAGGAATAAAATAAAGCTGTCCATAGACATATGAAAAAATGTCCTCAATCACTTTAGTTTACAGAGATGCAAAACAAAACAGCTCTGAGGTACCACATTTCACCAGTCAGATTGGCAACCATGACAAAACTGGAAAATTATATATGTCAAAGGTGTGGAAAAGCTGGAACAATAATGCATTCTTGGTCGCATTGTGAATAGTCATTCTGAAGAGCAATTTGTAACTATGCCCAAAGGATTCTAAAATTGTCCCCAGTCTTTGACCCAGAAATACCACTTCTAGGTCTATATCCCAAAAATATCATACAAATGGGAAAAGGACCCACATGTACAAAAAATGTTTATACCAGCACTTTTTTGTGGTGACCAAGAAATGGAAATTGATGGAATTCCCATAAGCTGGAGAACAGCTAAACAAGTTGTGGTATATGAACATAATGGGATACTATTGTGCTACGAGAAATGATGAGCAGGCAAACTTCAGAAAAACCTGGAAAGATTTATGTGAACTGATGCTGAGTGAAGTGAGCAGAAGGAAGAGAACATTGTCCACAATAACAGCCACATTGTGTAATGACTAACTTTCATAGTCTTGGCTCTTCTCAGCAATACAAGAATCTAAGACAAATCCAAAAGACTCATAATGGACAATGCTGCTCACAGCCAGAGAAAGAACTATGAATTCAGAATGCAGATTGAATCATACTATTTGTTCTTTTTGTTGTCGTTGTTCTGTTTTGTTTCTTTTTTCTCATGGTTCCTCCCATTGTTCCTAATTCTTCTTTGCAATATGACTAATGTGAAAATATGTTTCATAGTAATGTTTCATGCTGTCTTGTTGAGGGGAAAGACGGGAGAAAATTTAAGACTCAAAACCTTATGGAAGTGAATGTTGAACACTAAAATAATTATTAATAACAATAGTAATAAAAAAAGAAATTATTATCTTCTCTAAAGTTGTGCTAAACTTTCCTATTTTTAGCTAGGATACCACCCTTCTCCAAGTTCCTCAAGCTCTCAAAGTCAGAGTTATTTTAACTCCTCCCATTTCTCACACATCATATCAGTTGTCATGTCTTGTCAGTTCCACTTTCACAGCATCTCTTACATCTATCCCTTGCTCTTCACTCATAGGTTCACCACTCTAATTCAGTTCTTCATCACTTGTTGCCTGGATTATTGAAACTATCTCCCAATTGGTTTTCTTTCTTCTATCCTCTTTGTCCCCAATCTAGGCACCATAGAGCAGCAGCCAAATCATCTTCCTAAAGGCACAGGTCTTACTATGCTACTATAATGCTCACAACTCTTTAAATAATATATTGTGTTTCTAAAATAATATATTATTTCTAAATAATATATTTGTGTTTCTAAAATAATATATTAACTCATTAACCTGATATTTAGGACTCTGTACAATCTAGGTCCAATTTACCTTTTTCAAAGTCTATACCACATTACGCTACTGCAAGCACTGTTATGTTCTAGACAAAGAGAACAATATACTTGTCCCTGAACTTGACAGTCCATATCTTATCTCTATGTTTGTGCACAGGGTACCCCTCATGCTTTCAATGCCTTCTGTCCTCACCTCCAAGTCTCAGAAGTTTTATCTTCCTTCCAAATTTAGCTCAGGTTCTCCTTCCTTTGAAAAATTCTCCTAAGCCTAGTTACTAGTCCTCTCTTCCTCCAGAAATTCCCTTCGATTCATTGTATTTACTTATCTGTGAATATAGTTTGTTCCCCAATAAAAAGTCAGAGAATTTGCTTTGTTGTTTTTTTCTTTTTACAGTTTCTATTAGAAAGCCTTGCTTTGGGGGACTGGAAGCTGGAGACTGTTGGCTTATGATTTATTTCATTGAAATGGGGAACTCCTAATAAGGAAAGTTTTTCTACAGATTCACATCAGGCACCAGCTGTGTAAAAAAAATAAAAAATAAATGAGAGCTTCCTTTTCCCCAGGTTCTACTTCATATTATATGGAATGACACCTAATCAGATTCCCAATGATTTTGCTTTTATGAATTGAAAAATATGTTTTCAAACATGGTTCATAGGAACATAGATTTTCAGTTGGAGGATCATAGTTTTATAGTCAGAGAGGATCCTACACACCTTCTGATCCAATTCCCTTATGTTGCAGATGAGAAAACAGAGATCTACAATGTAAAAATGACTTTCCTAAGATCAAACAAGGAAAGTCAGAAGTAGCAGAGACAAGGTTAGCCTTGTTTCTAATCAAGTCTTCTGAAATCAATTGCACAGTTCCTACTACTGAATCAATGTGACTCCTAAGAATAACTATGATAATGTTAACTATTAGCCAATCCATCTTAATTCTAGTGACTTTTCCCTGTTGATTATTTTCTATTTATCCTGTTTATAGCTTGTTTGTACATTATTGTTTATATATTGTCTCCCCATTAGACTGTGAGCTCCCAAAGGACTGGGACTGTCTTTTTCCTTTATTTGTATCTCCAGATACAAATGGGCACATAATGGGCACTTAATAAATATGTATTACCCAACTGAATGAATAAAGTACTTTATGATTGCTAAACAATTTACAGAAATGATCTCATTCAATCTCTGAGTGTATGAAGTAACTAGGACAGAATTATTTCTGATAGTTATGTATGAGGAAACTGAGGCTCCCAGAGATTATCATTTGTTTAACATCAATTAAAGAGTCAGTGAAATTGACTCGAACCCAGGGCTGCTGGCTCCCAGTCTAGTAATTTCAGCCACTGCAGACTCTCTCTCTGAATAAATGAGCTTTTACTAAATCAAAATTGCTTTCCCACCAGAGTCATTTATTTGGTGATGGAGCTAAAAGCCAATCATGGGTGCTCTGAGGGGAAATTTGCAGAAGGTGAGATTCATGTATCACGGACAGAAAGGCCACGGAGTCTTGCATTTCTGATGTTCGTATTGTTCCACAATGAGGTAGAGGCAAATGAGCTGTATAATGCCAGCCCTACCTCATTGGGTTTCATTATTGAACAATTCAAATGAGCGGACTTTTCTAGGGCAGTCTGCTTCTGGGGATGAAAAGAAGAACATTTCTAAAAGATATAGAAGACCAGGTTTGCCCATTTTCTTGTCTTTATCCAGTAAAGTGCTAAGCATTAAGCTTACAATTGTTTGATGGTATATTAAAAAGGCTTAAAAAATTTTTATGACTTAGAATTTTTATCCACAAGAAGAGTGAATTGAAGAATTGAGTAATTATCCAGTTAAATGAATCAGTGTAGACAACTGATCCAGAAAATATGGCTTTCCTCTCCCCCCAAAAAAAATCAGTTGTATTAAAATTGAAAAAATGTACCCATAATATGTATGGCTATTTATAAAGAACTTTGAAATTTATGATCCTACCAAATACATTTCCCTGTGAATCCAAATATCTTCACTTTGTGACCACTTTTGGAGGTGAGATCAGCCTGTTTCTGACTACTTATTCCATTTCTTTATGTGAAGAAGGTAAGACAGGGAACAAAATGTTTGACGACCTTGGAAAAACATTCAGAAATTGGGAATGTTTTTATAAAGAAATCTATCCAATTTGAATTTGCTTCACCTGTTAGCAATGGCCCATTCAAAATGAACTGGAGTCACTACACTTGAGGCAGTTTGCTAACATTTCAAGTTATATCTAACACAAAAGAAGCAGCTCTTTAGTAGAATGGATAGAGCATAAGACTAGGAGCCAGGAAGGCCTGACTTCAAATCCAGCCTCATACACTTACTATGTGACCCTGAGGTAATTGTTACTTAACCACTGTCTGCTTAGATTTCCTATCTTGTAAAAGGAGAATAAAAATAACACTTAATTCCAAGGGCTATTGTGAGGATAACCCTTGGAATAATCTAAATAACACTTTTAAAATCTTAAAAGTCTATATAAATTCTATTATGATTAATTATTATTATATGTGAAGAATAAATACAAAATCAATTTAGAAAGTACTTCTGAAACATTCAGAATTTAAGAACACAGCTTTGCTGCCTTGGAAAAAGAAAGAAGAAAAGAAAACCAGCATAACTCTATGCAACTAAGGTGTGTGTTTCACAGTTTATTGTATTTCACCTAAGTCCAAGAAACATGTAGGTTTTTCCTAATTCTTATGCATTTCTCCACATCTAGAGAGATCTCATTTATACCTGGACAAATTGCCTTTTAGAAACTGTGCTCATCATTCTATAGCTTCAGTCATCAGCCATACCATCTTTTAAGGGTTAAAAAGTTTCAATGATGGCAGAGATGTTTCACCTACAGATGCAGAAAGCCAATGGGGGAAATAAGGATGAATTTTAGTCTATTTTTTAAACATCCTATCACTGTCGCCACCATTATTATAATCACCATCATCATTGACCCAGTATGGATCAGTTCTTAACCTAGAGTCTATGAACATTGCTAAAACAACAACAAAAAAGTATCATTGTCTTTCAATATAATTGGTTTCCTTTGTAATTTTATGCATTTATTGGAGACATTTAAAAACATTATTCTGAAAAGGGGTCCATAGGCCTCACCTGACTGTCAAAGGGCTTCATGGCACAAAAAAGGTTAAAAACCTTTCTAAAGCACTTAATAAGTGATTATTGATTGGATGTCATCTCCGTCTTTATCATCACCCCTAGTTCCTAGCAGAGTGCACTATAGATAATAGTCATTTCTTGTAACCTGTATTTCAAAACAGCCTGGATTCTTGTCTCTGCAATTTCCTGGATCTTTTAGGTGCCAGACAAAGATAGGAACTGCAGGGCAGAAGTCAAATTGCCAGATCCATTGTCATTAATACTTCTCCGTAGTCAGGACTTTTAAAACAAAGAAAATTGCCTACCTCACATCATGTAGGATGAATAAAAATCGGAGACAGAGAGACAGAGAGGCAAAGCAAGAGAGACAGAAAAGCAAAAAAAAGAGAATAAGAGAGAGAGAGAGAGAGAGAGAGAGAGAGAGAGAGAGAGAATTGGATGAGCAAGATTGCAGGGGTGGGGAATCTGAAACCTTGAGGCCACATGTGGCTCTCTAGGTGCTCAAGTGTGCCCTTTGATTGAATCCAAACTTCACAGAACAAATCCCCTTAATAAAAGGATTTGTTCTGTAAAACTTGAACTCAGTCAAAAGGCCGCAATCAAGGATCTAGAAGGCCATATGTGACTTTGAGGCAGGAGATTCCCTACCCCTACTTAGTGTATAGTATAGGAGGAGGGTCACCTCACCTCACCTTCCTTCCAGATTATCTAAGGGTTAGAACTGGAAGCTTTTGAAATGTTGATGAGGACATGGCTGAGTAGATAGTAAACTTACTAATGTAGTCCAACAAAAGCAGAACTGAGAGACTCTAAATAGCATTACATTAAGCAGAGGGTTTAGGGAGTACATCAGAGTGCATCTATCACTGGGAGAAGTCCCAAAGTGGCACCTAACCTTGAATGACCTTATGACCTATTAAATGAGATACTGGGATCAAGGGTAGATGCCAGTGAGATGACCCATTTCCTTCCATACTTTGGACTTCAATAGTGTGAAAAAGGAATGCACTCTGCTAAAATGTGAACCTCTAAAAATAAAGAGGGGGAAGTGGAAATTTCAGAGTTTACTGGAACAGTATTGTCTCTTAGATTTTTTGTTGTTACATCACTTTATTTCCCATTCCACTCAATAATAGTACTCTGTTCTGTAATGCATATGTTTTCCTTTGAGTCATCCAAAGTTGGGAAGGAGATAAGAATCTTAGCAACAAATAGGGTTAAGATAATTTTGATAATTTATGAAACATATAAAAATGACCTTTAGCCTAGACTGAGCCAAGATAGAATCTAGGTATACACTAGGAGATACAAAGTGCCTCTTGGTTCTTGAACTGAAATTTAAGTGAGTAGAATGGGTCTACACTTTTGTGATGGAGATTGTGGCTGGTATCTCATATTTGGTACCTCTGGTAGAAAGGGTAAGTATTGCTATAGTAGGAGCTATTTCATGCTCAACCTCAGCAACACAAGTGGTCATGGTCTACCTTTTAACTTCCAATATCCATGTAATGACAGGTGCTTCTGCAAGCAAAAGTATTGATCCTCTTACATGAATAAATGTTGGTTGTACTACATTGAGATTTTAGAAGACCAGACTTCAAATCCTAGCTCATCCTTATGGGTATATTATCTTGCCCATGCCATTTGACTTCTTTGTGCTTTAGTTTTATCATCTTTAAAGTGAGGTCATGAAATTAAATGATTGCTAAGGTAATCACTAAGTATGAAAGAACTTTGAAATTTTACATTCACCATTTTTGTATATAAGAATACAAATATCCTTTCTCTGTCAGAGGTTCCTGTGCTTTGTACAATGGAGGAACCACATCCACTTCTATACCCCTATTTTTGGGGCATTTTTACAAAGGAGCCATAGCTTAATGTAGACAGCCTTCTCCGGCTGCCCTGTAAGAATATGATAGGTGAAATGAGAATTCGAAAGCCAGTGGATTATTTGATCCTATGACTCAGAAACAACAGGTTCTGTTAAAAGTATTATAAGGAGACACAGCTGAAGAACAAAAAAATAAAAGCAGAGGTAGCACTGATGGTAAATCTTTTAATTTGAAAAGGCTCCAAGCCAATACTAAAATGGAGAAAGAGCTGGTGCATGACTTTTTCCTTGCAGATGATTGTGTACTCAATGCAGCCTCTGAAGCTGACATAAAACAGAGTAGGGATCAGTTCTCTACTGTCTGGGCTTTGGACCTGACAATCAGTCACACACACACACACACACACACACACACACACACACACACACAAAAGCTAGAGTTTCTCCACCAGCCAGCACTGTGCTATTCAGATATGTAACCACTGATTACAGCAAAAGGAAAAATTTTGAATGTTGTGGGTAAGTTCACTTACCCTGAAAGTTGTTCTTTTCTTTCATGTTTGAAGAGGACCAAAATGACATTACTATTTTAAGGTCAATGTACAGTGTGTCTGACTGTGGCTGATCAGATTGATATGAGCTCAGAAAGCCCTGCCACAGGGGCGGCTAGGTGGTGCAGTGAATAGAGCACCAACCCTGGAGTCAGGAGGACCTGGGTTCAACTCTGGACTCTGACACTTAACATAAAAACTAGCCATGTGACCTTGAGTGAATCACTTAACCCTAGTTGCTCCCCAAAAAGAAAGAAAAAAGAAAGCTCTGCCATAGATTGGGGACAAATAGTCTATATCAAGATTTGGAGTCTAGATGTCTGTAGATTTGCACAACTCGTGCTTCCTTTGTGCTGCTGTGATTCTGCTTTGTTCATAGGGCACAGTATCTATTTTGATGCAGGCACACCATGATGAGTGCTGTGCCATCATCTCCCATGTCTCACAATTGGAATTAAATTCTTCAGAGAGATTTTGAGACTGTCTTTGTATTACTTCTTTTGACCTCCACAGGAGTGCTTTGTATGAGTTCTCCATAAAATAGTCTTTTAGACAAATATATGTTTGGCATTTGAACAATGTGTTCAGCCCATCAGAGTTATACTTTCTGCAATAGGCTCTGAATTCTTGGCAGGTCAACTCAGTAAAGGACTTCAGTGTCTACTAACATCTTGCCAAATGATTTTCAGAATCTTCCTAAGACAATTCAAATGGAAATGATTCATTTTCCTGGCGTGGTGCTGGTACACTGTGAAAGTTTCACAGACATACAGAAATGAAGTAAGTGCAATACCTCTGTAGAACTTTAGTTTAATAGGCAGCCTAATAACTCCTCTCTCCCCTACTTTCTTTTGAATCCTCCCAAACACTGAGCTAGCTCTGGCAATGCATGTATCAACCTCACCATCTGTATACACATCCCTGGAAAGTATACTGCCACGGTAAGTGATCTTATCCACAACATTCAATGTTTTTCCATTTGTTATAACCAGTGGCTCCACATATGGATGATGTGGGGCTGGCTGTGGGAGGAGTTCTGTCTTCTTAGTGTTCATTGTCAGGCACAAGCAGGAGGGAGTCACTACATACTCTGTTGCGTAGCAGACACAGAGGTTGCATTGAGGACACAATCACCCAAAAGAACAAAAAGTCACACACCAACTCTCCCCTCTACTTTAGTCTTGCCTTGTAGCCCTTTCAAGTTAAATAATTTACTGTCATTTTGGCAGCTGACCTTGATGCTTTTTTTCTTCCTTGTTGAATGCATCTGACAACATCACTGAAAATATCATGCTAAATAGCATGGGAGCAAGCACACTGTCTTGTTTCACTCCATTGGTGACTGGGAAAAGATGAGAAAAGTGCCCATTATCCAGCACCTGTGCAGGAATGATGTCATATAACCAAACAAGAGTTGTAGAACATTATAAAATATAAAACGGCCAATTTCAATTATATTAAATTGAAAAGTTTCTGTACAAACAAAGCCAATGTAACCAAGATTAAGAGGGAAATAGAAAAATGGGAAAGAATTTTTACAGTGTCTCTGATGAAGGCCTCATATCCAAAATATACAGAGAATTGAGTCAAATCTATAAGAATATAAGTCATTCCCCAATTGGTAAATGGTCAAAGGATATGAACAGGGAGTTTTCAGAGGAAGAAATTAAAGATATCTATGAGCATATGAAAAAATGATCTAAATTACTATTGAGTAGAGAAATTCAAATCAAAACAACTCGGAGGTACCACATCTCATCAGTTCACCAATGAGATTGGCTAATATGACAAAACAGGAAAATGACAAATGCTGGAGAGGATGTGGAAAAATTGGAACACTAAAGTGTTGTTGGTGGAGTTGTGAACTGATTTAACCATTCTGGAGAGCAATCCAGAACTGTGCCCAAAGGACTATAAATAAGTGCATTGACCCAGCAATAGCACTTCTAGGGTTGTATCCCAAAGAGATGATAGAAGTGGGAGGAAGACCCATACATACAAAAATATTTATAGCAGCTCTTTTTGTGGTGGCAAAAGATTGGACATAAAGGGGATGCCCATCAACTAGGGAATGGATACACAAATTATAGTATATGAACGTAATGGAATACTATTATGCTCTAAGAAATGAGGAGCAGACAGACTTAATATTTACCTGGAGAATCTTATAGAAACTAATGTTAAGTTAAGAAGAGCAGAACCAGGAGAAATTTGTACACAATTACAGATACAACATATGTGTGACAACCAGCTTTGATTGACTGGGCTCTTCTTAATATTGCAAGGTTATAAGACAATTCCAAAAGAGATGTCTACATTCAGAGAAAGAACTACAGAGTTTGAATGCAAAAAGGAAGCAAACTACCTGCTCTCTTTTTTTTGTTTGGTTTTGTTTCCTCTTTCCCATTGTTCATTCCATGGGTTATAATCCTTCTTTACAACCTGACTAATGTCTGATGTGAAAGTATTTGTAGATCCTATACTTGATTGCATGGTTCCATAGGGGGTGGGGGGGTAGGAGAGGGCAGGGGAGGAAATTTGAAACTCATGGGATTGTGGAACTGAAACTTGTAAACTAAAGATAAACAAACAAATTAAAGGTGAAAAAATGTAAAAGAATGATGTCATATGCGTACAATACTCATGCACTTCTCCAGGCAACCATATTTTACCATGATCTTCAACAAGCTCTCATGTTTGACAGTATCAAAGACCTTCATCAATGAATGTTGGATACAGAGTTCTGTTCTGCTCCTGACATTTCACCTGGAGTATACAGGCAGAAAATACCATATAGACCATTCCTCAGCCCTTTTTGAAACCACACTAACTCTCAGGTAGATGACCATCATCCAAGTGAATGGTCATCCTGTTAAAGAGGATAATTATCTTGCCAGCAGTGACTAAGAGAGAGATCATCACCACCTGACCCCCACTTCCCTGTGATTGTCACAGGGAAACCTATTTGCTTTTTTTCTTTTCTTTTTGGAGAGGGGAATGCAGGGCAATTGTTTATGTGATTTGCCCAAGGTCACATAGCTAGCAACTGTTAAGTGTCTGAGGCCAGATTTGAACTCAGGTCCTCCTGACTCCAGGCCTGGAGCTCTATTCACTGTGCCACCTAGCCGCCCCTATTTCCCTTTTCTTTAAAGAAATAGACAATAGAGACATCCTTGAACTCCTAGGGGACAGCCTTCTTTTTTCCTATAGCCCAGAACATTTCAGTCAGTTTTAATATGAGCAGTGGAGCCTTTGCCTTATAAATCTCAGCTGGAATAAAATCAGCAGTAGGTGCTGTACCACAGGAAATGAACCTAAAGTTACTCAAATCCTCTTCTTTAGTTGAAACCTCAGCTAAAGAAGGATTGACTTCAAACTTAGGACAATGGCTGCAGCATTGGCTGACAATGGTTTGTTGAGAATACTAAGGAAGTGTTCAGCTCATCTCTCCAGGATCATATCCTTATCTCTAATCAATGTGGCCAAATAGCATTTTTGGTTGAGATTCCTTAAAAGTCTTTGGCCTATAAAAAGCCTTCAGAACATCACAAAAGTGTTTTGAATTGTTAGTATCAGTATAAAACTGAATTTCATCTGTCTTCTTATTGAACCAAGAATCCTGCATCTCACTATGCTTTACCTGCATTTTACTTTTGACAAAGATAAATACTGCCTTCTTAGAGACAGATGAACTATTTTGCTGGTAAATTCAGTGGAATCTCTTTTTTTTGTTTAATAGCTTCTGAATTTCCCCATTATTTTTGTCAAACAAATCTTGATGTTTGTGGGTGTTCTGGCCCAGATGAGGAAATGGGTACTGTACACCAAATATCTGAAAGCTACCCATTCCTTTTCCACTCCACTGTTCTCTACTGGGTGTTGGTTCAGTTTTCCTTCCAAGTTGGCAACAAACTGTTCATTCATGGAGAAGAACTTTGATCTTTTGACATTGTCTTCTTGTAGTAGTCTTGCCTTGGGGTTGCAGATTTTATTGGATATTTTTCAGTGATGTCCACATGAATGGTGAAGTTGATGCACACACTGCCAGAGAGCTAGCTCAGCATGTGGGAGGTTCCAAAAGAAAGTGTGGGAGAGAGATTAGCTATTAGGCTGCCTATAAAAATGAAGGTATACAGAACCATTGTGCTGATTTCATTTTTGTATACCTGTGAAACCTGGATAGTCTACCAACACCATGCCAGAAAAATGAACCATTTCTATTTGAATTCTCTTAGAAAGATTCGGAAGATTACCCAGCAAGATAAAATACTAGACACTGACATCCTCTCTTGAGTTGAACTGTCAACCATTCAAACTCCACTGCAGAGAGCACAACTCCGATGGGCTGGCCACATGACCCAAATATCAAACACGTATTTACCTGAAAGACTTTTTTGCAGAAGACACACATAAGACAAGCACTCAGTCAGGAAGTCAGAAGAAACAGTACAAGGAAGCTCTCAAGGTCACTCTGAAGAATTTATTTATCAATGATGAGACATGGGAGATGCTGGCAGAGAACCACTTATATGTCTGCATCAAAAAAGGGGTGATTCTCTATGAGCGAAGCAAAATAGCAGTAGCACAAAGAAAATGTGAGGTGTGCAAATCTAGAGATATCTCCAGCGCAAATGTTCAGTTGTACTATTTGTGCCCAATCTGTGATAGAGCCTTCTGAACTCATATTGAACTGATTGGCCACAGTCAAAAGTAACATTGTGACGTCATTGGTCCTCTTCAAGTAAAAAGGATAAACAACAGTTGTCAACTGCAAAAATTCAAAGGATTCTAGAGCTCAGGATATATTGTAAGATAAGGACAGAGTATTGGAGCACTAATGAGGATAGTGATCAGTAAAGAGATTCAAAAAGCAAGCAATATATAACTGATAAAGAAAATAAAGAAGCAAGTACTGAACAGGGCAATTAACCCTAAATATCTTTGACTACAGCCTCCCCAGAGGTGTCATTTTAAATTGTTACAATGATAAGGGTTTGTGGAGGAGGGGTGCATGCCAGAGAGTATAATTATGTACAATGGCTCACATATGAGTTCTCTTATTAACTTGTGAAAAAAAATTTACAACTTTCAAGTATCTTCTGACTTCCTGACTGAGTGCTTGTCTTATGTGTGTCTTCTGTAAAAATGTCTTTCATGTAAATACACATTTGATATTTGGGTCATCTGGCTAGCCCATCGGAGTTGTGCTCTCTGCAGTGGAGTTTGAATGGTTGACAGTCCAACTCAAGAGAGGATCTCAGTGTCTAGTACTTTATCTTGCTGGGTAATCTTCAGAATCTTTCTAAGACAATTCAAATAGAAATGGCTCATTTTTCTGGCATGGTGTTGGTAGACTATCCAGGTTTCACAGGTATGCACTTATATTTTAAGTGTAAAATGTGTCTTTGACATATGCCCTGATTACTTAAGATGAAGGAATCCATGAGGTAAATACCAAATAATTTGTTACTGCGAGTATTCTATGTCTTCCTATTATGTGAGTGAAAACAGCCTTTTTCCATTGGTTGCCCAGCCAGAATAGTCATCTTGAAAGTGGTCATATTGGAATAGTGCCTCTCTCTTCTCAGCTGGGTCCAGAGGAAATGAAATTCCTTTGAATCACAGCATGGTCAACGTGAACTGAGTCGGTTATAGAGAAGGACTATTTCTTCCTTCTTCCTTTTAGGCTCCTTGGCACCAAGAATCAAGTATGGAGCTTTGTTCAAATTAATTTTTCCTTTAGAGTTCTAGGAGTAGTTGTTAGAGTCCCTATCAGACCTAGAATCAAGCCACAGCAACCTTGGAGACAGGATTTTAGGTTAGATACTGTTGCCAGCCCAGTAGGGACGCCCTGAGAATCCAGAATTCCTGAAACTAGAGAAAATGGTGGCTTTGGACTTTGAGTTTGGTGGGAATGTTACAAAATAACTGAGTTAAATTGTGCCCAAAGACAGAAATAGTGTGAGATTGGTGATTATGCCCCCATATGCTGGTCAGGGACTGGGGGAGGAATGCTCATATGCTTATTCTTATATATTTGAAATAAATAATCCTTTATAAAAGTTAATCTGAGGGGGAAGAGCCAAGATGTCAAAGTAAAAGTAGGGACTCACTTGATATCTCTCCTCCAAACACCTGCAAAAAATGACAACAAATTATAGAGCTACAGCACCCACAAAATGACAGACTGAAACAAATCTCCAGACCAAGACAACGTGGAAAGGCAATAGAAAGAGTCTTTCACACTGGCCTGGGAGCAGAGTACAATTCAGCATGGGCTGTGCTAGCATAGATGGGCCACAGAAGGTCTTAAAGAACTGATTCATTAGCAGATGTGGGAGCTTCCAGACTTCTCAGTCCACAAATGCCAAAGACAGCATAGAAGGTCAATGGGAAAACTCTGTAGGATCCAGGTGAAAGAGGAGTAAGGACAGCTGGGGTTTGGCCTCAGGCCCAGGGTGGCAGAGGTAGTGGCAGGGGCAGCAGCAGTAGCAGCAACTGCTTCTGGAGCTCTAGGCCCATAGATGGTAAGGGATCAAGTGGGTTATACAAAACTCTCAAAGGCAGGCACAGTATACCCACACCCATACCCAGTGGAAGCAAAGTCCTGCTTTCACAAAGAGTTAGAAAGTCAAGTATTTGTCTGCGAAGATGAGCAAATGGAGTAAAAAAAAAACTCATACTGTAGAATCTTATTTTGGTGACAAAAAAGATCAAAACATACAACCAGAAGAGAACAAAGTCAAAGCTTCTGTACCCAATGGTTCCAAGAAAAATATGAATTGGTCCCAGGCCATGGAAGAGTTCAAAAAGGAGTTTGAAAATCAGGTAAGAGAAGTGGAAAAAAATTGGGAAGAGAAATGAGAGTGATGCAAGAAAATCATGAAAAACAAGTCAAGAGCTTGCTAAAGGAGAACCCCCCAAAAATACTGGAGAAAATAACACCTTAAAAAATAGACTAACCCAAATGGCAAAATAGGTCCAAAAAGCCAATGAGGAGAAGACTACCTTAAAAAGCAGAATTGGCCAAATGGAAAAAAAGATCCAAAAACTCACTGAAGAAAATCATTCCTTAAAAATTTGGAATGGAGAAAATGGAAGCTAATGACTTTATGAGAAATCAAGAAATTAAAAAACAGAACCCAAAGAATGAAAAAACTAGAAGGCAATATGAAATATCACATTGGAAAAACTACAGACCTGGAAAATAGATCCAAGAGAGAAAAATTTTAAATTGTTGGACTACCTGAAAGTGACGACTTAAAAGAAAAAGAGCCTAGATATCACCTTTCAAGAAATTATCAATGAAAGCTGCCCTGATATTCTAGAAACAGAGGGTAAAATAGAAATGGAAAGAATACCCTGATCACCTCCTAAAACAGATCCCAAAAGAAAAGTCTTATGAATACTGTAGCCAACTTCCAGAGTTCCCAGGTCAAGGAAAAAATACTGTAAGCACCTAGAAAGAAAAATTACAAGTATTTTGAGAACATAATCAGGATAACAGAAGATCTAGCAGATTCTACATTAAGGTATCAAAGGACGTGGAATATGATATTGAGGAGGTCAGAGAAGCTAAGTTTAAAACCAAGAACCACCAGCAAAACTGAGTATAATACTTTGGGGGGGATGGGGCATGGAGGTAATGGATATTCAATGAAACAGCCTTTCAAGCATTCTTGCTGAAAAGACCAGAACTGAATAGGAAATTTGCCTTCCAAGTACAAGAATCAAGAGAAGCATGAAAAGGTAAATAAGAAAGAAAAATCATGAATCTTATGAAATTTGGACTGTTTACATTCCTACATGGAAAAATGATATTCATAACTCATGAGTACTTTCTCAGTACTAGTGTAGTTGGGATAGATAGATAGATAGATAGATAGATAGATAGATAGATAGATAGATGGCACAGGCAGAGTTGAATATGAAGAGATATCTAAGACACAAAATTAAAGGGTAAGAGAAGGAGAAAGAGAGAGTTAGAATGGGGGTAAGTTATCCCACATAAAAGAGGCAAGAAAAAGGTTGCATAATGGAGGAGAAGAGGAGAGGAGGGGTGAGAGGGAATGAGTGATCTTTACTCTAATCAGATTTGGCTTAAGGAGGGAATAACATACACATTTGATTGGGTATCTTACCATACAGGGAACTAAGGAAGAAGGGGATAAAAATGGGGTGGGGATAGAAGGAAGGGCTGATTGGGGGAGGGGGCATCAGGACAGGCACTTTTGAAAAGTAACAGAGTCAAAGGAGAAAATAGAATAAGTGGGGGAAGGTGGGATAGAATGAAGGGAAATATAGTTAGTCTTTCACAGTATGACTGTTATGGAATGTTTTGCAGAACTACACATGCATAACCTATATTGAATTGCTTTCCTTCTCAATGACAGTGGGTGAGGAGAGAATAAGGGAGAAAAATGTTTCATGCAATAAGATATACAGGCAATGGTTATAGAATTCTACTTGCCCTACAAAAAAGTAAAGGAGAAGGTGATAAGAGGGGGATGGTCATAAAAAGGAAGGCAGAGTAGGGGAAGGGGTAATAAAAATGCATGCCATCTGGGAGGGAAGGGAGAAATGGGGAGAAAATTTGGAACTCAAAATCTTGTGGAAATGAATGTTGAAAACTAAAAATAAATTATTTATTTTTTTTAAAAAGCTAATCTGAGTGCTAAGAGGTTAAATGGAACTGGAGTGCAAATGGACTTCATAACATTTGCAAAGCATAATGAGTAGGGGGTAGAAAAAATAGAACTAAAAAACCCCAATGTCCACTTAAAAAGGACTGAAGAAACCTGGTGAAAGGATGAAATATAACAAACCTGACAGTCATTAGGGTCCAATAGTCAGTATTATATAAAGAAAAGCAGTTGGTACCATTGAGATGTACCGGAAACTAATATTCCCAAATTATCTAGGAAGAGACAGAAAGTGAGTGGTTCTCCAAAGTATACCAAGCCCTTTTCTTGAAGCAAGGAAATTTCAGACAATTTAATTGGAAGGAAGGATGTAAGCTTATTTGTGATTCTGTGCTGTATTAAAGCATAGGCTTTCTTTTTTCTCTGGTAGTAGTTACATGGAGATAGAACCACTTCAAAACATCAAGGCACATGAGAGACAAGTCTTTGATTGCTTTGTTTTTCATGTTGGTAAAAAGACTAGGAAGATATTTAGAAGTCTCAACAATGTGGGTCTACCACACATTAACTATTTGAAATTAAAAAGCTCTCCTATATCCCAGAACAGACACCTCGGTTATATGGCTACCAGTTATTCACACACACACACACACACACACACACACACACCCCTTTCCAAATGTAGAATGTCCAAGAAAGACTGTATCTTTCAAAAAGAGGGAAAAAAGAACTATGGAGGATACAGCAGAGTTGCTCAGCTGTGATAAATTCACCCCTTTAGTGTGTGATACAATATCAAAAGAAGTCTTGCACTTGTGCAATGCAACAGATCTTGAGACAAATCAAGCATCCTGGAAAGTCTTATTATGAACAGTTATGCCTTCTTCTTGGGTAGGGGTGTCTCAGCAAGCATCCTAGCATACCCAGGATGGCTGCTAGCACAGGTTCTTAGATCTGCTTTTCTAAAGGAAAAGAACTCAAAATGGGTTAATAGTCAGTCTCACTTTAATCAATCAAACATATATCACTTATCTAGTTCAGGGGAAAAAGTCAGCACCCTGAACTTCAGAGAATACAAACAAATTACAAGAAGTTACAAGCAAACAGAGAAAACAGATCAGCAGACGGGCTTCCAGCTGTCTGACCATTACATCCATACCTAATCAGTTACCAGGACAGGGAAGCACCAACATCTGGGTTTTTCAAAGTGGGGGAGAAGGGGCTCAAAGGCTCCCCAGAATCTTGTCTGGCCAAATCACACAACTCTTCTCAAAGTGAGCTCCAAAACCTCACATCAGGACACATATATACCTTTCTCCTGGGTCAGAGAATGTCACAGCCCTCTTGACCCCACTGCGCAATCACAAAACAAAAGGACTACGGCATTCCCAAAAAATAAACCTCCTGCCATAGGCTCCACATGACCACATTCAGCCTATTGGGGGCAGAGTATACTTTCAAATCAGGGAAGATTCTCAGAGCCACTTAAGCCACTTAAGAAAAGGGTCTAGGGGCAGGGTAGATCTCCAAATTCCCATAACACGGGGTCATGGGGGCTATTGCTCAGCAGCATAGTGAGGAAACCATCGAACAATAGCAATCTAATGCTGAAAAGATTTTAAAAGAGCAGCAGGTAACCAATGGAGAAAATAAAGGATAACCTGCAGTGATATTCTATAGATTTATAGACTGAGGTTTGCCTTTACACATTGATTAAGTTGCCATCATCAACAAATACTTATTGAGAAAAGATCAAAGTCATAGAAGTTACAGTGCACAGAGCAAAGAGAGCTAGCATTTCAAGTTAGAGGATCTGGATGACAACACCAGCTTTCTTATTTCACTACCAGGGTGTGACCTGAACAAAAGACTTAACTTTTATGGGTCCCAGTTTTTTTCTCTGTAAAATATGGGAAACATACTATGTAGAAGCTACTGTGCATAGAAAATGAGAAGAAAGGACAGCTTCAGAGAAACATGGAAAAACTTGAATGAACAGATGGGAAATGAAGTGAGCAGAACCAGAAGAAAAATGTATATAGTAGCATCAACTGCCTAAATGAGCAATTCTGAAAGAGTTAAGAACTCTGATTAGCTAAGTGATCATACATGATTCCAGAGTTCTAATGAAAAGGAATGTTGCTCACTTCATGACAAAGAGATGAGGGACTGATACATAGAATACAAGATTTAATTTTGGACATTACTGGTGTGGGAATGTTTGTTTTGCTTGACTGTGCTTACATGATTTGGGGGAACCTATACGTCTTTCTTCTCCCATTCCCCCACACTGGTGGGGGGGAGGGATTTGCCTAATAATGGGGAAAAATTAAATTAATGGACTAGATGTACTGGATGTACTGAAGGCATCCTTTCTATCTCTGAATCTTGATCTTGTGATTGCTCAAGCTACTGTGAAATTTACAAATACACAGTCATATGTGAACTAATTGGAACAAGCAAAAACTTGGATATAGTTTCATTTTGGAACAGCAATGGATATGCACATTTATTTCTACTGACACTTGTTGACTCGGAAGGTCTAATGTTGACCAAATGCAAGCATTTTAAGCTGGTTTCCTCATATTCATTTAGTTTTCTGTTAGTTGAGTAACAAATTTCATGCAAACGTGTTTCGTTGTTCTCTTTTGTTGTGTTTTGAATTCTGTGGTTTTAAAGAAAATATATTACTTCAAGGATATATGTAAAAATTGTAACTTTTACAGTGCATATTTCAGTGGCTATTAGAGACACTGCAGCAAACTGTTGGTGTAGGGAAATAAGATCTAGACACTCATAAGTTATTTCAGAGTGTTTGTTCAGGATGCTCTTGAAGATGAAACCACAAAATTAGCCAGATAGATTTTTAGTTGTTGTTTTGTTTGTTTGGTTTTTTTAATTGTATTCTTTGGGCACAATCTTTTCTCCTAACACTGACCAGCTGTCTGGGAAGTATATATAATTGGTCTCAAATGGGAATGGAGGAGGGAAAATAAATTAGCACACTAGAATAAACTCTACTTTTAGATTCAGAAGGCAAGTAAAGTTCAGTCTCTGGTCTTTATTAGCTGCATGACAATGGGCAGGTCACTTGACTTTTCTGGGCTTCACTTTCTTCATCAGTTATCATGATATCACTGATGATAAATAAACTTGTACTATATACCTCATAGGATAGTTGTGGGAAAATATATTTCTAAACCCCAAAGTATCATACAAATGTTGGTGATGATTATAATGACAATGAAGTCTACAACAATGATGATATTGGGAACGAAAATGATGATGTTTGATGAAGCAGGGGAATCCATCCATGTGCTTGGGAAAAGGATGAAAGTATATGACCTGCTATTAGAAGGTCAAGATCATTATCATATTACTTTTTGTTTATGAAGGAAGAGCAGTACATAAGTTCATTAGAACCATTATGTTTCAGCTAGTAATGCATTTTTCAGAATATGAAAACTTTCTTGTACCTCATGTCTATTATCCTTTAGCTTCAGTATCTAGTAACCATAGAAGACAATCTTTAGAATCTGATGTAGAAACAAATATATAAGAGATTTTCTGTAGGAGCTAGGTTTTGCCTCAGTCATCAATGTCTCTGGCATATCAAATCTAATTCTGTTACTCTGACTGCTTGCCAAGCTTTGATCCACTGTTCTGTCTTCCAGCCACTGCCTGGAATATTGGAAAAGTCACCTAACTGCAATCTTTCTCCTGTCCAATCTATTCTTTACATGGCTGACAGAATAATCTTCCTAAAATACTGCTCTGCACACATCATGTCCCTATGAAAAAGCTTTTAGTGACCTCCCGTTGCCACAGAATAAAGTCCAAACTCTTTAGCCTGGCATTTAAAGTCCCTCAACAACTAACTGTTCCCTTCACCAACCTCCTAAAGCACTTCAGCCCTGTAGAAGACCTCCCCTCTCCTAAAATGCTCTACCCATTTTCCCTAAATACTTTTCCCACTGGAATATGGGTTATATTATTGGCTCTATTTATTTTGCCCCTTTCCCCTCCCCCTCCTATATGATTGAAGCCTCTCTGAATGTGAGGACAGAGCCTTATAATTCCTGTGTGGCCCCCAGAACACTTAGCATAGGAATGGCTCTGAAACAGAGGCTTGAAAATACTTGTTGAATTGAATTTTTCATTATATAGATTACAGGGAAAAAACCAAGCTTTTTTTTTCTTTCCTCCCTCTTTTTTGTTCCCTGTTTCTGGGACTAAATTTGATAGTCTTTGAAAGTTCAGATGCCTTAAAGGACTTCACAGTGTTCTAACAGCATTAAAACAAGAAGGAAAAAGAAGGAGGGGAGGGGATACAAAAGCCCAAAGAAAAACGTGAAAGACAACCCAACGTGGCAGCTAAACACTTCGACTGCTCCAGCTTGAGCCTCTGCAGGCAGCAATTACATTTCGAAGGAAAATGTTTTACAATTGTAATTACACATAATAGAAGGAATGTATTTTTTCCTTCATCCTACTCCCTTGGCGAGTCAATTTAATTTTTAAATACAAGAGACATAATTGATTTTAGCCCTAGATTAGTGCTGAAAATGATCTATATGTGTTCTCACTAATGGAACAAGAGAATTGGTCCTCCTTGGAGACTTTAACCCAAACCTGTTCAAGGCAACAATTATTAGAGCCTGACAGGTTAGCATGCAAGGAGAGAGAGGAGGGAGGGGAAAATACCCCCACTGATTAACAATCAAGCACAATAATTAATGTTATGTTCCTTTCAGTTAATTATGGATTATTCACAAATATATTACTATTAAAAAGGCCACAAAGGGATGAGGCTTGGTGGAGAAGCCCAGACCCATAGACCAAGCAAAAGGCCTCCTAGGAGAGTTCTTGGGTAATAATGTGGCTTTCCTAGAGTTCAGGTTTAGTTAGTCTATTCCTGATATTTGGTTGTGGGTAGACACCCAGTTTTTAGGAGGAGCAGGACACTCTCGCTTAGCAGCACTGCACTTTATTTTTCCCAGGTAAGCATTTGGTCATTAAGAAAGATAGATGATGTACAAAAGTTTGGTATGTTGTTGGTCATACGTTTCTGTTGTGTCTGACTCTTCATGACCCCATCTGAGAATTTCTTGGCAAAGATCCTGGAGTGGTTTGCCATCTCCTTCTCTAGCTCATTTTACAGAAACTGAAGCAAACAGGATTAAGTGACTTCCCCAGGGTCACACAGCTAGTAAGTGTCTGAGGCCAAATTTGAACTCAGGAAGATCAGTCTTCCTGACTCCAGTCCTGGCACTCAATCTAGTGTGCCACCTAGCTGCCCAAAACTAAAGTGATCAAAGCTCAAATGGTGGGATATCAGGTAGTGGGCTTGATTTGAGAACTGACAGACAGGCCTTCCTGGTTCCTATTCAACTTGTTCACTTGCCATATATTGCATATATAATCTCTCATAAAGATTCTCTTCACACAGTTTTATGTCTCAAAGTACTGCAACAAGATGACACCTTCCTTGTGATAGTCACTAAATGCCTCAGAGCTGGCATTGACTTTAAGGAGTGGGCAAAGGTCTGTTCCTTCACTCAACAGGACTACTGTGTGTGTCCATCTTGGTGCAAAATATAGGAGAGAGAGAGATTTTGTGTTATTAGTAAACCTCTGGAATAAGCATCTGAAGACTTCTCAGTTTCAGATATAATACTAGTTGCATGACTCTGGGAAAGTTACTTTTATTCTCTAAGCCTCAGTTTCCCCATTTGTAAAACAGGTGTAGCAACACTCATGCTGTTTAGCACAGTGTCTGCCACATAGTAAAGTGGTAGTTGACAGACTATTTGTGGCTCAGCTGTGCTCCCTGGCCCTGCCACCCTTTCCTGGCACCTCTGATGGTATTCTCTCTGCCCTCACCAGGGCAAGAGGAGCTTTACCTCAACACACTCTGGCTGATGGAGGTGGGAGTGGGGATAGATAGGGTAAAAGGAATCCTCCAGCTCCTTGCTGTTGTCTGGTGGAACTTGGTGGGGACATGCTCCACAGCTCTCTTCTGGCTACCTAATTGCCTCAACCATCTCTAAGAAGTGGCAGGACTGATTTTTAAGGGTCTCCAGGAGAATGGCAAATCTTTGGCCTGACGAAGTCAACCTTCCCCTCTAATTCAATTAAGCAGAGCCTCTATACATGTTCCAAAGGGAGTGACAGGGTAAAGACTCACCTCTGTACTTCATTTGTCATGTTAAAACTTCTCTATCTCTTGTGATTTCATCCTCTAGGCTAGGGAGAATGTCATAGATAGACACATCTATGTATGTGCAGATGATCTCTCCCAAAAGAATGCAAGCTTCTTGTATACAGGGGCTACTTACTCTCACCTCTGTATCCTCATTGCCTAGTACTGTTTTTGACACATAGCAAGTGTTCAGTAATTACCTGTCAATCATCTGAGTGATGCAATTTTCCATGTTCCAGTTCTCATTCTCCTTATTTGAAATGGATTTCTCCTCTGGACATTATGTAGTCCTTTGCTTTGTGACTCTCTAACTTGCTACCTTTTATCTGAAACTTTTCATAATCTGCCCCTTCCTCACCCCCAACACCTAGTGACTTGTTCCACAAACATATAGCTTTTATTAATTTTGCATGTATTTTGTGTGTGCACATATATTCAGTATGCATACATAAAATTATATATGGATACAAACAATTATATATGTATGTGTGTATATGCATACACACAAACACATCCTTTCCCCAGATTAGAATGCAAGGTCTCTGAGGGCAACGAAGGTTTCATTTTTTATTTTCCCATCCATTTTTATTTTGTATGCTGCTGTATGCCAAGAACAACATTTGGCATAAAGTAGGCACTTAACAAATTCTTGTTGACTAACTGATAAGTATACTATTTGAACTATTGTTGTACTTTATCCCATACTAGAATGTAAGTGCCATTAGCACAGGGATTACATTTTATCTAAACTAGATCTGGCCTTAGCTAGCACACGAAAAAAACAAGATTTATACAGAGTAAGCACAAAATAAATTTCTAACCAATGAATGAGTCAATCAATTCATCAAAATCCCTGTCCCAATTAAACCATGAATCTCTAAAGATTTAGAGCATATGTTTATATTTCCATATAATATGTAGGTGTATATATGTAAAAATATACACACAATACATGTGTATATGTGTCTGTTTTTCTGTGTGTATATGTATACATATATACATATGTGTGTATGTGTATGGGTCACAGCTAGGTTGCTCAGTAGATAGAGTGCTGGGTCTGGAATCAAGAAGACCTGAGCTATCAGTCAAGTCACTTAACCCTCTAATTGCCATAAGCCACTGAAGAAGAAAATAGCAAACTACTTTAGCATCCTGGCCAAGAAAATTCCATGGACCAAATTGGTGTGATATGACCCCGGGATCATGAAGAGTCCAACATGACTGAAAAAAAATCTATCCATCTGTCTATCTATACTCAGTCCTCAACATTCTTATGTTCAACTTTTGGGGCTTCAAGCATTTCCATGATTTTATTTGTAACCTCATTTTCACTTTCATGTTGGCAACCACACACATTTTTGGCTATGTGTAGCAGAGAAAAAATGAAAGATGCCTCATGGGCAAGTTTGTGGAGCAGTGGCATCCTTCTAGGTGCTTCACTGGTCTTGTGCACCCTACCATTTTAAAGTAAAGATCTCTCCATGCATCTATTGCATATTGTCATTGTTTGCCTAAATCTCAAGTTCTATGTGGCAATTATGCCCCCAAAGCTTAGTGAAATGCCTTAGAGCTCTCAACCCAAGTATGCAAAGTCAGTGAAAAAAATAAAGGTAAATAAACTTCATACTAGAATCTCTACAGATGCTCTCCCTGGAGAATTTGGTGTTAACAAATCAGTGTTGATGGATTATTTCAAGCATCCTTCTTCATCTCCAACACCATCCAACATTTGTGAAAGACAAAGTGTCAGAGGTTTTGTGAAGATCTCTCCATCTTCACCTCTTCTGACAGCAGCTGCTAAAGTCGCAGAAACTTCTCCCTTGGTTTTCTGAGGGCAGCAAGATAGAGAGGTTTACAACAGTATAGTGTACAGAATAGTGGACAGAATACTCATACCACCATCTGATACAGTGGAAGGTAAGAGTCATGTAAAAAAAGTTTTAGTTTTTAAAATGGTATTTTTTCTACAATATTTAAGATTCTGTAGATTTCATGTCTTATAAAAAGTGAATAGTTTGAAATCAAGGGGTTTTGTTAATATTAAGATGTTAGCACAAAAGATCACAGAATTCTAGGGAATTACTAGTAAGAAAAAATGTTTTACATGTTATCAACTTTATTTGGTGTACTGCATTTTATGAGTTATTTCATGGTTAAAGTGGTAGGGAAAATGCATATTATCAAAATTAATGTCTTGTTATAAAGAATTGTATGCATAGAAGTTTTTTCAGTAATCTCTAGTGTACAGAGATTATAGATCTAGATTGCAGTTTTTGGTGGTCTCAGGAACCTAACCCTCTATGAACCAGCATTCATGTTTTTTTTTTACTTTAGTGCCATCTTCTAGAAACTTTGCCCCTGCAAAAGTTGAGGATTGATTGTACAAATATAACAGGCTTTCAAAAATCCTTTGAAGTATTAAAATATATTCATATATATATAATATGCTTCTATAATATATACTTTCAAACATGTTTCAAAGTATGTATATATACTGTGTACAAGAAACACCAGAATTACCTGTATATGCATCAGTATATTATGTGAATGCATATGCATATAAACACATGAAATATATGTATGTATATATATATATGCATGTTATATACATATTTCTGTATAGGAACATACAGCTAAGGACTTTTTGGTCAGGATTAGTCCGATAGCTGTATAGACAGAATAAGTAGCTAACTATGTAGAATGATTTGGGCTCAAACTCCCTATGCCCTTACTTGGGCAAGAGAGCCCAAGGAAGAGAGTGAGATGGAGTCTTTTTTGAAGCTGAGTAGTTTGTCATCATCATCATCATCATCATCATAATCATTGCATTTGCTTTGAAATTTAAAATTTTCGAAACATCATATATGTGTGTGTATACATATACATATACATCTCTTCTTACAGAACCAACCTATAAAATAAGTGATGAGTGGTCCTTAACTCAAACCTAGTCACTAAACCAGAAAACATCTAAGTCAGCATTGAAACCCAAGGCTTTCTGACACCAAGTTGAGGCCTTTTTCCAATACACCAGGATGCCTAGTAATTGAGAAATGCTAGGTTAGCCTGTGCAGTTCATAATTATGCAATCTTAGTATGGGACACCTAAGAGGTACCACAATCCAGGAGACAAAGCGGTTGATTCGTGGAAATTTGGAAGCAGCAACTACTACCAACAGCACTAACAAAGACTACAGCTTCTTTCTTTATGAGATTGCTTATAGATAGCCTATTAAAACTTATATTTGTTTTTAAGTTTCTCATTACATTGTGATTACAGGGCAATTTTTCTTGAAGTGAAGGAGGAGAAAGAGGAAAAGTACTCTATGAATCCTCTTCATGCTGCCTGAGTTCAAATGCAGATGTCTGCTGTTCCCAAGGACTTTTCCCTCTGATTTGTCTGTCTTTCCTGCATTATGTGACTTCCTGGAATAAGCCCACTGTAGCAAATTGCCTGAGGTCTTCAGCACAGAAAACATTAAGTATTTGGTCAGGAAAGATTATCCCAAGAGCAGCAACTCCTGCTACTATTCACTCAAAAGTAATTGCCAAGACATTTTCTAGCCTCTCAGTCCTTGATGCTAGTGGAATGACCATTGGAAATCAACATGTGCCAAGCTAAAAGTGGACAACGTAATAATTCACATTGACTCTCAGGACATATTCAATTGCCACAACAGAGGAAGATCCAATCATGTATTGGAGAGGATGTTTGTGGTTATGATAGTATAAGCAAAATGGAAGACCATCTAAGTTCCAACTCCACAATGGACTTTGTGCTGAGTTCATTGATAATGTTTAGTTATCTCTTTGCCTCAAGCAGAGATGGCAAGATAAAAGATGGAATAAAGGGGAGAGGGCATTATGAAATTCTAAATTTAGAAAAAGGAAACCTGAGAATTTGGGTGTATCTGCTACACATGCTGGGCAATGTGTTCTCCCTACTACATAAAGATGATCCACCAGAGAAAGGAAGAATAGTGTTGTGGAGAGGTCAAGAGCCTCTGGGAGTTAGGAAGATCTAGGTATGAATCCCACTTTAGACATGTACTAGCTATGTGACACTAGGCTAATCACTTAGATGTCGAGCTTCAATTTCCTAATCTGTAAAATTAAGGGGTTGGCCCCCAGACCTTCTAAGTTGTAGTCCGTCTCTAAACAAATAGTTCTATGGCCTTATCACAATTGATTGATAAGAAAAATATTTTTCAGTTGAATTTTCCATACTGCTGATGAGTTTGCAATGGGCTCTCCACATACTCTCTCATCTTGTTTTATATGGTACACATTTGGAAGAAAGTCATAGCTGGGTCCTCGGAGACCATCTAATAACCATTTTACAGAAAAGTAAACCAAGACCTATGTGAAGTCCTCTGTCTAATACACAAGGATGCCTTAGAAATTGAGAATATGCCAAGTGCTCAAGGTGCAGAGATAGTAAGTAGTGAAATGTGGATATTAATCCAGGTCCTCTAACTCTAAATCCAGAAGTAACTCAACTATACAGTGCCTCTCAGGTATAATACAGGTTACTAAATCTGGAATCAGAACACCTGGGTTCAAATCCTATCTCTGAAGCTATCTACAAATTCGGCAAAGTCATTTCTCCTATGAGTCTCAGTTTCATCATCTGTAAAGCCCTCAATGAATGAATTCATAAAACTTCTTATTTTTCATTTTGGAATTTATCTTATGCAGTCTTGTTTTATCTGCATTGAGATAGTATTGTTTTGAACTGATTTTTAGCATTTTAAGTATATGTATCTTCACTCCCATTCTCCTGTATCTAGACAGTAAACTACTTGAAGGAACTGTGCCTTATATTCTTTTGTGTTCCTTTTACAGAGCCAAGGGTCATTGCTTTATGTTACAACCAAACTGAACTACTTGTATCTCTCCACATGTAATATTCGTTTTCTCACCTCTGTGCCTCTGCATACGCTATCCCCTATATTTTCTTCCCCATATTCACTTTTAAATGCCTTTGCTTCCTCCAAATCACACCTCAGATCTCATATCATATAAGAACCTTTTATTGACCCAACTAGTTGTTAAAACTCTACATCTTATCGCTGTAATGATATGCAAATTACTTAGCAAAAGCAATCATTTTTATCTGGTTTTGTTTTGTGTTAGCAATGGTCACGCATGTATGCCTCTATGACTTAGTCTAACACAGAATGTATGACTGAAACCAGAAAAAATTAGATTAATCTGCTTTTCCTCATGTTTTGTTAGTTCTCCATCAGTTAGATGCTGAATTGCTTGCCATACACATGTATTTCATTGCTATCTTTTGTGGTGTTTTTAATTATGTAGATTTAAAGGACATTATTCCAGAGAAATGTGCAAAATACGGCAGAGCACTTGATCATTCTTGAATAGCTGTTAGAGATATTGCATCAGTTACAGTCCGAGGGAAAGAAGGATTTCAAATATCATTCAAGTCCACAATGATTATTAATCACAAAAAGTGAAAAGTACAGTCAACAATGAAAAACAATAGCAAGAACTGACAAATAGTTGTAGTAAAATAGTTTCTAATTAGTCCTTGAAAAGTAGCAAAGATGGATTAAAAGGACTTGGCAGTTCAATGGAATTATTACTGATTCCTCTACAACTCTTGAAATGAAATTCTTGAAAATAGAATAGCAAGACTATATTTTTTAAAGCTTCTAACCATCTCAGTGGAGAAAAATATCTTTATCATGGGCAAAACAATGCAAAGACTGGAGTATGGAAGATAGAGAAAAAATGATTTTTTTCGGATGAGTTTTTTTTTTGTTTAAGGCTATGACAAAATTGCTGTCAAAAGTCCAGGAGAACCTACAAGAGCCAGGCTTAAGCCTAAAAGATCTACGCATCTTTTTTGGATTAAAAAACATCCACCCTTAAAATGCTTTGGAAGAGATTAATATCTAGAAGTCTTAGAAATCTTGTCACAATTTTAGGAATTGTGCTCTTTAACAACAATATTGATTTCTGAAAAGCAAAATTATTCTAGTATTATAGAAATTTCTTTTTTTGTTTCTTTATGTATTTATTTATAATTATTTTTTAATTTTCTTCTTTACATCACTCCTTTCCACAAGATTTTGAGTTACAAATTTTCTCCCTGTCTTTCCCCTACCCCCAAACCCAAAACAGCAATCCCACTGTAAAGCCCTTCCCCCAATCTGCTCTCTTTTATGCCCTCCTCCAATATCACTCTAACTTTCTGGTAGGGCAGGGAGGGTCTCCCTACCCCAGTGCCTGTATATCTTA
>CM053594.1:278829364-278868746 GCA_028646575.1 Pseudocheirus occidentalis | reverse complement strand
GGACTCAGTGTTATGGTTTCTGAATAAAGACCTTGGTTCTGCCTTCCATGTGGAGAGTTTGCTATATTTTGTGATCCAAAACTACACCAACATATTCATAACCATCATGGGTGTTGTGAATATCTCATTATTGATACAATGGGGAACACTAAATTACACATCAGTCACTTATTCAGTCATTGATCACTAAGTACAATAATGTAGTCAACCAGTCATTCAATCAACTCAAGCATTCAATTATCCTTCATCATTCAATATTCCATCATAACAAAATACACATGCCCTCCACCCCTAGGTCACTAGTAAATTACATTTTCTCAGTCAGTAAACAGTATCCAAGTAAAGTCTTCTTTCAGCTTGACAAGGAGTGGTCTCTCAGATTTTTTGGATACCCTTCTATGGTCCCAGTTCCTACATGGATTCACCAAAATGTCACCCGGGTTCAAAGGCAGACAGCTCCCAAGTCCTTGTCCAGCTCTCTGTCACAATGTCCAGTCCATCTCAAAAATCCTTCACAATCTGTGTTCCTGAGGAGACAAGGCTTAACAAAGCCACAAACAGTTTCATGCAATGTACCAGCATCACAGTTGTGCTTCCTCAGTCTTTGGCGGCTCCAGCTGGCCCTTGGAAATCTTCAGCAACCTCAGAAGCTATGGCTGGCCCTCAGCTCTGACTGGACGTCAGATAGCCTCAGCAGCTCCAGCTGGCCCTCAGACTCAGCAGAAGTTTCAGCTGATTCCCTTAATCTAAATCACTTCATCCAGGTTCTCCAAATCAATATCATTCTCTTCAGCCCAGTGGGCAGTAGGCGAGGCTTTCCTCTTCAGCTTCCCCATCTCCTTTTCAGCCTCTCCAGTGGCAGCAGCTTCTGCCTCCACAGATCTTGCTTCAAGAAGATCTGACTCTCCCTTTCTGGGGCTTTTCCTTATATACAGTATTGCTCCTCCCTCTTCAGCCCCTTCCTGTTACATCAGCAACAGGGAGTCACACCTTCTGTTTCTTTAATAGAGCTTGATTAATTACGAAGTGCTAAATACCTGTCAAATTTGCCACTACAAAGTGATCTTCAAATCCAAATTACATTACCATTATATACTCATAGTCATATATTTATCTTGATCATGGGTGCTATAAATATTGCATTGGCACTACACCCACATATAGCCATTTTCCATTGGATGTGTTCTAACCAGAGAAGATGGAAGGGACTGGGAAAGAATCCTTTTTATTCCATTATAATAGACATTAATAGCTATCAAAATAGTTTCCTCTTACCAACACGGTGAAGTAGGTGATGTTACAGTTATTATCTTCTCTGCTGTTGTTGTTCTTACAAAAGAGGAAATTAAGTGAGAGAGATGAATCAACTTTCCCTTGGTCACAGAAATTGTCAGTAGTGAGACAGACTTGAACCTACATCTTTTCTTATAACAAGTCCAGCGGTCCTTCCATTACATCACATCACCTGCATTGTCAGGAAAATTTCAGAGCATGGGGCAGTGCCATGTTGGGTATCTTCATAGAAAATTCCTGTAAATTTTATCCCTTATTTGCTAAGATCAGGGACAAAGAATATGGCACATGGAGTATACTGGCATACTCAGTAGACACATTGGTTAATTTTACTCAATTCCTTTTCTCTCCTTCATTACTCTTTGTTAGAAGGTGGAGCTGTTTTTATAGGAAAGGGGTTAGAAATGAAGATGATGTAAGTAAAGAACAGTTTTTAAAATAAAAGTTCTGAACAGAGTCATAATCAAAAGAGTCACATGATAGTAGTGGGCATCCTCTGACGATGTCCAAAACAGCTATCTTCTATGTCAAATTTTGGCCCAAGCTGTTAGTATTCCCTGAAAGACCAAAAGACCTCTACACTCTTTTAATGTGAAATTATCGGCATACTTTCATTTCTTGCTGAAAATATGCCATAAAATCATGGATTTAGACCTAGAAAGAAGTTTGAGACCATTTAATCCAATGTGGGGAATTTATCTACTATTCCCAGAGGAATTAAATAAGTGACTTGTCCAAAGTCACTTAATAGAAAGCAATGCTCCATCTTTGTACAGTCACATACACACAATAGGGAACAAACCAGAAACAAGGAAAAAAATTAGGATTACTGATTAAAAGCCCTGATTTTACCACAATTCTTGTTGACCCCCTTCTTCCTTACATTAGTAGATTATAATAGACAAAATATTACCTCTATATTCCTAATTCATTCAATCAATGAACATTCATTAAGCACCTACTATGTACCAGATATGGTGCTAAGTGCTAAGAATGTAAAAAAGTCGGGGCGGCTAGGTGGCACAGTGAATAGAGCACCGGCCCTGGAGTCAGGAGTACCTGAGTTCAAATCCGGCCTCAGACGCTTAACACACACACACACACAAAAAAAAAAACTAGCCGTGTGACCTCGGGCAAGTCACTTAACCCCAACTGCCCTCCAAAAAGCAAAAAAAAAAAAAAAAAAAAGGATGTAAAAAAGTCAAAAGATAGTCTCCACCTTCAAGGGGCTTACAGTCTAATGTGGGAAATAGTATGTAACAAGTGTATACAAAGCAAGCATTATACAGGATATGTAGGAAATACTTAACAAGGAGAAGCTTCTAAAGAAAAACTTCCTGTAAAAGATGGGATTTTAATTGTGAATTAAGGGTACCCAGGAAAGACAGTAGGTAGAACTGAGGAGGGGATTGTTCCAGATTTGAAGGATGGCCAGAGAAAATTCACAGTCAAGAGATGGGGTAGCTTGTTCATGCCACAGGCAGGAGTTCACTGTCACTAAGAGAAAGAGTATGAGGCAGGGAGTAAGATATAAGAAGATCTGAAAGGTAGGAATGGCTAGATTTTGAATAGTTTTTAGTGACAGAATTTTATATTTGATCCTGGAATAGAGAAACACTGGGGTTTATTGAATGGGAAGGGAGTGGCATGATCAGACATGTGATTTAGGAATATCAGATGTGGATAAAGGAAGTATTAAATTGAAGTATGGAAGGACTTGAAGCAAGCAGACCCACCAAAAAGGCTATTGCAATAGTATAGGTGTGAGTTGATGAGGGCCTGCACTGGAGTAATGATAATGTCAAAGGAGAGAAGGGAGCTTACTCAGAAATGTTGCAAAGGTGAAATCAATAGGCCTGGGCAATAGTTTGGATATGGGGACTTCAAGAGAATGAAAAGTCAGGATGGTACCTAGATCATGAACCTGAGGAACTGAGAGAATGGTGCTGTCCTCTACAGCAATAAGGAAGGTAGGAAGTAGGAAGGATTTAAAGGGAAAGATAAGGAGTTCTATTTTTCACATGATTAGTTTAAGATATCTACTAGTTATCTATTTCAATATTACCAAGAAGTTAGAAGTATGAAAGTGGAGTTCAGGAGAGAGTTAGGAGCAAGAAGAAAGATTTGAAAATTATCACAATAGAGAACAAGAATAAAGACTTGGAAAAGGCCATTGGATTTGACAGCTAAGATATCATTAGAAACTTTGGAGTGAGCAGATTTGGAAGAATGATAAATTTGGAATCTGTGTTGTAATGGTTTTAGAAGAGAGTAAATGGAGAAAGTGACAGCACATATTGAAGACAGTCTCTTTTTAAGGAGTTTAGCTTTGAAAAATGAAGAAATATAGTATGATAGCAAGGATGAAAAGATCAAGTAAGAGTTTTGTTTTGTTGTTTTCGTTTATGGGAGTGATACAAGACTGAATCTTGGCAGGATATAGCCAGTGATGCAGTAATGGAATGAAAGATTCAGGAGAGGACAGTGCGCCAACTGAACAGAGACCAATTTGTTCACCAACACGTCAAGATGGGGAAAAGAGAAGAGAAAGGCTAATGAAAGAGAATATTGAGGAGTCAAGGAATTAGAAATAGTGGAGTAGACAATGTAGACAAAGAGGATTTTGTAAGAGAAGGGAGATAGTAAGGTAAAAAAAAAGTAGGCTATGTTTAAATAATGGGATTTTGGAATTCTTGAGCATAGAAGTGGCACATCTGTGGGAAATGGAAAGATCAAGGATATGAAAATCTTTGTGTGTGACTGAAGTGCAATAGAGGAGTGAATAGGGGAGTCAATAGACTGAGGAACTAAATGTTCAGGTTTTTTGAGGGAGAAGGAAGTCTCTTAATATGAGGGCAGAAGCTGAGTAGGAAAGAAAAATTGTGAACCATGTTTCAACATCATTAAATAAGACAAAGTATGATCTGCACATCCATAGCCAATATTTACTGTGATTTTGATCTAGTAGCAGATATGTATAACATGGGCCTTAGAGGAAGATATTTTACTGAATGATGGAAATAGGAATAGAAATTATATGTGGCAAAATAGAGCAAGGAGTATTCTAAATTCCCTGCTTCCACCAGTGAGTTAAAGAGAATGAAGATCCATTCAGTACTAAAAATGGTGCCCATGGAGACTGTGTCATCAGAGTAGATTCAGGCTTCAGAAATAGCTAGTATATGGATGGAGCATTCAAGTAAAAAATGCAGCAGGAAGAGAAGTTTATTTTCTATAGTAAAGCATGACAAAGGGACTGAGTAATGTTTGGTTGAAACTATGGAATGGGAAGATTGAATAGGATGGAAGTAAGGAATTGGGTGATAGGAATGGGGAATTTCAAGGTAGCTATGTGGAACAGTGGATACAGCACTGGTCTCAGAATAGGAAAACTCATCTTCATGAGTTCAAATTTGGCCTCAGGTACTTACTAGCTGTGTGACCCTGGGCAAGTCATTTAATACTATTTACCTCAATTCCTCATCTTTAAATGTGAGCTGGAAAAGGAAATGGTAAACCCCTTCACTGTCTTTGCCAAGAAAATTCCAAATAGGATCACAAATATCCAGGCATAACTGAGATGACTGAAATGCAAGTAACAAGTAGGGAATGTAGTTTATATAGTGATCTACAGGACCTTAGAATCACTGGGATGTCAAAGGTATGATCAGATGTGAGAATGTTCATTATTGAGTAGAATGAACCACTTCTTTTAAATGAGGTTGAAGACTGGGCTGAAGGTAATTAAATCATGAGATAAGAGGGTCATGGTTAGATGATCAGATGAGAGACCCTGCTTCCTTGCTACTCTTCTCCCTGAAAGGTACAAATTAGAGAGGAACTGGGCACAGAAGGAGACAGAAAGAACCTGCGCAGCAGAAGAAAGAAATCCTGATCCCCATCAACTTTCTTTTTCCTCTTCTTCTGAGAGACAAGTGCAGTATAAGATGGAAAGCTTAATGCCAAATGAGTAGGTTGCTCTTCTTTGAATCTGAAATTCTCCATATTCTGGTTAGGAGATTGGTCTGGCAGCAGGAGGTGAATGTTGTCTTGTGCTGACACAGATAGAAGCCATTTCCTCAATCAAAGAAAAGTCCTATGGGACACATAGTAAATGTGTGACCTAATCTCTTGCCTCCTCATGGGAGACCCATTGCATCTGAAAGAGACAGAAGGCATAAGGTTGGATGAACTTTTGGTTCCTCTTCTCATCTGAGGAGACTTGTCAGGAGAGGGGAACTGTGCAGCTTGATGGATAGCTAGGTGTTCCCAGAAAAATATTTCACAGAATTTACTATTTTTGGATTCTGCTTTTCTGTCTGAAGCCACAGTAACCTCTTGATCCCTTCTATATATGGCTCTCTCTGAATGTAGAATTGGTTTTCCTATTGGAAATTGTGGGGTTCATTTTATCTTCCTTCTTATTAGGTCTTCTCTAGGCTTACCCTTCCTCAAGTCTGCAAGATCCCCAAAGACTTTCTGTCTAGAAAGACTACATTTCTTAGCATCTTTTCATCGCTTACATTGTTGCACTAATACCCATTCTTATGAATGATATATGCCCTATCCCTCCCTCCCCCAAAAGACCCAACATTTGGAGGATATAAATGTAAAGTGACTGGAAATTAATCTTCTTCTCTGAACCACAGCTTCCAAATTTATAAAATGAAACAGTTTACCTTTGAGTCATTCAAATAACGATTCTATAAACCCATAACTACTGCTTATCTAACTCAGTCCCATTGACCCTGGAATTGCCATATTAGTGCCTGTAAGGGACACTGTTTATAATACACTAAAGTTATCCCTCTATTCTTCTCAGACTTGTATGTATGAGCATCCCCCTATACATGCTTTACTTATAGCATTATATGTCTAGCTACATTATAAACTAATATCATACAAGGACTAAGTTATATATGATAGGCAATCATGTTTGCATTTTTATGGCAATCAAACTCAATGAAAACTGCCATTATTTCACACAAAATACTTTTCCTTCTATTTTGACACTAGTTCATTCATTCATTCATTCATCCAGAAGTGGCCTATTCAATATAAGAGGAAGACAAATGGACTAGGACAGGATGTTTACAATCACATAAACATCCTGAAATCAGTTACCTGCTGTTCTCTTTGGCAATATGTGAAAGCTCTCTTGTGATTTGTTTATCCCACACACACAACAGGTTCCCTACCAAATACCAATAGCTAGAGTTGAATAGCTTAGTAATTTTCATTGATTCATCAGCATGGATGATAAAAAGGAAAATGGAGTTTACTGGATTTCCAATCTTCTGATAGGTTATTCTCCAATCTTTTATTCATAGAGTCTGTAAAATATCTATTGAATAAGAAGAAACCTCCAGGGGAAGGGAATTGCTATCTATTTAGTTGGGAGGTATATATTAAACACCTCACCATGCCGCCACTTTAAATAAATTTCAGATGATATCATACTCCATTTAGCTCCGCCCCACCAATCACATTAATATATTTCATACGACATTCTCTCTAAAACACATTTTTCTTCATTTACACTTGAAAACAGAAGTATTACTAAGATTCTACTATATTAATTTTTATACTTTGGCAATAAACCCTTTTAAAAAGCCTATGGTACATAACAACCTCATCTGGAACATGTTTTCTCAGAAAATTTATATAAATATCTTCATCTAGAATAATGACTTTGCGGTCAATATCCCAGAGACAAAACAATTTCCTTGATATTTTCTAGGATCCATTTGCCCAAAAGAAGTCTGAAAATTGTTTTCTGTGTTGGCAAAACAGGGAATATTTCCTTGTCTCATCTAAGAGCTTTACTAAATGTGATAAAGATTAAGATAATGGTGATGATTGTGAAGTGAAGGAATTTCTTTAAATGAACTTTTAAACTTTTTAAATGAAGCCAGGGTCTCCAAAAAGAAGTAGGAAGTCTCAGTTTACACAATTAGAGGAAATAAATAATTGAGGGGCATGTTTTCAGAGGCACTGGGAAAGATCACGTGCTCTCCAAATACTTTCACCACTTGCTGGCTGATTCTTGAATACATTATTTCAGATGATAAACATTTTATCCGAGAGTAAAAGCTACAAATTGTGATCTCATCAAATAATTTACTCATATGCCATAGCATCACCTCCCTGATGTCATGATCCTCTTTGGGAACAAAGGACAAACAGAAAAGAAAAGGAGCTGCCCACTGGGAACCAAACTTTTCAACATCCTTCCTTCCTTTCTTCCTTCCTTCCTTTCTTCCTTCCTTCCTTCCTTCCTTCTTTCCTTCCTTTCTCCTTCTTTCTCTCTCTCTCTCTCTCTCTCTCTCTCTCTCTCTCTCTCTCCCTCTCTCTCTCTCTCTCCCTCTCTCTCATTCTCTTTCTCTTTCTCTCTTCTTTCCCTTTGTCCACATAAAGTATCATACCCTCACCTGTGGGTGCTCTGATCAAAAGGAATGTAAAATTTTAATATCTGAAACTCTTTTCTTTCTTTCTTTTCTTTTTTTTTTCTTTTCCCTTAAAGATCACCCTTAACTCCTTATCACTTGACTCTCCAAATCACTCTAGCTATCATTGATGAACTAATAATAGGTCCCAGGACAAGAGGTACTTGGGTCTGGGCCCTGATTGGCTCAGAATGAATGTAAATAGAAATCATTTCTGTTTTTAGGACAGAAACCCTTAGGGTCTTCCCCTCCCAGATCTATTTTCCTTTTCTTTTTAAGGAGGACATTCTTTGCCTCATTTCTTATTAAGCTTTATTCAGTGAATAGGTGTTGTCTCAGTCAAACCAAAACCTGTTAAAGACCTTATCTTGAAAAGACCAAGATTCTCCACTGCATCCCCGGCCATCTCAAACTGTCCTGATCTATATTTGACCACCGGACCCAGATGGCTCTAAAGGTGACAGTTAGGTTGCTGACTTTGAACAGACCTCCTTCCCTCAAATCCCATTCACTTGCATGTCATGGCATTACCTTCCTTATGTCATGGTCCTCTTCAAGAATCAAGGGCAAACAGCAAGCAGTTACAAATAGTCTGAGCAAGAATGTTGCAGAGTTTAGTTCCCAGTGGCCAGTCTGAGGCATGGCCACTGAGGAGGACACATTTAGGCACTGCTGGTCCAAGTTAGGTTAAATTTTCATTGGGACAGGCAACTAACATAGGACTTACGTAAATTCAGGACAAATTGTAATAAGAATATACAGTGGAGTTGGACTTGGAGCATGATACAAATAGGGCATGAGGCTGACATCAAGGTGGACATCAATGTCATAAAATCAAATAAGTCACAATAGAGGCTATGGGCTTCTAATTCAGAGGTAGTTTGAGTAAGAGTGGCCAGTTCACTGGAGAGCTCTTTGGGAGAGTGCAATCAGATTGAGTTTTTAGCTTCAGAACCACACAAAAGTTTACTGAAATGGATGTTTCCTACAGGAAATTCACTGAATGTTAAAGAGACTAAATAATGATATCCTTATTCTTAATGAAGCCATAGAGTTACTCACCACCACCACCACCACCCTCCCACAAAGAGCTTATAGCATGCCTTTGTCAGAGAGTAAGGACAAATCTTCTATGAAGGACGTTAGATGACAGACATGATTTAAAAGGAGTGTCCATATTCCCAAATTTTCTCTCAGGATGACCAAGGAACATGATCATAATGCACAGGTTGCATCTTTGAACCATATGACTTTTAAGGTATCTTGCAGCTCTAAAGCTATAATATTATGATCTATGCTCATCACTCTCTAGTGATTTTTTTTCTCCTTAGCCAAAGTAAAGGGATAATATATGTGTTGGGATGGGTGAAGTGTTGAACTAACAGTCAAGGACACTCGGGTTCATATCTTGCTTCTGGAATTTAGTAGTTGTGTGACCTTAAGTAGGAAGGAAGGAAGGAAGGAAGGAAGGAAGGAAGGAAGGAAGGAAGGAAGGAAGGAAAGACAGTGAGAGGGTATAAACACTTATAAAGCACCTACTATGTGTCAAGGTCTATGCTAACCACTTTAAAAACGTTAAAATATTATTCCATTTGGATAAGAAATAGAGGGTTAGAACAATGGAATAGGTTAACATAGGGTTAATAGAATATAAGAGCTATTTTGTCCATTAACAGGCCTTTATGACCACGTGTTCCTTTTCCCCTTGGAACATAGACCATATTTCCAGGTGTAAAGGTACACAGGTATTTCAATCACAGATGTCTTGCTACATTGAACTTCAGCTCAGTTAACAGCTGTGATATCCTATGTACACAGAACCCATAAGGTGATTCAGGGAGATTTATATTGCCTTGGAAGAGGAACTTGCCTAAGGAGAAGCTTGCTTGGGGGAAAAGCTTTCTGGGAGGTTTGATTGAAGCAAGGCTTTCACACCTTTTGGCACTGAGACAATTAGGCACATAGTCCCTAATTGGTGGTGACAATGGGTGGTGATGCCTTCTGGCTCTGAGTCTGTTAGTTGAAAACTATATTTACTGGGAGGTTGGCATTTTATTTTGAGGCTCACTCATGGGAAGAATATTTCTTTGTGATTTGGCCAGACAAGACTTTGGGTAGTCTTTGTTAATGTGTCTCCCCTCCGCCACCCCCACTTCTCATGTTGGCACTCCCTCATCTCATGGTTATGTTTCTATTACTTTGTTTAGACAGTTGGAGCCCTCTCTATTGGATCTATGTGCTAATTCTTCTGTTTCTTGGCTTGTACTTTCTCCACTTTCAGGGTGCTGACACTTCCCCTGAACTGTGAATGACTTATATATGTTTAATTAAAGTAAGATTGTTGACTCTTTTGAAGTTGTCTTTCCTTTAGAAAGGCAGATCAAAGAACTTGTGCTAGCAGGTCATCCTGGGTGTGCTAGGATGCTTGCTAATACAGATAGGTTCATAAAACACAGTCAATGATTATAGCAGTCTACTGTTTGAAAACCCAGAGACTCCTGTTTCTGGGATAAGAACTCAATATTTGACAAAACTTGCTGCGGAAAGTTGAAAATAGCATGATAGAAACTGCACATAGAAGGGGCCGCTAGATGGTGCAGTCGATAGAGCACCAGGCCTGGAGTCAGTAGAACCTGAGTTCAAATCTGGCCTCAGACACTTGACACACTTACTAGCCAGTGTGACTCTTGGAAAGTCACTTAACTCCAATTGCCCTCCAAAAAAAGAGCAAAAAACAAACAAACAAACAAACAAAAACTCCAATGCATTGGTGTACCTATTTTGGGGAGGCTAGGTGGCACAGTGAATAGAGCACCCGCCCTGGAGTCAGGAGGACCTGAGCTCAAATCCGGCCTCGGACACTTAACACAAAAACTAGCTGTGTGACTTTCGGCATGTCACTTAACCCCAACTGCCTTCCAAAAAGCAAAAATAAAAAAAAGAAAGAAAGAAAGAAACTGCACATAGAACAATATCTTACACCATACATGAAAATAGTACAAATGGGTACACAATTTAGATATAAAGGCTGATACTATAAGTAAATTAGGGGAGCAAGGAATAATTTGTCAGATTTATAGAGAAGAGAGGAATTTATGACCAAACAAGAGATAGAAAACATTATGAAACACAAAATTTGATTACATTACATTACATTGCATTACATTACATTACATTACATTACATTACATTAAAATGAATTCAAGGCAAACAAGATTAGGATGGAAGCATAAAACTGTGAAAGAATTTTTTTTTGCTTTTTTGGAGGGGAGAAAGCTGGGCAACTTCAGGTTAAGTGACTTGCCTAAGGTCACATTGCTAGTAAGTTTTAAGTGTCTGAGGCTATATTTGAACTCAGGTCCTCCTGACTCCAAGACTCGTGCTCTATTCACTGTGCCACCTAGCTACCCCATGTGAAAGAAGTTTTACAACTAGTGTCTCTGATTAAGGCCTCATTTCTAAAATATTAAGAGAACTGAGGCAAATTTACAAGAATACAAGTCATTCCCCAATTGATAAATGGCCACAGTATATGAACAGGCAGTTTTCAGAGGAAGAAAATAAAGCTGTCTATAGTCATATGAAAAAATGCTCTAAATCACTTTTGATTACAGAGATACAAATTGGCTAATATGATAAAACAGGAAAATTATAAATATTGGAGAAGTTGTGGAAAGGTGGAACACTAATTCATTGTTGGTGAGGATGTGAACTGATCCAACCGTTCCAGAGAGCAATTTGAAACTATGCTGAGAGGGCTATAAAAATGTGCATAAATTTTTTGATCCAGAAACACCTCTTTTACGGTTGTATCCCAAAGAGATCATAAAAATGGGGAAAGGACTCAAAAAATATTTAGAGCAGCTCTTTCTATGGTGGCCAAGAACTGGATTTTGAGGGGATGCCCATCACTTGGGGAATGGCTACACATGAACACATGTGAGTGGCAGAATCCACTAGGAGAAAGACTGTGGCAGATTGCCAGCCCAGGAAAATGCAGTTGGTCAATGGGAAGGTCCTGTTGCACCAGACTGGTAGAGTGCAGGATGTGTGGGTCTACTTCCAATGATAGCAGAGCAGGATCAGGCTCTAGAAAACTGAATTACCAGCAGCAGAGGCTATTCCGAAACCACTCAGCATAGGACAGGATCTGTTGGAGTTGGGTGAAAGAGAAGCTCAGAGCCTGTGGCAGTGGCACCAACTACTCCAGGGGCTATTAGCCCCCAGACTACATGTTTGAAAGTCATTTACTTGAACTTCCCAAAGCTAAGATGGCAGAGTAAATTGTAAGTGTTCTCATTCTCCACCCCTGATGACCTTGAAAAACCCAGAGAGTATTAATCCAGGAAAAATCCTGGAATAGGGGAGCCAGCAGCACTAGTAGTACAGCAGTCTTTTAGCTTGAAAAGCTATAGAGATCACTGGGTAGGGTCCTTTTGCTATGGCTAAAGGGGATCAGTATAGGATGGGAGGCATCCCAGCAAGCCCCACCTCAGCAGACCAGCAAGGGATCCTGAGCCCCAAGGGAGTAGAGCCAGCTAGCACCAACACCAAGATCCCAGGCATGCCTTCACACAACCAGAGAAATTGGCAGACACTAACACAGACCAAGTTTGAGGTTATCTGTGCTATAGTGCAGACTTAGGGGAAGAGGAAACTTCCAGTGGCCAGACCAAACCTCCCCGCCTCCATCTCAAGCTATGAGCTTTAGTGTAACCCCACAAAACTCAGAAAGACATCACCTGACCAGAATCCTTGGCACACACGAGCCACCTCCAACCCAGCACTGAGTTGCAGCATCATATAGCTTCTAGCTGGCAGAACCAAAGGCCACAGCATACAAAGCTTGACACACACACACTCACACACACACACACACACAGAGGCACTGAGACATGGAGATCCATCTTGCTCTACCAGAAAATCAGAGGGGTGATTGAGGAGGATACAGGAGGGAGCAGATGAGGGCAGGGGATGTACAGTGAGATTGCTGTTGGGGGGGTGGTAGGGGAAAAATGGCAAGAACATTTGCAACTCAAAATCTTGTGGAAATCTAAGATGTAAACTAAAAAGAAACAAGAGTTAATTTTTAAAAAATAAATAAGTACATAAAATTGAATAGACAATCAAAAAATTATAATCATAACTCTGAATGTGAATGGGATGAATTCTCCCAGAAAATGGAGTCAGCAGAATGTAGTGAATAATAATAATGATGATAATAATAATAATAATAATACATATGTATTTTTAACATTTGATTATGGAACTTTAAATTCTAAGTTCTTTAGATTTAGAGGGATCTAAATTCTAGATCCCTCATCACCCATCCCCACTGGAAGGACAAGCAATTAAATACAGGCTGTACATGAGCAATTCTGCAGAACATCTCCACAGTGGGCATATTGTGAGAGACTGCTTATATGTCCCTCCTTCCTATCCCTTCCAACCCCCTTGCTCTGTTCTCTACCCTGTCCCTGTCCCTTTACTAAAGTATGTACTTCCAGCAACCTTCCTCCAAACTCTGCCCTCCCTTCCATCATTTTGCCTCTCACCCCACCCCCCCTACTCTCCTGTGTGGCAAGATACCCAGTTTAGAGTTTATGTCATTCCTTTCCTAAGCAAAATTCAATGGGAGCAAGGTTGACCCTTTCCCTTTTTACTTCCTATACTTCCCTTTACCTCTTCTATATGAGATGATTAACCCCATTCTGTCTCTCCCTGTTTCTTCTCATTCTACTCGTCTCCCACCTCAGAATTTCACCTTTTAGAGTATTGTCCCTTCCTATTCAATTGATCCTGTGCCCTCTATGTACACGTATATACACATACTCACATATGTATTCATATGCATATATAAACCCTCCTATGTAGACATGTATGTATGTATACGTATATATATACACATTTGTATTCCCTTCACCTATACTCATACTGAGAAAAGTTTCATAAGTTACAATTATTGTTTTTAGATGTTGGCATGTAAATAGTTCAACTTTGATAAGTTCCTTATGATTTTTTTCCATGTTTACCTTCTCAAGCTTCTTGTATTTGAATGTCAACTTTTCTTTTCAGTTCTGTTTTTTTCTGCAAGAATGCTTGAAAGTCTCCCACCTCATTAAATGACCATATTTTCCCCTGGAACATTATATTCAATTTTGCTAGGTAGGGGATTCTTGGTTTTAATCCTAGCTCCCTTGACCTCTGGAATAACATATTGCAGGCCCTTTGATCCCTTAGTGTAGTAGCTGCCAGATCCTGGGTTATCCTAATTGTATTTCCACAGTATTCAAATTGTATCTACTTGGAAACTTGTTATATTTTCTACTTGATCTAGGGACTCTGGAACCTGGCTATAATATTCCTAGGAGTTTTCTTTTGGGGATCTTTTTCAAGAGGTGATCAGTGATTTCTTTCAAGTTCTATTTTGCCCTTTGGTTCTAAAATATCAGGGCAATTTTCCTTGAGAATTTCTTGAAGGTTGCTTTGTAGGGGTTTTTTTTTGTTGTTCATGGCTTTCAGGTAATCCAATAATTTTTAAATTGTCTTTCCTGGATCTATTTTCCAGGTCAGTCTTTTTTTTTCAAGGAGATATTTCACATTGCCTTCTATTTTTTCATTTCTTTGGATCCATTTAATAGTATATTGATTTCTCATAAAGTTATTTTCTTCCATTTGCTCCATTCTAATTCTGAAAAAATTATTCTATTCAGAAAGCCTTTGTGATTCTTTTTCCATCTGGCAAATTCAACTTTTTAAGGCATTCTTCTCCTCATTGGCTTTTGCAGCCTCTTTTGCCATTTGACTTAATATATATATATTTTTAAGGGGTTATTTTCTTCAATCAGTTTATTGACTCTCTTTTCATGATTTTCTTGTATCATTCTCATTTCTCTTCCCAATTTTTCCTCCCCTTCTCTTCTTTGGTTTACAAAATCCTTCTTAAGTTGATCTGTGGCTTGTAGGCAGTCTTCATGTTTCTTGGAAGCTTTTGGTGTGGGAGTTCTGACTGTGTTGTCTTCTTGCAATTCTATGCTTTGATCCTTTTTGTCTCCAAAAAAGTAATCTAAAGTTCAGTTGCTCTTCTTACTTTGCTTCTTTGCCTATTCACGTTGGCCAATCAATTAATTACTTGATTTTTTAGCTTTGTGGAACTCTGCTTCCAGAGTGGAAAGCTCTGTCCCAAATTGCTGGGGTTTTTGCAGCTTTCAGAGCTATTGGGAGATAGCTGCTTTTTTCCAGCCCTAACCAGCTTTGATTCACTGAAAACACACAGCTGGACCACCATCCAAGACCATGATCTGGATCCAGGCCCCTCAATGCAAGAGAACTTAGCCTCTGAATGATTGCTTGGACCCCCTGCAGTCTGCAGTCAGGGAGCTCTGAAGCAGCCATGTGGAAGCAGCTGCAGGGCTATGGCTTCTGCCCCTTAAATGCCTTGGAGGCAATTTCGCCAGACCACTTTTCTTCCCCAAATTTAGCTGAGTCCCACTGACCTTTTACTTAGTACTTGCTTCTTATGGCTTGATAATTCTGGAAACTACCACAGCTGCCACTGATCCACTCTCCTGAAGGCTCCAACTGCAGCTCATCCTGGCCGTCCCTGGGCTAAGCCACAGTTTCATGCTGTGCTGATTTCTGCTCCCAGAATGTTTCAATGAGCCCTTTCTGCTGAGCTGCCTTCAGTGGGAGATGTGTTTTTCTCTATTTTTGTGAGTTTTGCAGCCCTAAAATTTGTTTAGAGTAACATTTTATCAGGATTTGAGGTGGCTATGTGGGAGCTGTGTAACCTTGTTGCTTCTACACTGCTGTCTTGGCTCTACCCCCTCCCACATATGGTTATCTTAATAGATAAACAAAAAGCTTTTGACAAAACACAATACCCTTTCCTATTAAAACACTAGAAAGTATAGGAATAAATGGAGAGTTCCTTAAAATGATATGTAGCAGCTACCTAAACCATCAGCAAGTATTATATGTAATGTGGAGAAGGTCAAAGCATTTCTGATGAGATCAGGGGGTGAAACAGGAATGTCTGTCTACTATCACCCCTGTTATCAGATTGGTACTAGAAATGTTAACTTTTAACAATAATAGAAAAAAAAGAAATTGAAAAAATTAGAATAGACAAAGAAGAAATCAAGTTATCATTCTTTGCAGACAAAATGATAATATACTTAGAGAATCCTATAGAATCAAGTAAAAAAAATTCTTTGAAATAATAAATTACTTTAGCAAAGTTGCAGAATATAAAATAAACTCATATAAATTCTTGGCATTAACAAATTCCAACAAAATGAGATTAAAAATAAAAATTCTATTTAAAATATTTGAGAGTCTACTTGCCAAAACACACCCAGAAACTTTATGAACACAATTACAACACACTTCATAAATAAAGTCAGATTTTAATAATTGGAAAAACATCAGTTGCTTGTGGTTAGGTGAAGCTAATATAATAAAAATGACAATTTTACCTAAATTAGTTTACCTATTTAGTTCCATACTAATTAAAATACCAAAAAAAAATTATACAGCTAGGAAAAACTAATAACAAAATTCATCAGGATGAACAAAACATCCAGAATATAAGAATTAATGAAAAGAAATGCTGTTGAAGGTGGATTAGCTATACCAGATTTTACACTGTATTATAAAGCAGCAATCATCAAAACTATTTGGTACTAGCTAAGAGAGTGGTAGATCAATGGAATAGATTAGGTACATGAGATGCAGCACTCAACGACTATAGTAATCTACTATTTGATAAACCCAAAGACTCCAGCTTCTGTGATAAGAACTCACTATTTGACAAAAACTACTGGGAAAATTGGAAAATAGTATGGTAGAAACTTGGTATAGACCACTATCTTACACAGTATATCAAAACAAAGTCTAAATGGGTTCATGACTTAGATATAAAGGCTGGTACTGTAAGCAATCTGGGAGAGCAAGAAATAGTTTTTCTCTCAGAATTTATGAACAAACAAGAGATATACAGCATTATGAAATGAAAAAATTGATAATTTGGATCACACTAAATTAAAAAGGTTTTGTTTTTTTACAAAGTCAGTGCCACCAAGATTAGGAGGGAAGCAGAAAATTGGGAAACAATTTTTGTAAGCAATGTCTCTGATAAAGGTCTCATTGCTAAAAATATGCAAAAACTCAGTCAAATTTATTAGAAAATAAGTCATTACCCAGTTGATAAATGGTTAAAGGATATGAACAGACAATTTTCAGAGGAAGAAATTAAAGATATCTATAATCATATGAAAAAATGTTCTACATCACTATGGATGAGAGAAATTCAAATCAAAATAACTCTTAGGGGGGCATGTAGGTCACACAGTGAATAGAGCACCAACCCTGGAGTCAGGAGGACCTGAGTTCAAATCCGGCCCCCACCACTTGACACACTTACTAGATATGTGACCTTGGGCAAGTCATTTAACCTCAATTGTCTTGCCTTCTGTTCTCAAAAAAAAAAAAAAACCAACTCTTAGGTACCACATTTTACCTGTCTGATCTTACACAACAAAACAGGAAAATGATAAAAGCCGAATAAGATGTGGGAAAACTGGAACACTAATGCACTGTTGGTAGAGTTGTGAACTGATCCAGCCCTTCTGGGGAGCAATTTGGAACTATACCCAAAGGGCTATAAAAATGTGCATACCCGTTATCTTAGCAATACCACTTCTAGTGCTACAACCCAAAGAGATCACACAAGTGGTAAAAGGACCCATATATTCAAAAATATTTATAGCAGCTCTTTTTGTGGTGGCAAAGAACTGGAAATCAAGGGGAAGCCTATCAATTGGGGAATGGCTGAACAATTTGTGGTATACGAATGTAATGGAATACTATTGTGCTGTAAGAAATGAGGAACAGATGCACTTCATAATAACCTGGAGAGACTTACATAAGCTAATGCTGAGTGAGTGGAGCAGAACCAGGAAAACCTTGTACACAATTCCAGACACATTGTGTATGTGATAACTAACTTTGATAGACTTGACTCTTTTCAGCAATGTAAGGGTCTAAGACAGCTCCAAAAGTTTCATGATGGAGAAAGTTATCCACATGCAGAGAAAGAATTACAAAATCTGAATTCAGATTGAAGCAAGCTACTTGCTCTTTTTGGTTTTGTTGCTGTTGTTTTTTGTTTCTTCTTTCTCTTGGTTCATTCCATTTGTTTTATTTTTTCTTTACAGCTTAATTATTATGAAAATATGTTTAGTGTGAAGCTATATGTAGAAGTTAGATCACATTCTGTCTTGGGAGGGTAGTGGGGAGGGGAGGGAGAGAGAAAATTTGAAACTCAAAACTTGTGGAACTAAGTACTGTAAACTAAAGATAAATAAATTTTAAAAGAAAACAGAACTAATCCATATAGTGATAAAGGTATAAAAAGTTTCATACATATCATCTCAGTTAATCTTCAAAATAATCTGGTGAGGTAAATGCTATTACAATTTACATTTCATAGGCAGCAAAACTGAGAATGAGAAAGAAGTGACTTATCCAGGGTCATGATCTAGTCAGTATATGAAGCAGAAATGAAATTCAGGTCTTCCTAAACCCATATTTTGTACTCCATTTCTTTACCTCACCTGTTCTCATTGAACTGGTCACCATAGTACAAAATTAGTACCTGATGGTTTGAGTTCGTTGGTAGGCTATTTCCCTAAATTTTTCTAAAATTAATTTTGCATTTGTCTTTTACATCATTAAAGTTTCCCATACTTTTCCCCTTTGTCCAATATGAAGAGAACACTCTGATACAGCAAAAATAAATAGATAAATAATAAAGGGTGGAGTCACAATGACACTTAAGAAAGCTCATGCAATAGACTACACATATATTTCTACCATCTCAGTACAAAGAAGTGAGGAGGGATGAGGTATTTCATTGTCGCTTCACAGGAGACAAAATGTGTTATTACATTTCATATGATTTGGGATGTCTTTAGTATAGTTTTCATTCACATTTTTGTGTCTATTGTATTTTAGCACATCACTCCAAACCACCCAGCAATTCTAGGCTTTCTCAATTCCCTCTGGACAGGCATACTAGGTTCTTAGAGGGGAACAACATCGTTTCTCCTCAGGAGAAAAGAATCCTGTGTAATCCTGAAAGGCTGGCATTTCTACTACTATCACTCAAAAGCTCCTATCTGGTATATCCCTCAATAATAATAAATTTTTATTACCAAATCTTCTCAGTAAACACCATATTTGCTGAGAAGATTTAGTAATAAGAGTTACCAAAAAAACCTCCCCTAAACCAGGGAATATATTTTTACCTTGAACACACAATTTCCCAGGCATTGTGTAATCAAACTTTGAAAGAAAATGTGATCCAAATGTAAAGTCACAATTCCTTGTCACTAAAAGTGTGTGTCTCTGCATGTGTGTGTGTGAGCACTGTGCATTTTAGAGTCCAAATGGAGTTTCCCTTAAGTATAATTCTTCTGATGCTATTGTTGCTCAATGTATATGATGTACTTCTTAGCTCCTTGATGATTGCATTGTTTACTACTCATACAGTCTCTGATGATACAGTCATTGGAAGCCCTATGGGCTCTTATCATTACCATTACCATCATCACCATGACAATCCCAGAATTGCTGACCTCTGTTACAGGTACAAAGGATTTGACTCCTCAAGGTGCTCCTGATACTCGAGCTACTAATGCTTGACTGATTCCATTCTGAACTTCAAATCTCTCAAGTACCATGATAAGTTATATATATCACCTTATAGAGTATAAATCATTCCCTTTAACAACTCATAAATATTTCCTGCGTGGTATCATCTGCTTTTAGCCAATTACCATAGCATTTTATGCATACTAAATTGCTTGAGGCCTTGATATCAGCTAGTTTACCCCTTTGATTTATTTAATGCAGCTGTCTAAGCTTGACATTAGTTGGGGTAGGCTCCTGTAATGATCCACACTCAGTGATAAAAACCTATACCATTGTTATGACTATGTGGATAGAGAAGAAGCAGGTAATGGAGACCCTATGGAAGTAGAATTTAAAAGACTAGGTAAATGATTGGATATATGAGATAAGGAAGAAGGAGAAATGGAGGACATTGCCAACATTATAGACTTTAGTGATCAGAACAATGGTTTTTGGTATCCTCCTTAGAAATGGGGAAGTGTTAGGCTGTCTCTATGTCAGAACTGGTATTATTCATTCTCTATCTCCAATCAAAGCTCAAGATCTGACCCTTGTCACATTGGGTCCTGTTTTAGGTCACTCCCACCCACCACCATCTCCAACAGTTTTTCTAAGAACAGTCATCAAATCAAGACTTCCACTACCAGAAAGGGCATGTCAAATATTCAAACTGCTACTACAATTACCTTTCCCTCTGACTTGTTTGCCCAAAACACTTGTTGCTAGCCACCTCTACTGTGTGTCTACTCACTTCCCAATTAAAATATAAGTTCGTTGAGGACAGGGGCTCTCCTACTCACTTGTAATTGAATCCTCAGTGCTAAGCAACATGGTTGTTACATGAATTGGAGTTAATAAATGCTTTTTTGTTCATTAATGTATTCATATTTTTAAAATATATATATATTTAACTTCCTGTCACAAGTTAGAGTTCCCTTCCACCTCTTTTTGAAAAACCTGTATTTGATTTTAAGTTGATGTTTTGATTTTTAAAGGAATACTTTATCCTCCATGCTAACATAGGGAATGGACAGACACATTGTATGCCCTCTTAATTTCTCTTCAATGAGAGAGACAAGTGTTTACTTTAAACATGGATAAGTGACTTACTTTTTGCAGAAGGACACACATGAATTCACACTGCAAAATGTCCCTTGCTGTCCATGCTGTTTATAAGTGAGATATTCAGTCCCTTTTCTTTTTCTCTTTCTAACGCTTGAGGTCAACTCTTCTGGAATACTTCTGTATTTTGTTATTGCATTAGAAGCCAGAGAGCTACATAATATTTTGAAATTGATTCTAGGTTTAAGACTATGATTCTTTGGTCTGAATCAATGCACACAGGAAAACAACAACAACAACAACAACCTTTTATAGAAACACACATACTTTATCAAAGTTAGATATATACACATATGCATGCATATATAAGAATGCATATGTAATACATATATAGACACATATAAATACACAAAATTCTAGCCTGTCAGATTTGTGAATATACAGATCAAGCATAGCGAAAACAATTTTTCTGATAGGCACAGATTTTCAAAATAGCATCTTCTATGAGTCACTAAAGCTTTAATATCTGCAATATTCCTAAAATGTGAAAAAATACACATACCACAGAGCTCAGAAACTGCTATCAATTCCATTCACAGTGGCAGAATGACTCTAATAGCAGAGACATTTATGAGTCATAAATTACCATTTATAAATGCAGTGTTTAGTGTTCATTTCAATGGACAACATATGGTCGCAACATTTCCAAATAGCTTGAACTGATAAATAGGCCAGGGAAGTGTTTCAATTTGTTAAAATGCTAACACATTAACTCCTGTGTATGGTGGGCTGCAGGTTTGCATCCTTAATGCTGCTTTGTCAGCTTTAAGATCACACAACTGCTAACTTCAGAAACCAAGCTACTGCCTGGAATTTATGAAGTGGGTCTGGAAGTCTATTCCTCATTTTGATTTATGGTGATTCCCCACTTGTAGAGTGGGTCATACATCAGGGAATACACCAGGCACTCTATTTCCATCTTTGAGAATATGACCATGTCTCCCATGGTCTAGACTCATATTGTTCCATTATACAGAGGAGATAAGTGGCTCCCTCATGCTTGGTAATGCCAGTCATTCCAAATGTGTAGCTTGGGGGAGGAGAAGAAGTAAATGAGAATGCTCTCCATTTTCTTTCTTTTTTGTATATTTTATTTTTCCCCAACTGCATGTAAAAACAATTTTAACATTCTTTTTTTTTCAAATTCCGATTTCCAAATTCTCTCCCTCTCCCTTTCTCCCCACCCCCATTAAGAAGACCAGCAATTTGGCATGGGTTATGCATGTATAATAACGCAAAACACATTCCCACATTAGTCATTCTGTGAAAGAAAGCACAAACAAAAAAAGAGAAAAATTTAAAAGTAAAGAAAATATATTTTTGATCTGTATTCAGGTTCTACCAGTTCTCTCTCTGGAGGTGGATAGCACCTTTCATCAGTAGTCCTGCAGAATTGTATTGGACCATTGCATTGCTGAGAACAGCTCAGTTATTCATAGTAGTCATCACACAATTTTGCTATTACTATGTACAACATTCTCTTAGTTCTGTTCATTTCACTTTGGATCAATTCATGTAAGTTTTTCCACACTTTTCTGAGAGCATCTTGCTCATAATTTCTTAAAGTACAATAGTATTCCATCACAATCATATAACACAACTTGTTTAGCCATTTCTCAATTGATGAGCATTCCCTCAATTTTCAATTCTTTGCCACCACTGAAAGAACTGATATAAATATTTTTGTACTCATAGCTTCTTTTCCTGTTTTTTACCTTGTTGTCTGTATTTTTATCTAGTAGTGGTATTGCTGGGTCAAAGAGTATGCATGGTTTTATACCCCTTTGGGCATAGTTTCAAATTGCTCTCCAGAATACTTTAATCTGTATACAACTTCACAAATAGTATACTGATGTTTTACTTTTCCCACGTCCTCTTCAACATTTGTCATTTTCCTTTTCCTTCAAATTAGCCATTCTGACAGGTATGAGGTAGTAGCTCAGAGTTCTTTTAATTTGCATTTCTCTAATCAATAGTGATTTAGAGCATTTTTATATGATCATAGAGAGCTTTGATTATCTGAAAACTGCCTGCTCATATTCTTTGAACATTTATCAAACTGAGGAATGGTTCTTATTTCTATAAACTTGACTCACCTTTCTATATTTTATAGAAATGAAATCTTTATCAGAGAAATTCGCCGTAATTTTTTCCACAGTATTGTTTACAAGTATGTATTTCCCTCCACTCTATTTTCTCCTATTTATCCTTCTCTCTCTGTCTCTGTCTCTCTCTGTCTCTATCTGTCTCTCTCTCTGTCCCTCTCTCTCTGACTCTCTCTCCCTGTCTCTCCTTTCACTCTGTCCATTCTCAAACTTGTTTTGCTTCTGACTTTTACCTCCCTCAACTGCCCTCCCTTCTATCAGATTCTCCTACCCCCTGGCCCATCTCCTTCCCTTCTTACTTTTGTGTATGATAAGACAGATTTCTACATCCAGCTGAATGTGCATATTATTCCATCTTTGAGGCAATTCAGAAGACAGTAAGGTTCATGTGCTCCCCTCCCTGCTTCCCCCATTTTCCCCTCCACTGTCAAACCTTTCAGGCCTCTTTTATGTCGGATAATTTGTCCCAAGCTATCTCTGCCTTTCCCCTTCTCCAAGTACATTCTTCTTTCTCATCCATTAATTTATTTTTTTAACTACACCGTCATATTCAATTCACACCTCTGCTTTCCGTCTGTGTATGCTACTTCTAACTGCCCTAATAATGAAAAAGGTTTTAGGAGATATAAATATTATTTTCCCATGAATAAATATAAACTGTTTAACTTTATTGAATCTTATGGTTTCTGTTTACCTTTTTATGCTTCTTTACATCTCGTACTTCAAAGTCAAATTTTCTGTTGAACTCTGGTCTTCTCATCAGTAAAGCTCAAACATCCTCTATTTCATTGAATATCCATTTTCCCCTGAACAATTACACTAACTTTTGATGGGTAGGTGACTCTCAATTGTAATTGTAGCTATTTTTCACTCTTAAATATCATATCCCAAGCCCTCTGATCCTTTAATGTAAAAGCTGCCAAATCTTGTGTTATCCTGATTGTGTGTCCATGATACTTGAATTGTTTCTTTTTGGCTGCTTGAGAATTTTTCCTTAATCTGGAGGTCTGGAATATGGCTATAATATTACCGAGGAATTTTCATTTTGGACTCTCTCTCAGATCATGTTGGGTGAATTCTTTCAATTTCTCTTTTACCCTCTGGTTCTAGAATATCAGGGAAGTTTTCCTTCATGAGCTAATTTCTCTCTCTCTCTCTCTCTCTCTGAACATGACTTTCATGTAGTTCAATAATTTTTAAATTGTCTCTTCTGGATCTATTTCCTGGTTAGTTGTTTTTTAAAAGAGATATTTCACGTTTTATTCTATTTGTTCATTCAATTTTTTTGAAGAGGGGTGGAGGCAAGGCAATTGGGTATTCATTCTTTTCATATTATCAAAAAATCATTAGCTTCCATTTTCTCAAATCTAATTTTTAAAAACATTTTCTTCAGGGAGCTTTCATATTTCCTTTTTTTGTTTTTAACAAGTTCTCTTCAGTGAATTTACATACATACATACACACACATATACACATATACACATATACACACACATATATACACATATATACGAGAGTATGTGTGTATGTATATATATGCATATATGAATGTATATGTGTATGTATGTGTATCTATGCATGTGTATGCCTATGAGTATGTATATGTATACATATTTTTTTTCCATTTGGCCAATTCTTCTTTTCACAGCATTCTTCTCTTCATAAGATCTTTGTGCCTCTTTTACCATTTGGCCCATTCGTTTTTTTAAGGTGTTATTTCCTTCAGTATTTTTTGTGCCTCCTTTACCAAACTTTTGATTCTTTTCATGATTTTGTTGCATAATTTTCATTTCTCTTCCTAATTTTTCTTCTACCTCTCTTGCTTGATTTTAAAAATCTTTTTTGAGCTTTTCTTTGGCCTGAGACTATTTCCATTTTAAGAGATTCTGTATGCAGGAATTTTGACATTTTTGTCTTCTTCTGAGTGTATATTTTGATCTTCCTTGTCACCACAGTTAATTTTCTGTAAGTTGGAATTTTTCCCCACTGTTTGCTCATTTTATAGCATATTTCTTTACTTTAACTCTATGCTAAAGAGGAGCTCTCCTTCCCAAAAGGAGGAGGAACTTTTCCAAGTTTTAGGGTCTATGTTCAGCTGTTTTCAGAGGTAATTTTGGGGACTTATGAGTTTTTTGCTCTCTGAAAGTGGTATGATCTAGGTCAGGGGTGAGGAAATTACAGCCTCAAGGTCACATGTGGCCCTCCCTTCAATAAAAGGATCTCTTCTGTGAAACTTGGACTCAGTCAAAAGGCTGCACCCAAGGGCCTAGAAGGCCTCTAGACTGTATATTCTCCACCCCTGACTGTACACTGGTATGTGAGTGACCACAAGAACACTTTTCAACCCTGGATTATGACCAGGATCCCTACTCCACTATCACTGCAAGCTCTGCTATGATAATGCTCCTTCTAGTACTGGGACTAACACTCAGGACTGAGATCAAATATAGATAATGCGAAAGAGTCCTACCTCTGGGGCCAGCAAAGGGACCCTGTAAATCTCCTTCTAACCCTTTTTGTCTGATCCCTTTACTATCTATGGGCTGAGGTCTGGAAAACACCATTGCTGCCACTGATTCAGTCACCCTGAGGCCTACTCCTGGTTAGTGGAGTCCTGATCTGTGCTCGTGTACCTTTCACTGGACTAGGTTCCTCTCTCACCCTACTACAACAGACCTTTCCTGATGACTTCCTAAGTTGCCTCGTCCTGGAAAACTGTTTCATTAAATCTTTTTGTATGTTCTGACCCTCCAGAATTTGTTTAGTGTCATTATTTAAAGGTATTGGGAAAGATATGGAGGAGATCTCAGGTGAGTCCTTCCCTTTACCTTCTTGGCTTTGCATCCCTCCATTTTTTCTTGTAAATAAATACATCTTAGAAAGGGCTAGCCCTTGACAAAATTTTGCAGTGGTTGAATGAATCTTTAGTATCAAGCAACATGCTACTAGAGAAAGCCTGTTTGACATGGGATGAGGAAAAAGACTTCAAATGAGGCATATTTCCTAGCCATATATCCATGGATAAGTGACTTAACTTTTCTGAAACTTATTTTCTTCATCTCTAAAATAAGAATCACAATACTTCATCATGTTACTGCAAATATCAAATGAGGTAATATAAAAGTAGAATACTTTGCAAACCTTAAAACAATAGAAAATGCAGTGCTTTTTATATTGATCATATTTAATACTATAATCTTTAATTCTTCTGCCTTTAATAGAGGTAGCATGGGCATGTTGAATAAAGAGCTGACTTCAAATTCAGATTCAGTTCCATCTCTGAGTAATGCTGTAAAAGTAACTGGCTCTCTTAGTGCTTTAGAGAAGTCTCTAAAACTCTAAGTTGCAGAGATGGTAACTATCTGCTTTGGTTGAGCTTAATCACCTGGGTAATTCTTACAAACATGAAATAATAGATCCAGTGTGTAATCCTTTTAATTTGCCATCCATTCTTCTTCTTTATCTAATTTGAGAACAAAGTTAAAATTGCCAGAATATTTTGATCATATGGCAAAGATTTCTGGCCTATTACAATTTCATCAGATTTGTTTCCAAATGTGACCCAAATAGCTTTGAGAATGAATGATAAGTTCTGCAAACCCACAGGCAAATAGGGTGCTGTCTTAAAGGGGCATAATATGGCAAGTTTCAAATTCCTAGGTAATAATGTAGATTAAAATTTTACAAACAAAACCTGAGGCTTGTTTAGGTAAACTGATTTAATCCAAGTAACACTAAGTTTGTGAAAGTTCCAGATGTTGAATTTTGTTTCCTACATCCTGGTTCTGGATATTTTTTCCATCAGGCTATATCCATCAGGTCCAAAGACATACTAATACCATCCTTCTTTTTGGAAAATTTCCAACATTTTTATGTAGTACACTTTAAATAGGTTCAGGTAGATAAGAGGATACGAACAGTCTGTTATAGTGGAAAACAACCTTTGACTAGGATAGTGATTACAATTCAATTCAGCCTATATGCATTGAGTCCCTACTTTGCAAGACTGTGTAGACACTATGTGGATACATACACAAAGTATCAGGATAGTCTTACCGTCATGGAGGTAATGAGTCAGCAGAGGAGAAAAGACAAGCACACAAATCATTATAGCAAAAATCAGAATGTGGTAATTATATAAAGATTAAGCAAAATGCTATGGTATAAGTCGGATGCTAATTAATTATGGTGTTTTCATGGTAATCATCTGTGTGTTTGAAGACAGATGTCCTTCTCTGAGCCATTGATACCCAGAAGAAGATGACAATAGTCTCAAATTAAACCTCATTTCACAATCAACCTTTTAGAGTAAGGATGCAGGCTCAGTAAATATTTTTACATATAGTAATGGGACTTCAAATTTAGGCGTTAAAAAATGATGGCCCTAGCCTTGATAATATTGAAGGAAACTATTAGGTCTGAAATTCTAGTGCCTAGTGAAATTCATTTAAACTAACAAATGATTAATTAATTTCTTTTTAAGATCTTAAAAAAAGAAATTAAAAGATGACTTATTCAGGAAATTACTAATCTTTTTTTTTCCATTTATCTTCATTAGCCTTTTATCCCTCTTTACCAATGCCATTCACATTCAAAGATGATTAGAAAGAAGGGTGTCATTAGGAATGGACAGAAGCATCAGAACTAGCTTAACTCATTTTGGAGATGGAAAAAACAAGGTGTGACATGGAGAGGTAAGTATCTTGCCTAATGTACCCAATGTAACATAGCTAATCAGTAGAAGAACTGGGAAAAGAATGCAAGCTTTTTTCCCCAAGAAAGTACTTCCATAAAATATATAGGTGTGCAAAGCATTCATGTCCAACACAGGACTCATCACTTTTTCCATCACCAGTTCACTGTTTCTTGACTTGCCTCTTTCCACCAAGGACAGCATCACTCTTCCAGTCCTTCAGGTTAACAAACTGAGCCATCTTTGATTTACCTCTCCCCAAACCTAATAGTGTGCCAATTTTCTATGCATATACCCATATAACATCTCCCAAATCAGACCTTTTGTCTCTGCTCAGTCTTTTTCATGCCCTTATCAGAGCTCTGTTGCTCTCCTACACCTAGTTTATCTCTTTGCTGTCAGGCTTTTTCTTCTCCCATTTATCTGCCAAAAAATTTCCCTAAAATGCTATTTTGACCATGTCACTACACTGCTCACGAAACTTTCCTGTTGCCTCTGGGTTGGAAAAGATATAAAACTCTTAGCTTGCCATTTAAAGCCCTTGATAAATGGGCTACAGCTTATCTTTCCACTGTTTTCCATTTTGCCAATTCATTCCATGACCGCATCCCCAGCACTCTACATTCCAGCCAAACTGACATACTTCCTGTTGCTTATGAATGATGTTCCATGTTCCATCTCCTTGTTTTTGTATTCCCTAGCCCCCGTATTTGAAATAGTATCCCCTCTTACCATCATTTCTTGGAATCCCTAGCTTTTTACAAGGTCCATATCAAGTTCTAATTCTTATTTGTGGCCTTTAGAGGTATTCCTACTTGTTACTGCTTCCTCCCACTCCAGTAATGTTGCTTATATTTCATATTTACTTAAATATGTGGTAATTGCAATTCTCCCCTCCCCCACCCACATAAGCTCCTTAAGGGCAGGAACTGCTGCTTTCTTTCTTTTTAATATTTTTTCTTTTTTGGGCCAGTCACAATCATTAGCATATACTAAGTACATAATAAATGTGTGTTTATTGAATTCTACTGAATGCAATGTTAATTTCCAACATTCTGACTTCTTGATACTGGAGATGGTGGCAAGCCTGACCTTTCATTTCACTTCTAATGATATTCTAGAAGGAACTGCCTACTCAAGCTATGAATTGGTCTCATCTTGGTTCTGGTGAAAATTTCACTTTTCTCTCAGTTTTTCCAAATAATTCTTATCTGAATAGGCTTGTGTCTAAAAAGCTTTCTAGAATTTTCAGTATTTGAGTCCCGAACAAGGAACATGTGAAAAATAAGAAATATCAAGGGGGTATTCTTGCCTCTAGAAAGAGCTCCATTCCCTCAGAAGGAGAACAAATGAATCTCGTCACTGAACTTTGCAGCAACAGATTGTGCTTAATTTATTCTCAGTTTACATCCTTATAAATAAAATTAAGTGCAGGAAAACACATTCTCCAGCCCTCTTCTAGCTAAGAAATAACAAACTTGTTTATCATTCCTCTTCTATGCCTACTGCCTGGGGCACTGAAAGGACCTTCCTTTGCCTTATATCCTTCATTTTTACATGCCTTATTGGTTTCAGAGGCCCACATAATGAATGCAATTTTTTTTTGGTTTGAGGGCTGTAAAACCTTTGTTAAGTAGTTGCCTCTCCTTTCTGCCCTGGTGAAATATGTTTTAAATGAGCAAGCCAAGTCACTTCAAAATGCTAGGGGGAAGAAAACCTTTACTTCTCACATCTCCTGCCTGCTAAAAAGGGCAAAATAACTTTCTTTAATGTTAGATCGGCCTAATTGAGGATAGTAATTTAGAGAACGTTTCATCTTTCAGTGTATGAGCTCATCTATATATTTATGGAGAGTTGAAATAAAGTAAGAAACTTGATTTTAATTGTGCATCTCCCAGAACTTATACACTTATCATGTAGTACTACCTTCATATTCAACACACCTGGAAAAAGCAAGAATCCAAAATGTGCTAAATGATGGAAATACAGCATGTACTGTAGTCTAAGGTTTTTCAGTCAATCTATTGGGGGGGAGGAGGAGAGAGATGCAATGAAGCACTTGGTTAGGGTATATACAGAAAGAACCATGATACAAAGCAATGTATAGCAGGCCTAAGGAAGAAGTTAAAGCAAAGTGCTATGAAATTTAAAGAAGATATCACTTTCGGGGGCAGGGTGGAGGAGGTAGGTATCAAACAATGCTTTATCAAGTGGGTGGCACATGGACTAGGGGTCTTTGATTGAAGAGAAGGATTTCAAGAGGGTGATGGAGGAATCTTTAGGAATAGGAACAGGTATGATCAATAGTACCAAAACAAAACTCTGAGAGGAATTCACATTTTGTTGCTTGTTATTTTTTTCTTTTATTGTTGTTCTTGTTTTTTCTTTTCCCCTGAACATAACATGATTTGAGTAATAAGAAAAAAAAGTATAGAAGGGGAAATTGGAAACAGATTATGTAGAGCTGCATAGAATCTTGAATATCAGGATTAGGAATTCACATTTTATTTGTTTGCATGTCTTATTTTCCCTACTAGACTATATAAACTCCTTAAAGACAGGGGCCATATGTTACTCATCGTTGTATTACCCATAACACCTAGTATAGTGTCCCATACATTGTAGGTATTCCATAAATATTCATTAAATGAGTCAATAAATTAATAGGTGAATTTTTGGAAATGCCTACATCTTGTAATGTTACCCTTGGCCATGCCAATTTGCACTTAATGTCATTAATAATATTATAGTCAATACTTCCCCCACCCTTCCCCTTTATAAAATCATAAAACTCACTCTACCACCACTCAGTCAATTGTACAGTTTCCAGAGATATTAAAAGATAATCTGACTATGAAAAATCTGTCCTCTGTTTGGTCTGACATAGAATCATTGACATTGAGCTGGAAAGGACCTTAAATATCATCTAATCCAACTTTCTCAATTTTCAGATTAAGAAACTGAGGCCCAGAGAGGTAAAACGGTTTACTCAACATCATTAAGGTACTAAATGAGTTAAAATATAGTTTCACTAATTCCAAATTCAGGACTCTTTCCAGTGTATCAGACTATACAGTGTTTTCCAAATGGTTTCTGATTAAATCAAACATGCACCCATAAGTAGATATTAATCTACAACCCAGTCCGTGGTTACTTCAGCCAAAGTCTAAATTGCCCAAATTGTCTTTTCTTATTGGCAAAGATCCATTTCTCAATCCATTTTCAGCAGTATCATTATGAATATTTCCCCAGGGGAACTGAAAGAGAAAATAGAGTCGATTCAGCTAATCCATTCATTATGCCAAATGGGATAAATTTCATTTGTCTTCTACTAACAAACTTGTTTAACTAGTTCATCAATTTATATTGAATGTTTATCAATGGGTAATGGGTATAGAAGAATAAAAGGGAAAACAAAAACCTTACCTGCTTTGTGTTTTTAAGTACAATACCTTCCTCTTATCTCTCCAGTTTCCCTTATCACATGGTTTCCCTTCCCTGGAGGGAAGGACTTAGCACTTGGAGCCATTACTGGGAAGGTTTGCATTTATAAACTGGTTCTACGTTTTCGTTTTTGTTGTTGTTGTTTTTATGAAGAAGTTCCCTTACTGTCACATTTTAATTGTACGCTCTTTGGAAGCAGAAGGGTAATGCCTGTCTTATATTGTGTTTCCTATCATACCAAGTGCAGTGTTTAGACCTAGTACGAATTCAGTAAACATTTATTAACAGATTCCAGACTAGATGGACAGCCAAGGCAGAGAACAACTAGAAAATAACATTATTCATGTATGTTGCCAACTAACCAGATACCAAGAAGTTAGCCCTCTAACTGACTACACAATGTCATGCTATTGTAATGGTAATGGAAATTCGAAGACCTTTCCTGCCCCCCTAATAGGCAGAATGTAATCACATGGAGCCTGTAGTGGGAGGAGCTTGCTGAAGGGTGGAGCACAGCCCAATGGAAGCTTGGAGTTAGGGTAGTTAGAGCTGGAGGAAGGAGAGGACACACCCACGGAAACAGACTTGTGAATGTTTGTTTCTCCCCTGTGTGATAGCTAAACTTGTGAGTGTTTGTGGGAAGGCTAAAGGATGGTGTGGCTCTCTTCGGTGCTATGGTATGTTAACTTCTTTGTTGCTATGATGGATACAATTTCCTGGTGTTGAGATATGGCACTCTAGTGTCTGAATAAATGTTTTGCTTCTGTCTTCTACATGGAGAATCTGTTATATTTTGCAATTTAGAGCTATACCAGCATATCCATAGTCAGTGGCAGTGCTATGAATATTGTGTTGATGCTATAGCTATATGATATCCATGCTGATGAATATGCCTTTTTCACAGAGAAATGAATCAAAACTATATCTTGGACAATGTCCTTGCCATTATATGTCATATATCTCCTTTCCTCAACTCCACTTCTCTCATACCTACTTTTCCTTTAAGGCTTAGATCAAGGGCTGCCTCTTCCCTTATGTCTTCCCCACTCACCACCACTGTCAGTACTATTTTTCTCATATTGCTTGGCATTTATTTATCTGTGCTTATTTTATATTTTACCCAGTAAAAGGGAAACTTTTTGGACAGGTGGGGGAAGAAGGACTGTTTTTTTCTTTTTCTTTCCCTCCTCAATGCCTGAGTTCTGCAAACACTGGTGGCACAAGGCTGGTAGATAGCATAGTGAATAGAGTACTGAACTTCAAGTTTAGAAGATTTGAAATAAAATCTTGCCTGAGATATTTACTTTCCTCAATTTTCTGATTTATAAAATGGGGATGATGAAAATATCACCTACCCCAAAAAGCTGATATGAGGATCAAATGAGATCATATTCATGAGATTTACATAAATATTATCTAGTATTATTATATTGTAGATACTTTAAGTATGTATTGAATTACTACACCCTTAAAAATGTTTTAAATAAATGAGTGAATTCAGTGCCAGGCCTCAATACAGTACCAAAGAGCAGGAAAGAATTCTCAAGTCTAGCTACCATTGGGGCAGGAAAAAGAGTTGTCACTGTGAGTGAAACCAGTTGACAAAATTAAGGAGACAATGAAGAGTGGAAGGAGAGGAAGTGTTGCATAATCATAAATTAGCCAATCAATAACCACAAGAAAAGACAGAACTGCCTAAATCTGTGACTGCCAAGAGGTGCAGAATAGAGAAGACTGATCAAGGAAAGCTTAATAATATTTGGAGGCCCCCCACTCTCGTTGGAATGAAAGAAATGCTCAGAAATATATTTTGGTGCAATCAGTTTTCAGGTTTCCTGCTTGATTTTCTTCCACTTACCAGATTTCACCATTGTTTAAGAGAAAGTTATGAATTCCAAATACTCTAGCCTCTACCTTCATTCATCTAAGAGGAAGAGAAATACATAGTGATTAAAGCAAAGAAGCTTTAAGATCTCAGAACTTAAATGATTGAAGGAGCAGTAAATTTTCTTCTGTACAAGCAGGGAAGTAAGGAAAAAAACATAGGAGCAAGAATAAAATGACCCAGGTTCCTATCTTTTTTCTGCTACTTACTAGCAGTGTGATATTGGGTAGTCACTTCTCTTTGGGATTCTGTTTCCTCATATTAAAAAAAAGGATATTGGATTAAGTGATCCCTAAGGTCCCTTCTAGCTCTCAAATTCTAGAAACACTGACCTGTGCCCTTTCCAAGTTCCCAGTTGAGTGAGGTGTTCTTTTTTTTTCCCCAGAAGATCTTTTTCTGCATTCATGTTTCCTGGAGATTTTCTCTCCACAAAATCAAGCCTGACCATGCAGTTTCAACCAGTTCCGCCTTTTTCAGAATGCTGTATGTAGGGGTACACATGCAGGCTATATTAGTGTACAGTTGTGTCCATAGACCATACCTAGTTTCAATTCTCCTGCTGGTCATGATTCTCACAAGGTGATTCATCTTAATGAGTTAGTAGGCTTCCACCATTATGCTGATGGTACAAAAAGCCCAGTAGGTAATGTAAGAAGATCTGTAAGAAGCAACTAAAAAAGGGAGATCAATACTCTTTGTAAATGGCTGGCACACAACTTTTTATTTTTTGTGCTGAGTTGGTATAAAAAGAGCATTGTGTCCTAAGGCATTGCATTAAAGCTATTCATAATTGGGAAGATCAGCAATAGATCCCAAGAAAAGTGTCTATAAGCCTACAGAAATACTTAATTGATCAGAAGATATCTGACAACCCTATCTAACGATACAAGGCAAAATTGTGAGTTTAAAGCCAGCCCTACCAAAAGGCTACCAAGAAGGCAAAATAGCTGTCACAAAGTCTATGCACTAAATTCTGTTACCTTAAGAACTACTTCCTATTTGTGGTGCATAGGAGACTAAAAAGAACAAATTGGGGTGGGGGGTAAAATCTCTGGCATGGTTAGGCATGATTCTAGTTACAAGTGCCCCCTGACATACCAACAGAAAAGGAAAAGCAAAAAAAAGGAAAGTTTAAAAAAAGAATGGATATAAATACATAAAACCATAAAAGTCTGAGTTTAGTTAGAATAGAAACCAGTTTTCCATAATTCCATTAACCATGAAGCTAATTGACAATGCAATTCCTGTACTCTCTGTTCAAGTCAAATTGACCTTTTAGCTGTTCCCCTATATGCCTTTACAAATCCTAGTTGTAAATACAAATATTTCCCTTCCTATGGAATTTTTTCCCCCTATCATCCTGCCTCCTAGACACCATCACTAGCTTCAAATTACAGCTCAAGTATCAACTTCTACTCAGGGACTTTCCTCATCCTCCCAATTATTAGTACTTTTTCCCTCTTGAAGCCACTTTTACTGATTTTTATATACTTTTTAATTTGGTTGTTTATGTATATGTTGTGTTTGTCCCACTGGAATATCAACTCCTTGACATCAGGGACCCTTTACTGATTTGTCACCAGATAAATGAGATGTTAGCTCTGTTATAAAGCTGGCATGATTTCAGCATGCTGTCTTTGACCCTCCTAGAAGGCTAAGAAAAGTGATTTCTCCATTTTCAGCCTTGAAGTGTTCTTTTAATTCACTGGGAATCATTACCAAGAATCTGGAAAGGGAAAAGCAAGAACTAGGATGAGATGAGCTAACCTACAAACTATGTTCACCTCTTTTTTACTCAGTTACTTATTTATGAAAACATATAGCACTGTGCTGGTGGAGATACAGTGAAAGTTACCTAGGACCTGACTTTTAAGGTACATCAAAGCTTGAGAAAAAATTCGTACACTCTCTCCATCAGCAGTATAATTCAAAACATTCAGTCAATTTGTACCTTAATATAACCCTATATTAACTCTTTTTTTCTGAAGAGGAAGTGTCTAGAATTTCATGTTTGATGTCATAGAATCACAGAATTTTAGAAAAGGGGGATTTTGGAGATAATATCTTGAATAATTAATTCTTAAGACAATAGGAAAAGTACAAAGCTGCAAGCCTTCCTTAAAGAAACACTTGCATTTTACTTCCTGCCACCAATTATAGGGCTACTCTATTCCTAGCAGAGGATGGACTCCTCTAAGATGGAACCCATATTGGTATGCATGTAATCAACTAAGTAAAGAAGCTATTTTTCCTTCTATGTACCATTTACAAATATTGTGTTCTATCTATCTATAGAGTGGGTTTAGAACTTAGATTTACCAATATCATATAATTCTTCAATTGGAATCCATATATATATATATATATATATATATATATATTAGTTCAACCAATCAATAAGTATTTATTATGTACCTTCCTCTTTGTAACAGATTCTGTGGCAAGGAATAAAGTGACAAAAAGTAAATAATCCCTATTTTGAAGGTAATTTCACTTTATAGGAGACAATGTGTACACTTACAAGTGTATAATATGTACTCTTTACATATTACAAGGTACAATTACGAGGTAATTTTAGGGGGTAGCACTAGCAGATGTGGGATTGGAAAAAAATTCAAGTAAGAGATATTATGTGAGTCATTTTGTAGGAAACTAGGGATTCTAAGAAGCAGAGGTGGAGTAGGTGCTTTCCAAGCATAGTGGATAGCTTGGGCAATGGAAAGGATCTAGGAGATAAAAGGTCATTGAATAAAATACAAAAAGAAAACCGAATTGTATGGACCATAACATATGAGGAGGGACTTAATCATTTAGAAAAGTAGAAAATGTATGTTGGAGCCAGTTTGTAAAAGATTTTATATAAGACAATGCCTGAAAAGTCAATTTACCCACTTCCCAACTTTTAGAGTCTCTCATTTTAGACTGACTGCTTCCAAAATAAGAGTGAGTTATTTTAGACACAGTAGTTAAAATAACATGATGGATGGCCTGATGACTCATCTTCTGAACAATATTGCCCATTAGGACACTTAACAATCTACTTTAACTTTGTGTTATTTTTATCTTCAGGATTTGTTTTCAAAAATCACACAGTACTGACATTTTATTATGTGACAATGACAATTAATGGTCTTTGGTGCAAAGCAAGAATACTTTATCCTAGTACAAACTTTTCCAGCCAAATCAAGTTAACAAGCATTTATTAAGAAACCAATGTATGCTAAACACTGTGCTATGTAATCAGGTAGATTAAGTAGTGTCAAAATGTGCAGAGAGGTCATGAATTATGGTTGAAGAAAGTCCATTTAGCAAATAAGAGATCATTGATAACTTTAGAGTGAGCAGACAACTACTGTAGAGGCTTTTTATCAGTTTAACTACAAAGGGAAGAAGAGTTATAGGATGAGACTTAGCAGGAATTGACATGTTTGTAGACAATAGGGAATATACCAGTAGAAAGGAGACTTTGAAAATGTGCGGGGCAGCTAGGTGGCACAGTGAATAGGGCACTGGCCCTGGAATCAGAAGGATCTGAGTTCAAATGTGGCCTCAGACACTTAATACTTACTAGCTATGTGACTTGGGCAAGTCAATTAACCCCAACTGTCCTGCCTTCCCCCTCCAAAAAGGAAGACAAAAAACAAACAAAAAAGGTAAAGGGTGAAAAGGGTACAAGGTCCAAAGTACAAAGTTCTCCCACACCTAGATCACATCAAATCATGATCTTGTTAGTTAATGCTAAGTATCCAAGGAGAGGTCTTTTCATCTTGGCTCAAGGCTGGCTCCCAGATTTCATGCTTCTTCCATGGTCCCAGTTTTTGCCTGAATTCAACTAACCATCACTTGGATTCACAGGTAGGCAGCTCTCAGCTCCTCATCCAGTTCCTTGTCTAGTTCCCATTCTATATTGAAGGTGAAAGAGTGGGGATGGCAGACAGGGGAATCAATTGGAGATAATTGGATAGAACAGAGTCATTTTAACAAGTAAATGGCTTAGCCTTGGCAAGGAATAGAGCCATTTCATCACCTGAAAAGGGAGAGATAGTAACAGAAGGCATCAGGGTGATAGAATATGAACAACAGAGAAGAGGTAGCTTACCATATATGACCTCATTTTTTTCTGTAAAACATAAGGCAAAGTTCTCAGCTTCAATGGCAAGCAAATGAACACTTAGGACCTTGTTTCAGTTATTTGTTTAGCACCTTGTTTCAGTTCAAGTGTCTTTGAGTCTTGCCCTGATTACATCAAGTCTTTGTTAAGAAGCAGAACCTGTGAATCCCACAGTGGGAGGGAATTGTCAAAGACAGGAACAGGAAGGACATAAGAGGTAAGTGGAATAGGGAGGAACTAATGACAGATAAAAAGTTCAAGCACAGCTGGGACAGAGCTGAGTTGAGAAGGGGAAAACTTGTGGTGTCTGACACTCTGTTTGTATGTTCTGTCTGTGTTAATTTGTTTGTGATACTTTGTACAGAAGTTCTGGGACCTTACTGGAAGCCCTGAAAGACGATTTTCTCATTGTCTGTTTACAGAAGTGCTGGAGGAGGGTTTCAAAGATCCTGGGACTATACTGATGATTTGTGTTGAGTTCTCAGATCTTGCTTGTGGGTCTGTGTTGATTTCATAGGCAGATAGTGAACTGACGATGGTACCAGCAATGTGTATGAATGTTGGTTTGGCTCTGTTAAACTTTGTCTTCCCAGAAACAGAAACTCTGAAGGACTTGATGTGGACTAGATACTGTGAGCTTCAATATGGAATGAGAACTAGACAAGGAACTGGATGAGGAGCTGAGAGCTGCCTACCTGTGAATCCAAGTGATGGTTGGTTGAATTCAGGCAAAAACTGGGACCATGGAAGAAGAAGCATGATATCTGGGAGCCAGCCTCAAGCCAAGATGAAAAGACTTCTCCTTGAGTACTTAGTGCTGACTGACAAGATCATGATTTACTGTGATCTAGGTGTGGGAGAACTTTGTACTTTGGACCTTGTACCCTTTAAGGATGATTGAGTTAACTGGAAACTAATATCCAATTAAGAAGAAAGAAAACTTTTTGACTAAGAGATTAAAATAATGCTGCCTAGGAGTGTGAGACCTTTGTACTTTGTATCCCTTAAGGAGGATTGCTCCTTAAGGATGATCCAGTTAAGGACTTACTGAATGATATCTTTTCTTTAAAACTATGTGGCCATTGTAGCAAATAAGTTGTTATGTTATATCATTGTGAATGCTGTACTTTGGTTTCTGTGAATGTTTTGCCTTAGTCTACTGCTGAATAAACAGAGAATTAACTATACTCTGTGATCACAGTAGAGCTTAGAGCAATTCATAGTAGTAGTTCTCTGAAGAGCTGCTTGTACTTGGCTTTACATCTGCTGAGAGAGTGGGGAAAATGGAAGCCATGATGTTTGAAGATGGATGAAATGGTTTGGTAGAGCCATTGTGAAGAATAAGATTATGACTTAATAAGAGAGATATATTAGGATTTCCTAGTAGGAGTGAGGAATTAGTTGAGATTGCACCACATAAATTTGTAGTAGACCTAGTCAGAGAAGTAATGTGATTTTTTTTCTACCTTCATTCAGCAGTATATATGAAGGAGCAAAGGTGGCAAATGGTGGAAGTGATCAAAATTTCAGTCTTGAATGGGTATAATTTACAACATGATAAGAGGATTCAGGATTTAAGAGAGAAAAGCAATGCAGAGTTGAAATGATTCAAAGGATAACAACTGGAAAATTAGGAGAGAGTTATAAGTGCAGAGGAGATGGCTTGGGCACAAACAGAAGAGTCAAGGTATCAGAAGTTACAATGTGGACAAAAAGAAAGGTTTTGTAAGGGCAGTTTTGTAAGGGAGAGATCAAAAACAAATAGCTTATGGTCAGATAAGGAGATTTTGGAATTCTTGAACATGGAGGTGGTACATTTAAGGGTATTGAGAAGATTAAGGATATCAAAAACTTTATAAGTAGCTGAGGTAGGATAGAGGAATAATTCACAGGAAGTGAATTTGTTGAAGAACTGAGTGGTTAGATTGCTTGAGGGAGAGTCAATACATATGCTGAAGTCCTGATAAGGGGGGGGGTAGGAGCTGAAGAAGAGCAAAAAAAAATTGTGAGTTGTGTACCCAAACTCATTGAGGAAAAAAGGAGAGTGACCCAAGGATCTGTAGACAACAGATACTGTGATTTTGATTGGATAGTGGACATGAGTATCATGAACCTCAAAGATGTAGATGGAGAGAAGACAGTGATAGAGATAAGGGGGTGTAATGGTAATCAATTTGTTGGATATTTAGGGCTAAGTGGATAGGATACTTAGGGCTAATAGATCAGATACTTAGGGCTAAGTAGATCAGATACTTAGGGCTAAGTAGCACCTAGTAACTTAGGGCTAAGTATAGAACTCTGTCCATTGGTGAAAAGATGTGAACTCCCCTGTTGACTTGGGAGAAGGCTATTGGCTGAGACACTCCCCTGTTGACTTGGGAGATGGCTATTGGCTGAGACACTCCCCTGTTGATTTGGGAGAAGGCCAGTGCTTATAAGGAATAATTTTAGAGAGTCAAGCCAGATTTTGGATTTGGCTCCACAGTGAAGTTAACCAAAGACATGAACAGGATGGGACTTTGTTTGTTGTTGCCCTGGCTGATCCTTGAGTTCCAGGCAAGAGAAGTCCTGAAGGGTTTGAGGTGTGCT
>CM053594.1:278812731-278828864 GCA_028646575.1 Pseudocheirus occidentalis | reverse complement strand
CCTCCCTTCCTTCTTTCCTTCCTTCCTTCCTTCCTTCCTTCCATCCTTCCTTCCTTCCATGAACTTTTATTGAGGATAGGCGACATGCCAGGTGCCATTCTAAATAGTGAAGAAGCAGTAAAAAGTAGAGTCCAATTTGTTCAGAAAATAACTTTAAATACTACTTCCTCCAAGAAGCTTTATCTGCTACCCTTTTTCTTATCACCACCAATAGTTACAGGCTTTCCCTTTAACCTCACACAGCATTTTATTTTGTGCCACTATCATGGATTTAAACTGTAGTATCATGAATTAGATTATTTCTCTATATGACTCAGCCCACAGTCAGACACTATGTTCCAAAAGGGCAAGGCTGTGACTTAACTAATTATTTATTGCTCCTAGAGTTCATAGCTCAGTATTATGCACAGATAAATGGTTAAATAAATATGTGTCTAATTGAATGTAAATGTATGTGTATATATATATACACACACACACATATATGTGCGTATACATATACACACACAGATAAACACATAAACTGACACCTTTATGATTTAAGTATCTACTTCTCCCCCTCAATATGGCATCTTTAGCTGAAGGTACTTTTCAGCATTTTCTTTTAGTATAATGATGATACATGTGAGAGACATTTTTGACATGAGGGAAGCACTTTTGCATGCATATTTAGCCCCTTTCTTGGATCTGGACCAGATTCCACTGCTATTCCACTCATAACCTTTGCAGTTCAGCTTCTAAAAGAGCTTAAATGATGTACAGACCAACAACCTTTTGTAAAATGTGATTTGAGATGAAAGACTTAGACATTAAAGTAAAACTATAGCACTTAACTTTAATACCACAGAGGCCTAAATGGAATATTTGCTAGGAAGAAGCACCAAGTTTAGCAAAAATTGAGTTTTCCAATCTGGACCTATAAAACTCTGATAGGGAAAAGTTCAAAAGGGCTTATAGGAGGTATCTTTGCAATGTGCAGATGGACACTTAGGTTATATTTCCAGCTCTGTTTCTGCCTTGTTCTGTGACATTTGAAAAACCATTTAAAGCCTATGTGCCTCTGGCCTCATGCTATTAAAAAGGGAAATAATCATAACTTGCCAGCAATGATTCTCTTCTACATAATATGATAATTCTTGATGCCAGATTGCATGAAAATCTATAAATGACTTGGAAGAAAAACTACTGAGGATAAGAAGGTAGGATTGTTCAGGGGACAACTAAGATGTAAATATGTAAATATAAGTGAAGCTCCATGCAATACTGGTCTTCCCAGGGAACTCTTCAGTTTATTCAAGAGGTTGCAGTTGAATCATGGACGATACCCACAACTATAGGCTTACTTGTTAATGTGCTAGTGAATAGAAGAGCAATGTCTTCCATTTGTATCATAGGCTCATGACATAAAAACAATATGGAACAAAAAATAGTCGAGAAAAGATATAGAGGAAAAAAGTTCATTAATATAAACTTGTTGATTCGTACATTGAAGACCAGACTTTTACCATAAAATGAAGTTCTAAACTATTTCATAATATTACTTAGAAGGTGAGGGAAAAAGTAATTTTGTAACAGCGGATTAGAATGAGTGATTCTCTCAGATGTGTAGAAAATTGCTACAGATGATAATGATTATTCCTTGAAACAGGTTTTAAGGTGATGATATGGAAATGGTGAAGAAGACAAACTTTCCTGTCTCCACACAGTTTTCACCCTTTAAAATTTCAGGAACCTATAAGTCAATATTTAAGAACCATACCTATAAATGTGCTTTATTAGGTTCTATTCTCAGTTCTATCACTAACTAGCTGGGCAAATCATTCAACCTCTAAGTTAAACATCTGTAAAATGGGAAATATACATACATACACACACATATATGTATATATACATCTACATACTTATATACACACATACGCATATATGTACATATGTACATATGCACATTCTGTCTTTCTATCTCTCTATTTGTCTATCTATCTATCTATCTGTCATCTATCTATCTATATATGTCTTTCATGGGTTTCCCCCTTTAATGTGAGAACCAAAGAGAAACTGAACTCAGAAAAAACTGGTCTGCAGCAATATACTGGCTAGAGATACTTGGAAAGGTGGGATAATTGATATGGGAAGTTAGAGAAGTATCCTGAAGAAAAAGGTTCTGGTGGGGACAGGCTGGAGTTGATAGGAAACCACAGCATGAATCTTGGTGGGGACAGTGACTCTCATATTCCAATGTAAATATTGAAGTCTGCCAGATTCTTGAGTATAGACACATCAGGACAGGAAAAAAATTAAAAAGAAAACAATACTAGGAGTCCAACAAAAAAGGGCTTAGAATAAAACTGAAGTAGAGACAGCATCTAACAGTATGGGAAAAGACAAAATGTGACTTTTGTAAAAAAGAAAAATCCCATATCAGGAATAAAAAGAAGAAAATGTATATTAGAAGAAATATTTTACATTGAGACCTCTAACATGAATACTCAAAAGAACCCCTAGAATATATGAAAATGGTGCCTTGGAGTGGCTAGGTGGCACAGTGAATAAAGCATCGGCCCTGGAGTCAGGAGTACCTGAGTTCAAATCCGGCCTCAGACACTTAACACAAAAAACTAGCCATGTGACCTTGGGCAAGTCACTTAACCCCAACTGCCCTCCAAAAAGCAAATAAAAATGGTGCCTTAAGGGAAAAAATAATGCATTCTGGCTATAAAAATTAAAAGCGGATTCAACCAGTGACCATTTATTAAGCAACTACAATTTGCCAAGCATTGTGCTGGGTGCTAGAGATAAAGAGAAAACAATAAAAATAACCCTTCATATCACATGGAGGGCAGATTCTACTGAGGAAAATGATATTTATATCTATTTCCATATGTATATGTCTATATATGCTATAGTTATATGTAGTTATAGTTATAGACATAGATATGCATATACAAAATCATGGAAATGGGAAATATGGATATGTGAGGAAAAGAAAAAGGACTAGTTTGAAGTTATGAGATAGGTTGTGGTTAAGAAGTAAATCTCTTTAAATGTAAAATTTTTAAAAGACATATCTTATTATAAGGGTGAAAGAAAACATTGAATTTGATTAAGAGTTTCATGGGATCAAATCTGAACATAAAGAAGATTACTTTGGCATAGGTACATTCAATTCCTGGGAACTATGAGGGTCTTGAGGCAAGGGGAGACTTAGGAAGTTGTTGCTCTAATCTAGGTGAGAGAAAATAAGATGGTAGCTATGTGAGTAGAGGAGAAATTGCATCACATAAATATATGTGCATGCCTACATGCCTACCTATATACATATGTCTGTCTGTCTGTATGTGTGTGTATACACACACACAAACTAGTAACACAGTATATAAATAGGTAAAGAAAATTAAATCCAAGGACAGGATGAAGTAGCAAAGCTATAATAACTGGAGAATTTAATACACTCCCCTCAGACCTAAACATATCTAATAAGAAGAGATAAACAAGAAAGAAATTAAGGACTTAAAAAGAACATTTAGAAATTTAGATATTCTGGATCTCTGGCAATAACTGAATGGGAATAGGAAAGTTTATATATAATTCTGAATAGTACATGACACGTTTGTAACGTTAACCACATAGAATGTGGTAAAATCTTCATTATCAAAGGAATAAAAGTAGAAATATTAAAAACATTTTTTAGTGATTAAAATGAAATTAAAATTATATCATTAAAGGGTTTATGATGTACTGATTTATGTTTAGCAGTAAGCTAAATAATTAAAACCTAAACTTTTGGTGAATCAAAGAATAAATCTTAAAAAGATTGATAATTTTATTAAAGACAATTACCAATGTAAAAACAACATAATAGCATTTTAGATATTCAGGAGGGCAGGTCATTATGGGAAAATTACATGATAAGATTTCATCACCAAAAAAGGAAAAAATAGGTGGTCATGTAATTGATCATGCTACTAAATAATTTTAAAAACCTAGAAAAGCATAAAATCAAAAATCCCTAAGTTAACATAATTGAAATCCCCCAAATCAAAGAAGAGATTGAAACAACTATTTATTAAAAATAACTAAAATACTATTTTTAAAAGTAGTAGAAAGGTAATTTGATTTAAAAGAGAGGAAAACTAAATTACCAGTATTAAAATAATTTTAAAAACAGGGCTTAAAATGAAGGAAAAACAAAGGAACAAATCAGAAACACTTTTTTTCATCAATTTGACCCAATTTCATCAAAACACTAAATAACAAATAAAAGGCGTGAATATTTACAAACATATGTAATACTTAACTTAAAAGAGAAGAGAAAAACCCTTACATAATGGACTCTGGGGAAAAAATGTATAAACTGTATACTCTAAAAATAGATCAAAGGTATTTATAAGCAGATTATATTAAGTATTAAAACTTTAATTTCAGCATTATATACACATATGTATACATATATGCTATTTCCAAAAATATAAAAGGGAGGGATAACAGCACATTAATTTTATGATAAAAATATGATCTTGATACACAAATGAGAGAAGACAAAACTGAGGCACTAATACACAGTTGGTGAAGTTGTAAATTGATTTGAGTTTTGCAGAACAATTTGGAGCTATGCCCAGAGACCTATAAAACCATTTATACCCTTTTACCCAACAGTACCACTACTAGGTCTGTATCCCAGAGATTTTTTTAAGGTGAAGGACTCACATATGCAAAAATATTTGTAGCATCTCTTTTTGTGGTGTCAAAGAATTTGAAATTGAGGGGATGTTTATCAATTGGGGAATGAGAAAACTAGATGCGATAAATGATTATGGTAGAATATTATTGTGCTATAAAAAATGAAGAATGAGATTCTTTCAGAAAAAAACCTGGAAAGACTTGCATGAACAGATACAAAATGAAGTGAACAGAACCAGAAGAGTGTATACCATAACAGCAATATTGTATGATGATCAGTTGTGAATGACAGCTATTCTCAGCAATACAATGACCCAAGACAATTTCTGTTTTTACATTTTAATTGATTTACTTATTTACTGTTAGTTTATAAGATTTAGTTCCACAATCCCTTGAGTTTCAAATTTTCTCCCCTCCCTTTCCCCCCTCCCCCCATGGTGGCATTCAGTCAAGTATAGAATCTGCAAACACTTTCACAATGGACGTTAGTCTGGTTGTATAGAAGGGTTGTAACCGATGCAGAGAACAAGGGTAAAAAAGAAAGAAAACCAAACATGAAAAAGAACAGTATCATGTAGATTGCTTCAGTCTCCATTTAAACTCTGCTCTTTCTGAATCATTCTCTGAATGTAGATATCTCCTTCCATCCTGAGACTTGTAGAGTTGTCTTATAACTGTGTGCTGCTGAGAAGAGTCCAGTTTATCAAAGCTGGTCATCACACATATGATGTCTGTGACTGTGTATAAATTTTTCTTGGTTCTGATCTTCTCACTTAGCATCAGTTTGTATAAGCCTTTCCAGGTGAAAGTGAAGACTGTCTCCTCCCCATTTCTTATATCACAATAGTATTCCATTATATTCATATACCACAACATGTTTAGCCATTCCCCAATTGACGGGAATCCCCTTAATTTCCAGTTTTTTGCTACCACAAAAAGAGCTACAATATTTTTGTACATATGACCCAAGACAATTTCTAAGATTTAATGACAAAAAATGTTTTCCACTTCCAGAGAACGAACTGATAGGGTCTGAATGCAATGCAAAGCTAAATTTTAAAACTTTTTTCTTTTTTGTTGGTTTTCTTTTACAACAACATAACTAATATGGAAATATGCTTTGCACGACTCCACATATATAACCTATATTAAATTGCCTGCATTCTCTAAAAGGGGAAGGACAGGAGTGGAAAGAAGGAGGGAGGGAAAGAATTTGTAACTCGCAATTTTAGAAAAGAAATGTTAGAAGTAGTTTTTACATGTAATTAGGGGAAAAAATAAGATATGTTTTAAAAAGGTGTAGGAATACAGGAACACTAAAGTACCATAGGTTAAACTAAAACTCTGAATATGTCTATAGTCTATTTCCTTCCCTGATGCTTGGGGTTACGTTTCTTGTGGCCAACTTCAAAGACTCTTGTTGGGCCTTTTTTGTATTCTCTGTCTCTGTCTCTCTGTCTCTCTCTCTTTCTGTCTCTCTGTCTCTCTCTCTCTCTGTCTCTCTGTCTCTCTCTCTCTGTCTCTCTGTCTCTCTCTGTCTCTCTCTCTTTCTGTCTCTCTGTCTCTCTCTCTCTCTGTCTCTCTGTCTCTCTCTCTCTGTCTCTCTCTCTCTCTCTCTCTGTCTCTCTCTGTCTCTTTCTCTGTCTCATTAATTAGGGATATTTTTTCTCCTATTGCTGCAAGATATCATTGCCATAGTCATATAATATGCATCATGTCATGGGGGGAGGAGTGGTGGTGAAAAAGATAGAAGATTCTCTCACCCTAGTGGCCTCTGGCAGAGGCAAAAGATCACGCTTCAGAAATCTGTTCTTGTCTCAGATGTTTCCCAGACTTTTCTTAACATTGGCAAGCTTAGCTTTTAAGGGTATGCTTTTGCTGTGGACAATCTTTTGCCAATCACCAGCAAGATATCTTTCCAATTCCATCAGGGAAATTACTTTAGTCTTTGTAAAAGGATAACAGGGCATAGACAAATGGTTGCACTTTATCTGATACATTAACACCTCATCTTTCTGTTCTTTAACATCTCAGATTTCAACTGGGCTAAGGGAAGAGAATTAGTTGGTTAGGAAGCAATTTCTTGCTACTTGTATATATAAAGGATTTGGGAAATTGTAAATCACTATAGAAATGTTTATTATTTTACCACTCCCCCACTTCTTCTCTGTCTTCTTCCTTTTCATACACATTCATGTACACACAGACACAGACAAACACACTTCCAGGGGCACACTGTAATTATGAGTCCTATTCTACGAAGTGTTAGAGATGTTTGAGAAGTAATATTTGCCTCCATATATTATGATTTCAGTTTTATTTTATTTATTGCTTATATCTTGTTCATTTGAATACAAGATTTCAACTGTCGTTTGGGGGGTTGGGGTGGGAACGACTTTCTTTTTTGATCTCTAAAAAACTCTTGTTTTCTCTATGTCTTTTATATTATTTGATATTTTCTATGCTACCAGGTTTAGCAGATATATGTAGGTAGTTTTCTCCCTCCGCATTTGAATTCATTTAAATAAATTCACAAGAATCAAGACAAATATGTTTTCACTGGTGGATAGACCTTGTTAGGTGGATATAATTCCATAGAAAGAGCCTGCCATACTTACTCTATAAGCAAAGATCCAGAAATGAATGAATGAGGAAAACCATTAACTATTACATGCCGGATAATCAGTGGGCAACTTTAAAAAATAAAAATTAATAATCAAAACAGTCTCTATCTTCAAAGAACTTACATTAAATAAAGGAAGACAAGAAATGAAGTAGAGCTCTAAGTGGAAAGAAGGAGCAAGGTCATGGTATACATGGCAGCATAGTTTGTTAATGTCCGGAAAGTGTCATGCTGGCTTTGTTTGCACAGAATCATGTAAAACTCACCTATAAGAGTCATGGATCCCTAGGAACAGTTAAAATTCTGGTGGAAAGAGTATAAACTGCACAGTTTAGAAATAGGTAGGAAGTGCCCAATTGTGTTCTCAGGAGCCACTTTCTTAAATAACTGTTCACTTTACAAATCTGCCTTTTGCTTCTGAATCTACTAATTTTATTCAGAAATGGTGTTGAAAATGTCATCCATGCCACATAGAAAATGCACAAGTTGTGCCAAATGTGGTATACACTGGGAGCGCATAGTTATTTTATCTTTCCTTTCAGGCAAAGGGAATGCTCCCCCAGAGTGTGGCATAATAGCTGGCCCATGTTCAGAGAAGGCCTGTAATATTTCCTCAGAATCTTCAGGTGCTTTTTTGGCTAACTTTTTAATCCTTCATGATGTTTTCTAGAATCTTTTGGATGTTTAATTTTGTTTTTTCTCATACAAATGACAAAAAATTAGTAGTCATCAACCCACTTCTCATTCCATTACTCATCTCTACTTCCTCTTTCTTGATGACACTGTTGATTTCCATCTTGATTTTTCATAGAGGACAAGAAGTAGATCCTTCTCAAGAAAATCTAGCCTCCATCTCCTCCGAAGCAAAAACTTTAAATTTAATGTCCAACGCTAACTGTAGTCTTCTTGCTCTTTCTTTTTTCCAAATAGTTCTTCTCTCCAACTTCCTAATATAGTTTACCCTCTTATACTTCATTTACATTTTTGTTGTTTCTTTCAGCATTAGGAGCACCCCTTTCTTCTCTCCAATAGTAATAAGAACCTAAAGAAATGTTCCTTCATCCCTTTTACTCCCTCCTTTTTGGTCAAAGCTAACACAAATTTCAAAGAAATGCTGGAAGAAAAATAAACATAATGTTCTTTCTATATGTTATTGTAAGTTGTCTTTGTTTCATATACTGAGTTGACCTAATGGACAGATTCTGTATTATCTTGATAGCCTTCTTGGCTAGCTATTATAGCAATTTACCTACCAGTTAATGGGCTTCATGAATGAAGCTGAATTTATTTAGGGCTTTTTGTCTCCTCTAACTATAAGATGATATAACCCTTTCAGGTGTCTTGAAGTGAGAGGACATTTCAACTATGCACTTATGCAGAACAAAGTAAATGGTAGTTGATTTACAAGATGAAACCCAATTATCAAATGCTCTATCTTAGTAAACTAGGGACTTGCTATAGTAGACCTCGATGAATAAATTTATACTTGTTTCAATGCCCACTATGCTTCTGATCCTTTCCTTTACTATTGTTAGGATCTATTAAAACTTGAGATTCAAAATTTAACTTTAACAGCTATTTTATTATTATTATTTTATATCGGCAGCTTACATAAACAATTCAAAGAAAATTAATGACTTTTTCTGCTTGAAAACAAACATCTGGATGAAAAGTGAAACATTTAGTCAGCCATCCAGATGACAGATATACATGATGCCAAACATTTGGATATTTCAAAACATCCAGAAGTTTTGTGGCGTGTTTCCCTTTCCTCATGTGGCATTATCATTACGGCCAGTTTACAAGTCAAACAAGAAAATCAGTTTTGTGGGTTTGATAATGACATTTCATTTTTGGTCACAGCATTTTGAATCAAATGGATTACCAATCATATTAACGATAAGTTTTTAAAATTTAAGACTAGTCTCAAAGGAGGGACATTTGCTGCTACTGGGGTTATGAAAAAGAATGCACCCTTGGAACTGGAAGAAATTCCTGACAGGGATATATGTAGAGATGTGTCCCAGTATCATTTAACAAAACTGTAGCATTACTAGAGTAGGAGCATAGTCAATGATAATAACTCCTATTTGGCAAGGAAGACTAGAGACATCTGATAAGAATGTCCTCTTTTCCCTTCCTCTTCAACATGGAACCTTTCTGTGTTTTCACTTTTTGTCTTCTTTTGTCTTTGTACTCAGAACATGAGACTGTCTTTCCTGCCATAGCTAAATCTCTGTTTGTGCTCCTGATCCTGTGGTTTCCTGCTCTCTTTTCTAAGGACTTTACTCCACTGATCATTCTCTCTCTATGTCCTTTTCAGAAATGAATTGTATCATACAACCTACTGATGCCTTGCCCATTCCTTACAAATATACTTAATTCTTGCCATCCAAAAAATAAAACAAAAATCCTTTTCTTTACTAGGTTACCCTTCCCCTATGCCATCCATGTCAGTGAGCTAACCATTTAGTAATTAAGGGGATGATGCATGTACCCAAATAAATATAATCAAATTTAAAATATGTCCTTGAGGTCAGGGATTATGTCATTTTTCATTACTTAGTCTCCGTGTTCATAACATTGTGCTGTACATATAACAAGTAATTAATAATTGTTTATTAAATTACATTGGGTTGAACTAAATGACTCATTCTACTCCACTACACTCATCTCCCCCCTTCTTCCCCCTTCCCTACCAATATACAAACTCGTGGTCACCACGATTCTGAAGGGATCTTTCTGAAGTTGCTTCCTGGCTAATTTGATTAATTTTTGGAAAAGCAAAGAACACCAGTTTTTGCTTTTGTTCCATTTTTATTTTATAAGACGTTAAGAAAAGCAATGTCATATGATGGAGAGTATACAGTGTTTGGAATCAGGAAGACCTGGATTCAAGTTATGCATTTGACACTTACAAAGCTTTGTCATGATAGACAAGTCATTTAACTTATTTGGGTCTCAGGTAACATTCTGAGATATATCTGTAAAGTCATCATTAATTCTCACATCAGCAGAATCACAAATGTGTTGATTTATATCTAGCATTTCTTTTTATAGGCTGTTAATGTTGTTTGTTCTTTGTTTTTGAAGAGGACCAGTGACATCACAGGTTCTGTCTTGACTCATGCAGGAATTGGATATAAGTGAGGCACAGCTCCACAAAGTCATCAGCCTTACTCTCTCTTCCTGACTTACCAAAGCCAATGGCAAGACAGAAGTCAAAGTGCAGTGGATGAACTTTTGTCTTTGATGTCTGACCAAGTTCTGCCTTCTCCACAGATCCTGCTTCAGTCACTTTCATGGTCATTGGAATAATTTTTTATAATCCATACACTATTCCAGGGGAAGTCTTCATATGCTTGGGGTAGACATCCACCTGCCTCATCTTGGTTACCCTCAACCTAGTTTAGCCCATCTGCTGAGATGGTTTTACCAAGGTGGCTGCACATGCTACACCTTCTTAGAATCACAGGTGAGAGTTTAGTGCCAGCTATATACCAAAGGTAAATGAGTAGTGCTTAAAAGGGATAGGTAAGCCCTTATACCAGAGGCATTAGTCCTCCTTGAATACCCCCATATTACTCTTATAGAAAGTATTACTTTTCACATCTCACATTTTTTTTAACCTTTTAGAGGGGTGGGAAGGCTGAGCAATTGGGGTTAAGTGACTTGCCCAAGGTCATATGGCTCATAAGTATTAAGTGTCTCAGGCTGGATTTGAACTCAGGTCATCCTGACTCCAGGGCTAGTGCTCTATTTACTGTGCCACCTAACCACTCCACATATTCCATATTCTTATCTCCTCAATTAGACAGCAAAAAGGCATTGAAGTCAAAGTTTCCATTTTCTTATATCCCATGTTACTGAATACGTGGTATGCATCTAATAAAAGGTTGTTGATCTCTCTATTCATCAGTTGGTTGAATTGGGTCTTGTCCAGAAAGGGGCTAGAATGAATATTGGACTTGAAGTACTACCATTCTCTCTGGGTCTCTGTGTTCAATAATGAAAACACTGCTATTTGAATGTCTAGGCATCATGGTTATTGGAAGTGAAGAAGCCTAATTGCATTCCTAATATTGTAAAGTTAAGTAACACTCTTGATGTTTGCATTTGTTAGGCATTTAAATTCAGTGCACTGCCGCAGTATCTTCTGTCTCCCACAGACTTTGGTAATTGGGTGTTGACTCTTCTCCTTCAGGCTAATTCAATGCTTATATTGTTAAGATATAGACTAGCTGTTGGTGAGAATGTTTCCTGGCTATAAGCCATTAGCCACCCTTTTCCCAGTTTCTGATAATGAATAGAGTCCTTCATTCATTGAGAGTTTGTCCTTGAGGTTGTTCTTTCCACACGAGGCCCACACATACTGTTCTTCACTTAGCCATTGATCAAACTTGGTCACTTGTAAATGTTACAGCCCTCACTTCCTCTTTGTGTATCACATCCAGGCTTTTTTTCTGCTTGAGAAATCTAGTGAAAGGCAGCTGTTATCTGTAACTGATCCTAGCCTTCTTCTGAAAGATGCAGTGTGGTGGGTGCGAAGTACCCTCAAATTGGGTTCAAGCCACATTACTGTCACCTATTAGCAGTGTGACTATTGTAACCTCTGCTGAGTTATAGTTTCATTATCTGTGGAGTAGGGGGTATATTAGAAAATATTTCTCATCAAGCTGGGCATGGGATCTCATTATTTTCAGGGGGGATATGTGCCTTGATGCTTTACTAAGGGACATGAATTGACCTGGCATTTCTCCACTGATACCTCAATTCCTGTGACTGAGGTTACATTTAAGACATCTGTTGACTGAACCATGAAAAGCCATACCTTCAAAAGATTATAAAAGCAGCAAGGATACAGGCTGTATCTCTTTCCCAAGTTCATCAATTTGAGACTTTTATAACTCTCATTTGAGCTTTCTTCTCTTCACTCATAACTAGAATCTTGAACTGGATAGTTTCAAGGGCCCATTCTAGAGTTTCAAGTTTATACAAAGGGACTAGAGCACATGCCCCTACAAAAAAGATACAGCCTAGGCCCAGATCCCTGGGAAGTGCTTCAATTCACTTTTGCTGTATCTACAAAATGAGAAGAATAGTACTTGTAAAAGCTACATAACAGAGTGTTTGAGAGACACTAAGATAACATATGAAAGTCCATCCAGTTCATTTTACAAATTAATCTTTGTGAAACATCATTTTCATCACATCATTTCTCTGCTGCAAAAGCAGCATGAGCTCCTGATTTCCTGTGGCTTAAGTCTAAACTTTTATTTTTTATGTCTTCCATAACCTGGCCCCACTGAAGTTATCCAATTTTATTTTCCATTATTCCCTAATATGACTGTACTTCAGTCAGGATAGTATCTTCACTCATCCTCAAATACATCATGTTCCTTCCCACTTTTTAATTTCCCTCATGTTGTTCTGATATGGAGTACATCTATACATCCTAAGTCTACCCAGCTTTCCAAGTTGGGTTCATTTCCTATCCAACCTTTCATCTTTACCTGACTCCAAACTTGTTAACATTGTTAAGTGACTCATCAAATCCAAACTTTGCCTGAGATGGACTTCAATCTGTTATATCTCTGACAGTCATCTTGTGTGTGTGTGTGTGTGTTTCCATTTGAAGACCTCTAGTAAAAAGGAATTCATTACCTTTTCAGGTAGCCCAAGAAATTATTATAGTTGATGACTAAAGCATGAAGATCATCCTAATGAATACATTTTCTAAGAATTGTTCTTTATTTAAATAAGTAAAAATTAATGTGTAACATTGCATACAGGCACACACCTATTGATACATACAGATACCCAAATAGAAATGATATATTGTGAATGTATCTATATGTTTATATAGATATACATACATATATATATATATATATATATATATATGTACATGTATATGCATGTATATACCTAAACACATGCATATGTCTGTATGTGGGCAGCTTTGTGACTCAGTGGATAGAGTGCCAGGCCTGGAGTCAGGAAGGCTCCATGAATTCAGATATGGCCTCAGACATTTATTATAGCTGAATGACCCTGAACAAATGACTTAACCCTGTTTATGTCAGTTCTTCTGTAAAATGAGCTAGAGAAGGAAAAGGCAAGCTACTTCAGTATTTTTTTCTAAGAAAACCCCAAATGTGGTCACAAAGGGTGGGATGCGATTGAAATGACAGAAAAAGCAATACTATGTGTGTATGCATGTGTGTGTGTACATAACATAATATACATATATTTGTATATAATATACATGCACCTATGTATTATGTATATGTTTATGTATGTAATCACATGCATATTTCTATATCTATCTACACATATCTCAAGATAATTGAGGCAAAGAAGTAAAAATGAAATAAGTGAGGAAAAGCATTATATTCTTTCATATTTTAGACAGCTTTAATGGCATGGCCCAGCAGACAGAGAGATAGTCTCCAAGCCAGAAAAAACTGGGTTCAAGCTTACTTCTGACACACTGGCAGCGCAACCCTGGGCAAATTATTTAAGCTTTCAATGCCCTAGGCTACTAGTAGACTATAAGTTGCTAAGAAAATGCCAATCTTCATTGATGGAGTCTGTTTTCTCCCCTTAGGGTTTGTTTTTATCAGAGAAGCATAATTCTAGCTCCTAACCCTAACTAGTGGCTTGGGCTTTTCCTTCTTTTTCAGGCAGGCTACTATGTTTTGCATCCCTTTAGTCCTGAACACACAGTAAGGCTAACTGACTGATCAATATGGAAATTCCTACTCATAAAGTAAACTGACACTTTCTCTGCAATGGAGAGTTTTGGGGAATGTCTTAAAGCATTGAGAAGTTTAGGGACTTGCCCAGGGTCACATAGATAGCATGTTCAGAGATAGGACTTAAATCTAGGCCTTCTTGGCTTAAAGACAATATTCAATCTAATATATTGCAATGCTTCACAATGAAATGATTGATGAATAGTTGAATAAATGAATGAATGAATGAGTACAATGGCTGCATTATATAATTTTAAACATCTATGCAGTGAGTCTTACTGATACTTCTTTGGCCATATCATTGCTTTAACATAAAAAATATAAAATAAATATAATAAAAATATAAAAATAATGACAAAACCTATGACGTAAACAAATTTACAATTGAGGGGAAGAGTTTTCTTGGGATGTAACTGAAACTGACTTAGTAATTCTTTTAAGTTTCAAATGGAATGAGTAGCAGATATTCCAGCTAATTAGGGTGAGATGATATCTCCCAAGGGAGAATGCAAACAGAAGTTACAAGAGAAAATAACACAATTCAGCATATAGGACTTCTATCTGACTATTACATCTATACCTAGTTAGTCACCAGACAGAGAACTACGAACATCTGGGTTTTCAAAGCTGGGGCTTTGAAATGGCTGCCCAGAGTCTTATCTGTCCAAATCACAGAACCCTTCCTGTAAGTGAGTCTCAAAGCAAAACCTTGCCTCAGAGATATATATAGCATTCTCTAGCATCAGAGTACAAAAGCCTTGTGACCCACTTGACTACAATGTAACAAAAGGTGTGTCTGCATGAGAAACAAGCCTCCCACCAGGGTCAAGTTGAGCACATGCAGCCTATTAGGGGGCAAAGTATATTTCCAAGTCAGGAAAGGTTCTCATATTCAATTTAGGCTTAATAAAGGGCAGCAAAGATCTTCAGATTTCTATTACCATTACAAGTCATTTAACCTCCTGGACCTCTAAAAAACTCTTTCAAGCTATGAGTTGTAGAGAAGTCTCCAGTCTGCAATGGTGAATAGTATTCCCCAAATGTATGAAGTCACAGGCAGGTCTGTTCATTATCCTTATCCAACTTACTTATCTGTCCTTAACCTTCAGTTAATTGCTTGACTTCTCTGGGTTGCACTTTTTCATAGGTAAAATGGGATGGAGTCTCTGCCACGCATAATATATGCTACACAGAGTTTTGAAAACTACAATGTGCTACAAAAATGTAACGATATAATCTGACTCTGACTATGTCAGGACTGATTTTTGTACCTTGCCTAGTACTTGCTTGGAGTTTTTTTCCCTTTGTTTAATCCCTTTCTTTGGAGCAGTGACTCAGTTATTGGTTCCAGATTTGGTTTCCTATCATGAGTATATAACTTTGAATTTTGATAATAATGGCCATATCAAATTGCTCTGTATACTATACTTTTAATTTTGTTCCAGCTCAGTTTGCAATAACCCAAGTGTTTATGGCTCCTTTCCCAATGGAGTCACAAACAATAGATACATGACATTCCAAACCAACATTCTTGGGCTTAATTGGTTTAAATGTCATTAGAAGGCTGTAGGAGGCTCCAACTGCATGCAAACTCTGATCCAATTTTTCCATTACCTCAAATTCATTAAGGAAGTTGTATTCTCTAGTGAGATACTTCAGTTACTAGAGCACAGTTTTGTTCCTAACTTTTCTCTTCTAGTCTTCCATCTCTGAACCACCTTGGTAATTCTTATGAATTCCATGTATATGTACTTGTCCCAAGCTGCAGATCAAGTTGAGCTAAGGTCATTAAACAGAGAACAATGTTTAACAAATGTCTTAAACAGAGTTGATTATCTACTTCTGTTACTGGTTTTTTTTCAGGTGAGGGTTATCTTTTTGGGTCAGGATGTATAGGGATTACCTATATCCACCTCAACAGGCCTTGGGTGTCCCCGGCTCCCGTCCACTCCGGGAGAAACAGCTGCACAGGGAAACTCAGGACACAGGACTTGCTTCTAGCTTTTATTGAGAGTTCATCCTCTATCTTAGTGTGGCTGGACTGGACTGGCCTGGCTGAACTGGACTGGCCTGGC
>CM053594.1:278787847-278812231 GCA_028646575.1 Pseudocheirus occidentalis | reverse complement strand
ATTTGTAGAAGGACGCTTTCCAAGTTCTTTTTTTGGTCATGGGTTTCAGGTAGACCAATAATTTTCAAATTGTATCTCCTGGATCTATTTTCCAGGTCAGTGGTTTTTTCAAGGAGATATTTCACACTGCTTTCTATTTTTTCATTTCTTTGTAACTGTTTAATAGTATCTTGGTTTCTCATAAAATCATTAGCTTCTACTTGCTCCACTCTAATCCTGAAGGAATTATTCTCTTCATAATGCTTTTGAGTTTCTTTTTCCATCTGGGAAATTTGACTTTTTAAGGCATTCTTCTCCTCATTGGCTTTCTGGGGCTTTTGCCATCTGAGTTAATCTTTTCTTTAAATAATTGTTTTCTTCAGTCAGGTTGTTGACTCTCTTTTCATGATTTTCTCTCATCATTCTCATTTCTCTTCCCAATTTTTCCTCCACTTCTCTTATTTGGTTTTCAAAGTCCTTTTTCAGTTGGTGTATAGCTTGTAGGCATTCTTCAAGTGTCTTGGAAGCATTTGGTATGGGAGTTCTGAATCTGTTGTCTTCCTCCCATTCCATGCTTTGATCCTTTTATTCCTCAAAATAGTATTCTAGAGTTTTATTGCTGTTCATATTTTGCTTCCTTTTCCTCATGTTGGCCAGTCATTTAATTGTTTTTTTTTTAGCTCTGTGAAACTCTGCTTCCAGGGGGGAAAGCTCTGTTCCAAATTGCTGGGTTTTTCCCAGCTGCTAGAGATATTAGGGGGGTGTTACAGCCCCTCCACCATCTTTGGCTTGCTGAAAGCACTCCCCAGGATCACCCCCCAAGACTGAGATCCTGATCCAGCCCACTCATATGCTTTTGAAGGAGCTTTCCATTGTAAATATTTTCCAAGGAAAATATTTTAAGCGTATTCTCATCCAGTGCTTTTATTTTCTTAAGATTATTGATATACATTCATTCAAATCACCTATTTTTCCTTGACCTTGAGTACCTACATCCATTCTTTCTTCAGGTTATTTAAAATCTTTGTTTAATAGAGAGTTCCTTGTGTAGCTACACTGATTTATTTAAGTTTTCTCTTTCTTTATTAGGTTAATTTGTCATTCTTTATTGAGGATTTTACTTTTGTGAGCTTCCAATTCCACTTGAACCACATTCACTTTTTAGACAGTATAATAATAAAATTGAGCCAATCGTTTATCTGAATTTTTGGAAATGTGCTTCCCCAGAGTCTAAAAATATGCTTTACTATGACTAGAGTCTCCTTCCTTTGCTAATGTGAAAATGCATCAGACATGATTCTTCTTTCCTAAGATTTTTGAAATCACTTTAATAACTGCTTATTATTTTTGATGAGAAGTAATTCTGAAGTTACAGTTACCTTTTTGTTTGCTTTCCCTTTTGAGATACAGAATGGTTAGTAATTCCTATCAATATGTTATCAGATACTCAGCTTTGTGTGGAAGGATACTTCCTGGAGTTTTCCAGTAAGTTGAAGTATCCCACACCTATTGTCATAAAAAAAGGATTTAGAGTGTCGTCATTTGTTTTCTTTTCAAACAGGTGACACAGCGGTTAGAGTATGTTCTTGAGTCCACATCCGGCCTCATATATTTACTAGCTGTGTGACCCTGGGCAAGTCACTTACTTCTATTTGCCTCAGTTTCCTTATCTGTGAAATGATTTGAAGGAGGAAATAGCAAAATGCTCCAGTATCTTTGTCAAGAAAATTCCAAATGGAGTCATAAAGAACTGGTCACAACTGAAAGGACTGATTAACACTTCTATTTCATTTTTTTTATCCTTACATAAATTTCCTTACATAAATATTTTTTACAATGCTTCTCTTCTTAAGAAAAGTACTTGTGACGAATCCATCTTAAACACCTCATTGCCGGTAGAAGCAGCAAGGTCCCGCAGCTCCCACACCGCCACCCTAAACACCCATAAAATATGACCCCAGACAAAGTCTAGGACTCTCAGACTCACAAAAATACAGAAAACACATCTCTCACTGACAGCAGCTCGGCAGCAGGTGATCATCGCGGCAGGACAGGAGCCAAGGCCAGCCCAGCCCAAAACCAATATCACAGCCAGGGTGGTCAGGAGGAGCCAAGCCTCCCAAACTACAGAGTGACTCTACTTCAGAGAAGGGGCTCATTGGGGCTGGCCCAGCCTGAAGCCAAGACTGTGGCCAGACATGGAGTAGTGGGAAGGAGCCGAGCTGAATCAAGCTGAGCCACGCAGCAGCCAGTCTGCAGGAGAGAAGATCTACAGCCTCCAGCACCTCCACATCTACCAAGGCATGAGTAACGGGGACTGGAGAGGGGCAGCTTGGCGGGTGGGGCCCAGCAGGCCAGCAGGTGGGGAGCCGAGAATAGCCTGGCCCAACACCGCAGCTGCGGCTAGGCCGGGCCCCAGTGCGGCCAGGAGGAGGTGAGCCTCCCAAGCCCCAGCATCAGTCTACTTCAGAGAAGAACTACTGCTCCTGAGGAAATCTTCACATCAACCAAAACAGGATTAGAAGGTCAGTGAAAGTGAAAATGAAACTTTGAAACAATTTGGGGAAGGAAAAGCAGGTTGGCCAACCTGTCCCCAGGGCAAGGAAGCAGTAGGGAAGGGGAACTGCTGGAACCAGTAGCAGCCCCCACTGGGCTGCTTCAGAGTCCCTGGCCTGTGGACTCCGCAGGGGGGCTGAATCAATTTATTAGGGCCAAGTGCTCTTGTGTTGAGTAGCCTGGATCCGGATCGTGCTCTTTTGTGGTGGTCCTGGGGTGTGCTTTCATCAAGCCTAAGCTGGGGGGGGGCTGCAACACCCTCCTAATAGCTCCGGCAGCTGGTAAAACCCCAGCAATTTGGAACAGAGCTTTCCCCCCTGGAAGCAGAGTTTCACAGAGCTAAAAAAAAACCAATTAAACGACTGGCCAACACGAGGAAAAGGAAGCAAAATAAGTACAGCAATAAAACTCTAGAATCCTTTTTTGTGGACAAAAAGGAACAAAGCATGGAATGGGAGGAAGACAATAGAAGAAAAATGCCCTTATGTTTTAGAATCAGAAGGCAAAATAGAACTTGAAAGAATTCACCCACCACCTCTTCAAAAAGATCCCCAAAAGAAAACTCCTAGACATGTTATTGCCAGGTTCCAAAATACCCAGTTAAAGGAGAAAATATTACGGGCTTCCAAGAGAAAACCATTTGAATACTGCAAAAGCACTATTAGGATAACCCAGGATCTTGCAGCTTCTACACTGAGGGAATGCAGTGTCTGGAATATGATATTTTGAAGATTAAGGGAGCTGGGATTGAAACCAAGAATTAACTACCCAGCAAAATTGAGCATATTATTCCAGGAGAAATATGATCATTCAATGAGGTGGGGACAAGGGAGGAATCCAAAGAATCTAGAATTTAAAATTCTGCAATACCTGCAACTAGGAATTAAGGTATATAGGGGCTGGGATAGGGAGACCCTCCCTGACCTAACAGAAAGTAAGAGAGCAGTGCAGGGGAGGGGCTTTACAGTGGGATTGCTGTTTTAGGGTTGGGGCAGGGGAAAGATGGGGAGAAAATTTGTAATTCAAAAATGTCATGAAAATGAATGATGTAAACTAGAAAACAAACAAAAAATTAAAAAAAAAAACACCTCATTGCCTAGCAAGGGTCTTACATAGAGAAGTATGCTTAATGAACACTTGTTGAACTGAGTGAAATTTAATTGAATTCCATTCTTATGTCTGTAGATCTATAGACAATTTAATACCTTGTTGACATTTAGTGCTATTCTACAAGTTCTTCAATCAAACACGTTTTACTGAACAAGGTGTATCTTTCTATATCTATGTTCTGGATAGAAATTTAACCTTCTAATTCCTCAGTGAGAATTATAATATTACCTATATACTTGTTTAAATTTTAAACTTCATTATAACTATATACTCTCAAGTTGTTATGCAGACTCTGAAAAACATAAGGAGTGTCTCCAACAGTTTCTCTGGTTAGATTCTTTTATGAAACAATAAACATTGAATTTGCCATTATTCTGTTATATATCTTTTACATTGTTACACTGTTACACTGTTACACTCCATCACATATAGTTTTATATTTTTATATCAATCCTTTTTTCTTTCTGTTTAATTTTCATTTCAAATTTCTCTTATTTTTCCAATAATTTTTCCTCTGTTTCTTTGAAACATTTAGACAAATCATTAATAGTCATAATAATAAACAATCAAGTTCTTACCAAAGTATATTTGAGAAAAAAATGCATATGTACATGGGTAGTCTGTAGCATTGCTTACATCCTACCTTTACTAAGAAATTGTTATGTTTATATGTGCGTGTATATGTATATATGTATATATGTAGTATATATGCACACATATATAGATGCATGTGTATGTGTGTGAATTATATACATTGAAGCAGATACATATACATATATTTGTATGCATATCTCTCTGTGCACAACTAGGTGGTGAAATAAACAGAGAACTGCACTTGTAATCATGCACACCTGAGTTCAAATCTGACTTCAGACACTTACTAGCTGTGTGACTTATTTACTTAACCCTGTTTGCCTCAGTTTTCTCATCTATGAAATGAGCTCCAAAAGAAGTGTCAAACTACTCCAATATCTTCTCCAAAAATAAAATTATAATTTACCAAAAGATCACAACTTAAAAATAACTAAACAATATCTATCTATCATATCTATCTTCATATTAAGGATTCAATGCGCTCAAAATATAGCCTAAGTATATATAGGATAATCTTATTTGGAAAATATAAGCGAGTTTCACTATTTACCCTCCAGTACAATTTCACCTCAGGGAATCTCTTTGCAAATCTGTTTAATGTGCAGAGTTAAATGAAGAAACAGAGCCTGGTGTTGCCTGAAGTCTGCTAAATTTGGATATGTAAATGAATCCACAGGACTTGCATGCCTTGTCTAAGTAATCTGTAAAATCTCTCTAGGCATTTTCTCACTCATTCTCTAATTAAAAGGGTGTCTGGGTTATAAGGTCAATTTTTCGCATGTGGGCTCTTGCTTTTTGTCTGTTCTGGGAATGGTGGGAAGACTCAGTAAATTAGAGAAGGTGTGATTGGTTCACCAGTAATTAAGAGATAAATACTTCTGGCAAATGGCTCCAGGCCATTAGCAGCCTGTGGGTGTGGAAGTGTGTTCAGTATTTGAATATAGAGAGTTTTTACAAGCCCTGCCTATCCTAGAAATGAATTGATTTGTATGATAGCTTCCTATATCTTGGCATTAAAGTCTGATAAACAGCAAGTTGATAATGGTGATAAAGACAGGACAGAGTAAAAAGGGAGCCCATCTAAATGGAATAGAGAGTCCTTCAGGGTTAATCTCACTTATTTGGAAGTGAAATAAAAGCTCCCTGCACAATCCAATCAAAACTGTAACTAGTTTAATATTGATTTCAAGTCTTTTGGGAAGGAGATAGTTACAGATTTTAGGAAATGGTAACATTTTATCTAAAAATACAAATCAGATTGGCTACTTTATCTTTTAATAACAATTCACTTTGGTCAGCCAAGTTACCACAGTCAAATTACTAGTTTCTAGAGATGAGAAGTTTAAATACTTTCCTTAGGGTAGACATGAAAGTGATGATGCTTTTTGCAAGGTAAGAATTTCGGTTGGATCTGCAAGAAATCCAAATATTTGGGAAATATGAAAAAATAAGGGCACCAATCACCCATGTGTTTGTAAGTACTATGGTTATGTCTCTGATGAGATACAGGCTCTGAGAACCCCCTTGAACTCTGATCGAATCTTCCCATTTGATGAGGCATTTGCATGAGGGCATAAACCTTTCATTGTGGCTCTGCTCAAACCTTTGTTACTATCTTGATCCTTCATTGTCCAACTATTTCTCACCCTTGAACCTATCAAAATATCCAAATCAACTGTTACATCCATTAAGTGGCCTAGACCACCATTGTCTGTTGTCTCCAGAGAGCCAACACTTCACTCTAGAGAGCAACTTCACTCATTCACTGGAATCTGTCCTCATCTGACTGCTCCTGAAGATTCTCCCCAAACTCCTCCTCTAGACAATCCCTAGATTACCCCCACAACTTTTCTGTATATAAGACCCCATCTTGCCTCCATGTGTGTGAGAGCACCATAGAATGACCTAGCACAGACTTATTCTCTGTCAGATGATTCTGGCCCACTTGTCCAATGCATGCATCACAGAAAGTGAGGCTCCTTAAGAGTCTACCTAATATAGTAAACTTTTAATAAAATTTGCTTTTCTTTGGCTGAGAGAAGACCTGAGTCAAATTCATTCAGCAGAACCTGGCATGTTGGTATTTTGGGATCTCGAGTGCCTCTAACCCTAACCCTGACCCTGCAATGGGTAACCTCTTCATTTTTATGACTGGGTAACCTCAATGGATCATGTGGCATGGGTCATATATTATGTAGCCTCAGCCCAGTAATCAAAGAAAATAATGTTGCCACAAATTACAAAAAAAATGACATTTATAAAACACTTTAAAGTTTATAAAACAATTAATGTGCATTATAAGAATCACAGAAACCCATAAACTCTGGAAGTTGGAATAAAATTCATGATGCCCAATAGGCATTGGCACCTCAATTAGGAGATCTGCAAGGTATGAAGTAAATGGTAAAAGATGGGACTAATATATAAAGAATCTGAAAAGCATGTGTCTTGCTTAGGATAATAAGATAATAGATGGAAAATTAATAGGACCTCAGAGTTCATCTAGTTCAGTCCTCTTTTTATAGATGAGAAAATAAGGATAAATGAAAGAAGGGAAGCAACATGCTCTAGTTCTTGTAAGTAGTAAGTAGTAGGGACTCAAATTCTGTTCTGTCTCTTCAAGTTCAGATTTCAAATGTGTTGCATAAGGACTTTTTGCTTTATATTTATTTTGTATGTAATTATATGGGTAGATAAAATGTAAATCCATTAGTATACAGACTTTTATTTTCCCCTTTGTATATTCACCAGCACCTATTACAATGTCTAGCGCATTATAGTATATAGTAGGTGCTTAATACTGGCTTCTTAACTGAGATGCATATATACTGTACTTGGCTAATACCAAAGCTTTATAAAATTGTGAAATGTTATAGTTATCAATTCACTATAATGACCAGCATTCTTTTGCTCCAAGAGAAGCACCTGGCTCTAATCTCTAATCTTCTGAATAGTACTGAGAACAAATCATTTAAGATATAGTTTACTGGTGAATTATGAGGCACAGGTTCTGGGAACCCCCTTGAACTCTGATTGAATATTCCCATTTAATGAGGCATTTGCCTGAGGCCTTAAAACTTTCATTGTGGCTCAGCCCAAACCTCTATTACTGGGCTAGCCCTCCTTTGTCCAGCTACCTCCCACCCTTAATCTCTGAAGTCTGACCTCATTTGATGCCTCCAGAAGACCCTCCCCAAACTCCTCCCCTAGAAAACTTCTAGATTCCTCCCTCAACCTTTCTGTATATAAGACTCCATCTTCCCCCCATGAGGTATGAGAACACCTGAGAATAATCTAATGCAGATTTACTTTGTGTCAGATGATTCTGGCCCACTTGTCCAGTACAAGCATCACAGATACTGAGGCTCTTTTTTAGAGTCTACCCATTAAGGCAAATTTTTAATTAACTTTGCTTGTCTTTGGCTGAGAGAAAACTCGAGTTGAGTTCATTCAGCAGGATGCAGTGTGTTGGCATATTGGGGTCTCGAGCAAGAGCAACCCTATACCTAAACATTTTATATTTCCCTTGCCTCATCAGTTGAGGTCCATATTCAAATACAGACATTTAATTAACAAATATTTCCAAATATTCATCTAGTAATTTTCATCGTACTTGTAGTTTTGAGTCTATAAGAGAAACAAAACAAAAGAAAGATAAAATCCTGATAGGCAAGTGCTACTATATAGATGAAGGAACTGAGTCTGAGAGAGAGTAAATGACTTGTCCAGCTAGTAAGTGGTTGAGGCAGAATTTGAACTTAGGTCAGGAGAGTCAACTCTACAATGAAAACTTAAGACAAAAAGGATTAGAAAGATAAGATAGTATTGAAGAAGAAGTATAATGTATGAAAGGACCACAGAAAGGGAAGTCAAAGGTCAGAGGGCATTCCAAGTTGTGGAAAATAATATGAGTTAAAAATAAAAAAGAGACTTATGCAATTAAATTTTCCCTGGGTGGATGGGAGTGTTTAGTCTTTGGGAAAAGGGGGCCCAGATGATCATTTAAAGCCATGGGTTAGAGGAGTCAACTTTCACACACAAAGTGGGATGAACAAAAGTTCACAAGAAAGCAACCAGAGGAAAAACTTTAAAATCAAATAAAAAGGCATTCAGAGAAGATGCAAAAAAAAAAATGAATTTCCAGAGTCTTTGAATTCTTAAGGTAGCCAGAGAGAGGAGTGAGGCAAGTTTATTTTTCAGGGCAGAAAGTTTGAAGTCGAAAAAGGATAATCCTTTGAATGGTCACACAGAATTTCCTTATATAAGACCTGAAGAGTAGAGAAGAGGAATTTGGATGTGGAGAGTGGACATTGAAAGTATAGAATCTGTTAAAACCAAATCTTTTAGACCAAGGGTCATGGCCTGGGTAAAGGAACTTGAGAAGTGCTAAGAAACCCCATTGCTTTGTCAAACTAATAATATATAACCCCTGTAGTGGGTTGTTTGGCTTTGAAGAAAAGATCAAAGAAATGATTGAGTCAGAAAAAAGATGAAATACTAATAAAGAACTGGGGCTAATTTCCTGTATATGTTCATGAAAAAGGAGGATTGCCTTTCAGACCTATATATTACCTTTTTACTCTTCTTGTTACTGTGACTCCTTTTCTATTTACTAATAATTCTTTTTACTAACTCTTTTAAAAGTTTGGAAATAAGCATGTGAGTCTATTTTTAGGAAAGAAGGTGAGGAAATATTTCACTCCTCTCTTACCAACTAGCTGGATGTTGGGATGCCTCATCTACAGAGAAAGAAATAACTATTATATCAACTATGGTAAGAAGAAAGACAAATATTTAAGGTTGCTGGGTGAAAAAAGAAAGAGTGAAGTCAGGTTTAGGTGAACAAATGTAAGAATAAGACCAAACTAGTGGTTCACAAGATCAAAGAATCTAGAAAGACGAAGTATTTGATAATCAAGAGAACATTAAATTTGAGATAGACTGAATGAAGAAATCTGGGTTCTATACCTTGTTTAGCTACTGTGTAAACTTTGGGTTGTTCAACTTTGGGCAGGCCTTGGAGTCATGGGCCAAATGAAATCTTATCAGTTCCCAAGTAAATGTTAACAGTATGACTTGCCAACCTGCTAGTATGACCTAGTCACTATTCTTCCTTCCTTCTTAATCTGTTTTCAGATTCTTACCTTGAAACTTTTTCTAAGAAATATTATTCTTTTCTGATCTGACCCAGAAAATCCAGTTCAGCAAGCACACAAGCATTTTTAAAGCATATATTGTAAACCAGATATTGTTGGTGTTAAAAAAAATTAAACAATCCCCATTCTCAATGAACATAGATTATATTGGATGATACAAAAAGTATGTATATATGTTTGTGTGTATATATAAATATACCCAGAGTGTATATGTCTATTTATATATGTACATATATACCCATATCTATACATATACATACATATATGTTTATGTATGTATGTGTATATATGTGTGTGTATACATATACACACATACATACTTATATGCACATACACAGAGTTATTTGTGAGGAAGGGTACTGCACTGGGAGGATCAGAAAAAGTTATATGTGGGAGTTGCCATTTGAGTGATTTGGGAGGAAACAAGAGAAAAAGGGGGAATGTATTTTAACTTTGAACAGCCCCATATAGGTACAAAGACAGAAGATGTAGTATCATGTGTGAAGTAACAAGGATCTTATTTTAGCTGAACCACAGAGTAATTGAAGGAGAATAATGTATAATGAGATTGAAAATATTGGTTGAAGCTAGTTTCTGTCTTTAAGGTCTTTAAGACTTTAAAAGCCAAAAAGAGGAGTACATTTTATTTTAAAGACAAAAGGGAGCTATTTTTGTTTATTGAATTGGGAAATGACCTGATCAGATGTTCACTTTAGGAAAATCACTTTAGCAGTTGTGTGGAAGATGACTGGAGAGAGAAGAGACATCAAGGAATGAGACCAATTAAGAGGCTATTGTGATAACTCCTTCATACAGTTAAAAATAAAAATTTGTAGTGAGTCATTGGTTTTTCTTGTGTTGAACACCACAAGGAAACAGACAGAGAGACTCGAGGACAATAGGGAAGGGATTCAGCCAGAAAAAGTCATGTGGAGCACTGTGACGCAAGGCAATGTACAAGAGAAAGAAGAGGTACAAAATACAGGATCCTGAATGTAGCACCTGAATGCCGTTTCCAACTGACAGTTCTGTCAAACACCACCCAGTTGCAGGTCATAGACTCAGGGCAGAATAAAGAGACCACTTGTGCTTTGGCATCCAGATTGAAGAGCAGTCATGGGCTGAAGATTGTGTACTGGACAAGGAGCAGGTTCAAAAATGAGAAACAACTTTTTTTTAGCCCTAAATGTAAGAGTATAATAGGGAATAAATGCAGCCTGTGGTTTATTCTGAGAACTGCTAATAAATAACCAGGGCAGGAATCTGAGACCAATGAGAAGACTTCACATCTATAATTCTGAACCAGCAAAGCTTTCCAACTGGTTATTAGTGACTGAGAGGTAGCTAGGTGACTCAGTGGATAGAGCACTGGGCTTGGAATGAGGAAGACCTGAGTTCAAATTTAGCTCAGATGCTTGCTAGCTGTTTGATCGTAGGTAAGTCAATTAGCTCTATTTACCTCAGTTTTCTCATCTGTAAAATGAGCTGAAGGAAAAGGCAAGCCACTCCAGTATCTTTGGCAAGAAAACATCATGGACTGTACTAACATGCTATGATTGATGAGATCCTGAAGAGTCGAAAAGGATTGAATAGTAACAAAGAGTGTGTTCAGCAGCAGTGCCATAGAATTACAATCTGGGGCAAGTCTACAGGTGTGTTGTTTGGACCCAAACCCAGTTCAAAATACTTAGAAGTTCACAGTAGGAAGGCAGTGAATAGACTTTGTTCTGGATCAGAATACGTTGAAGGCACTGAAAGCTTTCAGGTACCCAACCTGAGTTTTCCTAGAGATCCTGGAATAACACAATACTTAATACCTTAAGAAAACTGTGACACAACCAGCCCAGTCATTCCTTCCAAAAGGTTACAGAGTTTGGATCATATGTAAATAAGTTACTAAGTCAGAAAATAAGGTAGAAAAATATATAAACAAAAAAGAAGCCCATTATACATTGCCCTTTTGAAAAGAATGTTCAATTTGCAAACCTAGGAAAGAATAACTCTAAAACATCTACGAGAAAAGCTCAAAGAAATACAAAGCTTAGGCACAAGATCAACTAGAATTCCAAGAAGAGAGAAAGCAAGAGTTTTAAAAGGAGCTAATATTTTTTTTCAAATGAATTAAGAACTTAGTAGGTTAAAAATGTGGAGAAAAATGAGCATTTTTGAAGAAAAAATTAGAAATAAAATTGGCAGCCTGGCAAAAGAAGTACAAAACTTGACCCAGTAAAATACATGAAAACCAAAATGGATCAGAGAAAGTAATGACTTTATGAAATGGGACATAGTAAAACAAAATCAAGACTGAGAAAATGAAAGAAAATCGAAAGTATCAAATAAAAAACAAATGATTTTAAAATAGATGGAGGAGATAGAATTTAAGAATCATTAGACTTGGAGAGGTGGAGACATAATCAGGGAGTAAAGGCAGGGACTTACCTGAGCTCTTTTTCAAACCCCTCCAAATACCTTTAAAATTTAGTCTAAACATTCTAGAGCAGCAGAACACACAAAAAGATGAAGTAAAACAAATTTCCAGCCCTAGACAACTCAGCAGAAAAGGTCTGTTGCACCCAGGTAGAGCAGAATCCAGTAAAAGCCACACCAGCACAGCCCCAGCCCCAGCCCCACTGAAGCATGAGCAGGCTTTGGGAGTGACTGACTCAACAGTGGTGGTGACTTCTTCTGGAACTCTCATTACACATATGGTAAGGGGTCAAATGTCTGGTCAGAAGGAGATTACAGGAGTTTTTTTTGCTAGCACTAAAGCAGAATTCTGTTTCTTTGCATAGACTCACATTTGGGTTGCAGTCCTAGGTGGCAGTCCCATGGTGAGGTGGGGCTCTAGCACACCAAAGCTTGGAGAAGCAGTGGAGGGAGGACCCTCTTCACAGTTCCAGGGCAAAAAAAACATGCTCATGGTCCCTCACAGACTGGGGCATAGTCCAGAAGAGGAGTAAATATCTCTCCTTAGATCACACCACCTTGGAAGAACTGAAAACTTATAGTTCCCTAGAAATATCTCTGAAAACATACATAAAACTCCTGAAACTTGGAATAGTGCAGCCTCCACCCTGGAAGCAGAGACCTACTCAAATAAAGACTTAAAAATCAAGTAATAGGCTGGGAGAATGAGCAAACAATAGCAAAAGAAACAGTTCCATTGAAAATTATTATGGTGACAGGTAAGATTAAAACACACTCAGAAGAAGATAACAAAGCCAAAACTCCTACATCAAAAGCCTCCCAGAAAAAAGTATGAATTGGTCTCAGAATGTGGAAGAGCTCAAAAAGAATTTTGAAAACCAAGTAAAAGAGTTAGAGGAAAAACAGAGAAGAGAAATGAGAATGATGCAATAAAATCATGAAAAATGAGTCAACAACTTGGTAAAAGAGACACAAAAAGCACTGAAGAAAATAACACCTTAAAAAAACAGACAAGGCCAAATGGTAAAAGAGGTACAAAAAGTCAATAAGGAGAAGAATGCCTTAAACAGCAGCATTGGCCACATGGAAAATAAAAGAGTTCCAAAAACTCAGGGAAGAATATAATTCTTTACAAATTAGAATAGAGTAAATGGAAGCTAATGAATTTATGATAAATCAAGAAATCATAAAACAAAACTAAAAGACTGAAGAAATAGAAGGCAATGTGAAATAGCTTATTGGAAAAACAACTGACTTGAAAAATAGATACAGGAGAAATAATTTTAAAATAATTGAACGTCTTAAAAGTCATGATTAAAAAAAAGATACTAGACATGATCTTTCAAAATTATCAAGAAAAACTGCCCCAATATTTTAGAACCAAAGGGTAAAATAGAAAAGAAAAGGATCTGCTGATCACCTCCTGAAAGAGATTCCTAAATGAAAACTGTCAGAAATAATATAATTAAATTCCAGAGTTCCCAGGTCAAGAGAAAATATTGCAAGCAGACAGAAACTTGCAAGCAGTGAGAAATTCAAGTATGGTGGAGCCACAGTTAGTATAGCACAAAGTTTAGCAGCTTCTACATTGAAGGATAATAAGACTTGGAATATGATATTCTGGAAAGCAAAGGAGTTTGGATCACAACCAAAAGTCACTTACCTACAAAAACTGAGTTTAATGTTGGGGGTTGGGGGGGAAAGGAAAGTCAATGAGGAACGCAGTGATTCTTAGTTCAAGTGGAATTATGCCTGAGAATTCTGGGGTCTAGAGGGTTGGGGTTATTTTGGGACATCATACTGATGGAAGGCAATACAAATGGAGGAGAAGGGGCAAGGAGAAAAAATGAGACAGTGACAACAATCTTGATTTCTTTAATAAATTTGCAAAAATCTGACTTTGATCTCCTCTTTAAGATGTTTCCAATAGTATACATTTCTAGTCTAATATACTCCTCCAGTTTATAACCTAAGTAATAGATATGAAAGATATTGGAACATTTGTTTTTCTTTCAAAAAGTATAGTTGAATAGCAGTATAGAATAGAATATTTTATATCAGTGGTCTGGCCTCATTAGGATAGGGTACAAAGACAGGTTTTTGAAGCAAACGGCAAAGTGCAATTATAGTCAAAAGGAAAAAAAACACAACTTTTAATCTGAAATTTTGGAATAATCAGTGTTCTAATATGCTAAGTAGTCTTGCCAACTAAAATGTTCCCCACTGTACCCCATCCCTGCCCCAATAAATTCTAGGATATAATGTTCCAGCATATCAGTCTACTCTCTTCATTTAAGATCAGTGTCTTCATTGTTTCTTTTTATTGTAGTTTCCATTTTGACTTTTAATTTGAAAGATTAAGAAACAATGGGGGGATGGAGCTAAGATGGAGGCATAGAAGGAGCAAAGTTTCACAGCTCCCATACAGCTACCTTAAATACCCAGATAATATGAGTCTAAACAAATTTTAGGGCTCCAAAACTCCCCAAAATACAGAAAACACATCTCTCACTGAAGGCAGCTTGGCATGTGGGGCTCATCACAGAAGGCTGGGAGCCAAGGCCAGCCCAGCTCAAAACCATGGTCTGGTGCCATGGTGGTTGGGAGGAGCTGGAGCTGGAGTCCTCAGGAGATTGGAATGGTGGAACATGTAGCAATTTCCAGATTTAACAAGCCAGAAGAAATACGGCAAAGAGAAAAGTCAGTGGAATTTGGTATAATTTGGGGGAAGAAAAGCAGCCAGCCAAACTGCCCCCAGGGCAAGGAAGCAGAGGGAAGTGGCAGGAACCACTGCAAGAGGCAACTGCCTTGACTGGGCTGCTTCAGAGCCCCTGGCGTGCAGATAGCAGGGGGGCCAGGGTGATTGATATGGACCAAGGTTCTTGCATTGAGTGGCCTGGAACTGTATTGTGGTCTTGGGTGGTGGTCCTAGGTTGCACTTTCAGCCAAAGCTGGTGGGAGCTATAGCATCCCCCTAATAGCTCCGGCAGCTGTTAAAACCCTAGCAATTTGGGACAGAGATTCCCCCATATGGAAGCAGAGTTCCACAGAGCTAAAAAATCAAGCAATTACTTGACTGGCAAACATGAGGAAAAGGAAGCAAACAGAAAAGCAATAAAATTTTAGAATCCTTTTTTGGGGAAAAAAGGATCAAAGCATGGAATGGGATGAAGACAACAGTCGGAAGTACCACTCCAAAAGCTTCCAAGAAACATGAAGATTGATTACAAGCCATAGTTCAACTTAAAAAAGAATTTGAAGGGTGGCTAGGTGGCACAGTGAGTAGAGCACTGGCTCTGGAGTCAGGAGGACCTGAGTTCAAATCCGGCCTCAGACACTTGACACACTTATTAGCCGTGCGACCTTGGGCAAGTGACTTAACCCCAATTGCCCTCCAAAAAGCAAAAATAAAAATAAAAATAAATAAAAAAAGACTTTGAAAACCAAATGAGAGAAGTAGAGGAAATATTGGGAAGAGAAATGAGAATGATGAGAGAAAATCATGAAAAGGGAGTCAACAACCTGACTGAAGAAAACAACCCCTTAAAGAACAAATTAACCCAAATGGCAAAAGAGACTCAAAAAGCCTTTGAGGAGAAGAATGCCATAAAAAGTTGAATATGCCAGATGGAAAAAGAATCTCAAAAGCATTCTGAAGAGAATGATTCCTTCAGAATTAGAGTAGAGCAAGTAGAAGCAAATGACTTTATGAGAAACCAAGATACTATTAAACAGTTACAAACAAATGAAAAAAAACAGAAAGCAATGTAAAATAACTCCTTGAAAAAACCACTGACCTGGAAAATAGATCCAGGAGAGACAATCTGAAAATCATTGGTCTACCTTAAAGCCATGATCAACAAATAGAACTTGGAAAGTACCCTTCAAGAAATTCTCAAGGAAAATTGCCCTGATATTTTAGAATCAGAGGGCAAAATGGAACTTGAAAGAATTTACTGACACCTCTTTAAAAATATCACCAAAAGAAAACTCCTAGAAATGTTATAGCCAGGTTCTGGAATCCCCAGATCAAGGAGAAAATATTACACGCTTTGAAGAGAAAACAATTTGAATACTGTAGAAACAAAATTCAGATAACCCAGGATCTGGCAGCTTCTACACTGACAGATTGAAGGGCCTGGAATATGATACGCCAGAGATCAAGGGAGCTGGGATTAAAACCAAGAATCACCTCTCCAGAAAAATTGAGTATAATGTTCCAGGGGAAAATATGGTCATTCAGTGAGGTGGAGGACTTTCAAGCATTCTTGAAAATTTGCGGAAAACAACAGAATTGAACACAAAATCTGACATTCAAACATAAGAAGCATGACAAGGTAAACATGGGAAAGAAATCATAAGGAACTTATCAAAGTTGAACTATTTACATGCCAATATGGAAAAATGATAATAGTAACTTATTAAACTTTTCTTAGTATGAGGATAGGTCAAGTGAATACAAATGTGTGTGTATGTGTGTATATACCTATATACATATATCCACATACATATACATATATATGTGTATACATATATACATATATATACCTACACATATATTTATATAACAATATATATGCATATGAATACATATCTGAACATGTGTGTATATGTGTTCATACAGGGTACAGGAACAATTGAATATGAAGGGATGATACTTTCAAAGGTGAAATTCTGAGGTGGGAGAGGACTAGAATGAGAGGAGACAGGGAGAGATGAAATGGGGTTAATCTTCCCATATAGAAGAGGCAAGGGATGACTGTTACTACTTTACTTTCAATTACTCTCACTGAATTTGGATTAGGGAAGGAATGACATAAACTCTAAACTGGGTATCCTGCCACACAGGAGAGTAGGGGGGATGGGGATGAGAGGTGGGATGATGGAGAGGATGGCAGGATTTGGGGGAGGGTTGCTGGAAGCATGCACTTCAGCAAAGGGACAGGGACAGTACAGAGAATAGAACAAGGGGGGTGGGATAGGAAGGAGGGACATATAATCAACCTGTCACAATATGTCCACTGTGAAGATGTCCTGCATAATTACACATGTATAGCCTGTATTGAATTGCTTGTCCTTCCAGTGGGAGTGGGTGAGAAGGGAGGAACAGAAAGAACCTAGAATTTAAAGCTTTACAATCAAATGTTGAAACAACAAAAACAACATATATATATATATATATATATATATATTATTATTATTAAGTACATTCAACTGGGTATTAAGATATACAGGGAGGAACTGGGGTAGAGAGACCCTCCCTGCCCTACCAGAAAGTTAGAGGGGCATTGGAGGAGGGCATAAAAGAGGGCAGATCTGGGGAGGGGCTCTACACTGGGATCAATATTTTGGGGTTGGGGGTCAGGGCAAGATGGGGAGATAATTTGTAACTCAAAATCTCATGGAAATGGATGATGTAAATAATAAAATAAATAAATAAACATAACAAATGAAACAATCATTTTCAGTTCCTTGGAATTTGATGAGAATTGGTTCTGTTTTTGCTAAACTTACTATGAAGTCTAATGCATAAGCTGAGATGTGCTATAACTTGTTTACCTTAGAAGTCTATGCAAGGGTGCTGGCAGCTTTAATGTATATGCCAAAGAAAGATCCACTCTTCTTTTGTTATAGGTGTGTCTTGCTCCTTTAATGGAAGGTGTTATAGACTAGAGCCAAGAGAATGAGATATTTTTTATATATTGTGAACTCCCCTATTTTCTACAGTGTGGATAATATTATGTTGATTGCATCAAAGTAGAGGATTTTTATATCCATCACCATTCCATGAAGAACAGTTAATACATATAGGGAGAAAAAAACAAAAATTTAATGGATGAAAAAAGGTTATTGAGCAGAAGAGAACATGCAGTTGGATGTCCAAGGCACTGAATTTTATATATAAACATTTGCAATAAAAATTATAGGGTCTAATGATTAGGTTGATTTTCATATGATCAATAAGAATTCATTTTGGGGGGTTTACTATATACACTCAACTTCATGTTTGTGACATTTATTACATTGTGTCATGTCTGGGGCATTCCTACTCTCTTTTGAAAGAATATATGAAAAAAAAATGTAGGTGAAAAGCTTTTCTATTGAATTATTAGTCTTTTACCTCTTTTGCTCCTCAAAATAAGGCCTTGTTTTCCAACATTATTTCCCCCTTTTATCATGCTTACTTTCCCATTAAAACCACAAAGCATTACATTATTCAATATTACAGTTCAAAGGATTTTGTCATGATCTTCATAGGTCTTCATCTTCATCCTCAGAGACGAATGCAGGTAGTCTATAATCTATCATTATCTGCATAGTGGGGGTTTTGCTTCTATTTATCACAAGCATTACAAAATGAACTGAACAAATTTGCAATGACATATTGTTCTTCTTGACATTGCATATAAAGTACAACTGAGTCCTCTAACTGCTTAGTTTCTATAAGGAGAAGCTGTGAGTCGTCCTTTTGCTTAGCTACATATATAATTTTTTTCACGAATTGCAAGAATAGCTGCTTGAGTATGTGTCTAAACATATATATTTGCATATATGTACACAAAAGACATAATACACATATGGCATTGTGTTAGAACTGGAGTTAGGAAGACCTGAGTTCAAATAGTACCTCAGACACTATCTGATCTTGGGCAAATCATTTAACCTCTGTATGCCTTGACCCAATGGATAAGGAAATGGTAAACCACTCCAGTATCTTTGCCAAGAAAATCCAATGGACAGTATGGTCCATGGGGTCAGGAAGAGTTGTACGTAACTGAACAATTGAACAACAACAACCTTGGTCATTACACATTTATGATGATGAATTTTGTTCCTTTCCCCCAATTTACATTATTTTAGTCATTGTTTATATTGTCCTGGTTCTATTACACTGAGCAACAGTTCCTATAACTTTCTGAAGGCCTCACTTCTTAAGATAAGGAAAGATTTATAAGGGGGGGGCAAAGAATGCATTAGAGACCAATGCAATAATAAAGGCTAGGTTTCTAGACTGCCAATCTCCATATGTACTAATTTTGAAAAAATAGAAAAAGGAGGAAAATAGCAAATTCTGTATAGAAATTGAACTTCAGTTAGCTAGAACTTTCATTTAATTAGATTTTTTTCTCCACATCTAACTTTGATGAGGAAGGGGAAAAAAAGCAAGTGCAAACTCCAGTGAAGGATTTAGGAAAACAAGAACATCATATACTCGGAACTTCCAATAACAAATGGTAGAACAATGTTTATATCTCTCTCATTGATCCAAACCTCTCACACTTTTTGCACCTTTGTCTTTAACCTTAAATAATGAAATTCCAGGTTAAGAACTCATATGGTTATAGGCTTATAGATCTAGAACTGATAGAGACTTTAGAGATCATCTTTTCCAATCCACTTATTTTAGAATTAATGAAATGGATGTTATAGATGTTGTTTCTTGTCCAAGGTCATATAGCTAGAAAGTGTCAGAAGCAGGATTTGAACTCAAACTTTCTGATTACAAAGTTTTGGTCTTTCTCCTGTACTACACAACATTTCTCTGTAGAGATATACAATGAAAGGATGAAATTAAATGATCCTCCAAGGCTTTTAAAAATATTTTTCTCTAAAATACTATCTTTTTCAACAAACACTGAAAGAAAGTATTGTTTTGATCATCTTTAAGCCATTAAATTCAGTTACCAAGATTTTTCTATATCCCAAATAACTTGATTAACTGAAGATGGATTTTCATAATTCTTTCCAGTCACTTCATCCCATCTAAATTCCATTCTGTCAAAGTTATCCAAGTGTGTTTATTGCAAGAGATAAAACTAATGCTTCTTTTTATTCATTTTCATCCAGTCATACTCTATTTTTCCACTCAGCTAGAAGGGTCACACAAATTTCCTGTTGACCTACAGAGTTGTAATATATAAAGGAGATTACAGTAGTGGTTTGTCTTGTTCATCTGGTGATATAGAATTTCTATTTCAAAAAGAGTGCATAATTTAAAAAAATCTTAGTTTTAGAGGCAGAGCTAGGATGATGGAGTAGAGTCAATAACCCTGTTAAACTTCCAACATTGAGATCCAAACAATTTTAAAATAATGCATCAACTTAAATTCTATAATGGCATAGCCAACAAAAAGTCAAGGTGAGATACCTTTATGGCCCAAGAAAATTTAGGAGGTTTGAAGTAGAAGCCTGTGACACCACAGTGGGTGCCACAGAACATCTCCACTGGGAGATACTCTGGTATAACAACAGTGGAGGATCTTGAAAGAAGTTGTGACAATAGGAACAGTGTTTTAAGGAGCTCTCAGAGAAGAGATGTTTTAGGTTAGAGACAAGCATTAACTCATTTACCTGTAGGGAAGCAAGGAATCTGGTTACAGATTAAAGGCAGAGAGAAATGCTCGCACTTGTAGCTTCAGTGGAGCAAGGACACCTTTTATGTAAAAGTGAGAGAACAGAGCAAGAAAGCAATGACTATTTATCCCCTTGAATCACATCTCTTTGGAAACATTAAAAATTCTCAGAGCCCCAGACCCAGCTCCTAAAACAGTAGTATAAAACATCCTGAAGCTTGTGTCAGTTCCTCCACATTCCTAGGTGAGCAAAATCTAATTTTGACATAAGTTCAATGTCAAGAAATAGGCTAGAAAAATGTGAAAACAACAAAAAATAACTAGACCATAAAACAAACCCTACTGTAGTGATGGGGAATGTCAAAACACACACTCAGAAGACAACATGAAAACTACTTAATACAAAGTTTAATATGAAAAGGAAATGTGATACAAGCCACACAAGATTTCCTGGAAGAGTTGTATAAGGAGATAAGAGTGGTAGAGGAAAAATTTGGAAAAGAAGTAAGAGTGATACAAGAAAAATTATAAGAGAATTAACATCTTGATAAAAGAGGAACAAAAAATATTGAAGAAAATATCACCTCAAAAAACAGAATTGGCCAAATGGTGATTGATGCCTAAAAATTCACTGAAGAAATCCTTAAAAACAGAACTGAACAAATGGAAAAAGGGGCACAAAAACTCCCTGAAAAAAATAAATTCTGAAAAATTAGAATTGGGCAAGTGAAAGCTAATGACTCCATGAGACACCAAGAAACAATAAAGTCAGAAGAATTTTAAAAATAGAAGATAATTTGAAATAGATCCTTAGAAAAACAACTGATCTGGAAAAAAGATTGAAAGGAGATAAATTAGAAATTATTGGATGACCTGAAAATCATGGTCTTAAAAAAGAGCCTAGATATTTTATTTCAAGAAACTATTAAGCAAAACTCTCCTGATACCTTAAAACTAGAAAGTAAAATTGAAATTGAATGAATCCACATATCACTTGCTGAAAGATATCCCTAAGAAAAGTCTCAAGAATATTATAGTCAAATTTCAGAGGTACCAGATCAAGAAAATATTAAAAGCAGCTAGAAAGAAACCATATAAATATTGTGGAACCACATTCAAGATCACAGAAGATTCCATGTCAAAGGAGTGGTGAGCTTGGGATATGATATTTCAGATGGCAAGGACTTAGTGTTAGAAGCGTTAAACTACCTAAGGAAACTGAATACAATCCTTTTGGGGTCAGGGGGAATGGACATTAAATGAAATAGATGGCTTTCAAGCATTTCTGATAAAAAGACCAGAGGTGAATAGTAATATTTGACATTCAAACAGAAAGCTCAGGAAAAGTATAAAAAAGGGGTGGTGGTAGTATAAAAGAAAAATTACATAGGACTTAATAAGAATAAGCATTATGTTCCTATGTGGGCAGCTTATACATGTAACTCCTAAGAACATTATTATTATTAGGGAATTTAGGAAAAAATGTATATACATACATACATACATACATACATACATACGTACATACATACATAGAAAGAGGATATGGGAGTACGAATTATTTTTTCTCAGCTGTGCATGGCAGCTTCACAAAAATTGAACATATATTAGGGTATACAAACATCACAAACAGATGCAGAAAAGCAGAATGCTCAAATGTACTATTTTTATTATGATTTTAAAATCATAATTAAATAAAATTACATTTAATAACAGATCATAGAAATACAGATTAAAAATTGATGAGAAATTAAGTAATATAATGCTAAAAACTGAATGAATCAAAGAACAAAATCATAGAAACAATCAGTAATTTCATAAAAGAGGATGATGATAATGAGACAACATGTCAAAATTTTGGGGATACATCCAAAGCAGTATTTAGGGGAAATTTTATATCTCTAAGTGTTTATAATAGTAATAATAATAATAATAATAAGAAGAAGAAGAACAAGAAGAAGAAGAAGAAGAAGAAGAACCAGAAAGAGTGAATCTGACTTGTGCATGCACTTTAAAAAAAAGGTAGAAAAAAAGTCAAAATTAAAAATTCAAATTAAGTATCAAGTATAAATCCATAAAACAAAAAAATAAAGGAATAATTAACAAAACTGACAGCAAAATAAATAAAACTAAGAACTGGTTTTATGAAAAAATAAATAAACACTAGTTAATTTGATTTTTAAGGAAAGAAGAATTGACACTATCAAAAATCCAAAGAGTAAGCACACTACCAATAAAGATGAAAGCAAATCACTTATTTGGAGCTTTTTTATCCAAGTATATGATAATAAAACTGAAAGTCTAAGTGAAATGGATGAATATTTTCAAAACTATGAATTGCCCAGATTAACAGAGAAGGAAATAGAATACTTGAATAACCCTGTCTTAGGGGAAAAAAACAAAAACAAAACAGAACAAGCTATCCATGAGATCCTTTAAGAAAAATATCTCCAGCAACAAATGCATTTACAAGTGAATTAAGAAATATATATTTAAGGAATAATTAATTTCAATGCTATATAAACTATTAAAAGAAAAGTACTGCCAAATTCTTTCTATGACATAACATGTTTTTAACTCTTAAGCCAGAGAGGGAGCAAAACCAGAGGAAAAAATGTAGGGAATTTTCCTAAGTGAATATTTATACAAAAATTTGATAAAATAATATCAAGGACATTACATCAATAAATAACAAAATATCGCAAACTATGATCAGGTGGCATTTTTACCAGGAATGTGAAGCTCGTTCAGCATTAAGAAAATTTTTTTTTAAAAAATTGTCTATTTCAATAACTAAAACAACAAAAATGATATAATCATCTCAAGAGATTGAGGGAAAAAAGCTTTTTTATGAAATATAACAATCATTCCATTAAAAGCACTAGAAAGAACAGGAATAAACAAAGCTATAAAATAATAAGTAGCATTGATTTAAAACCAACATGAAGCATTATATGCAAAGGGGATAAGCTGGGAGTCTTCCTAATAAACCAGGAGTGATGTAAGGATGCTCATTATTGTCACTGTACAGTATTGTACTACAAATAAGACAATAAAAGTAAAAGGAATAAGAGGAATGCGGAGCAACAAACTGAAACTCACTTTTTTTTCAGATGATATGGCACACTAAGAGAAGACTATAAAATGAACTACAAAAGCTAATTGAAACAATTAGTAACCTAGCATTATTGTAGGATATAAACTAAACCTGCATTAGTAGTATCAGATTTCAAACGATTACAAAGAGGCAATCATAAAAATAATCTGGTACAAGGTAAGAAATAGAGGGGTGTATCAGTGGGATAAATTAGGTACACAATATACAATAGTCAATTATCATAATAATCTAATATTTTATATATCCAAATATTAAAGCTTTGGAAAAAACATTTCACTTTTTATCAAAAGTAGCTTGGTGAAACAGGAGAAGTGTTTAGTAGAAAGTAGGCTTACACCAATATCTCATGCCATATTCCAAGATAAGGTCAGCATTGGTAAAAGAGTTAGATATAAATGATATTATCATAATCAAATTAGAAAAGCATGGAAAATTTCACAAGTTTTATGTGTAAAGGGAGAGTGTATGACAAAAACACAGATACAGAGGCCAGAGGAAGTATAATGGATAATTTTGATTATTGTTTAGCCAATTTTGTTTAGTAATATTCAACTCTTTATCACCCCATTTAAGATTTTCTTGGCAAAGATACTGGTGTGGTTTGACCTTTTCTTCACCAGTTAATTTTACTGATGAGGGAGGGTTAAAGGACTTACTCAGGATTACACAATTAGTAACTGTCTGAGACTGATTTTGAATTCAGGTCTTTATGACTTCAAGTTTGTTGCTGTAACTACTGCTTGACTGAGCTGTTCTTTTTTTTATTGACTTGTTTGTTTACTTTTAGGTTACAAGATTCTGTTCCATAGTCACTTCAGTTATAGATTTTTCTCCCCTTCCTCTCCATACGCCACCTGACCACCCCATGGTGGGGTCTGCAAAGGAGTCTGCAAACTCCTTCACATTGTACAATAGTCTGGTTGTATAGGTGTTATAGCCAATGGAGTGAACAATGAGAAAAGAGAAACAAAAGCCAAACATTGAAAAGAATGATAGCATGCATTGCTTCAGTCTCCATTTAAACTCTGATCTTTCTGGATCTTTCTCTGAATGTAGACATCTCCTTAAATCCTGAGACTTGTATAGTTGT
>CM053594.1:278763034-278787347 GCA_028646575.1 Pseudocheirus occidentalis | reverse complement strand
GTTTGGCCGGACCTGCTCTTCTCCTCCCCACTTAGCAAAATCCACTGACCTTTCTCTTAGCCTTTTTGTCTTTTGGCCTGATAGATGTGGTAATTGTGCCCAATGCCCCAGGGCTTGACCCAGCCGGGGTTTTGGCCGCGGGTGCCAGCCTGCTTTGAAGAGCCCTGCCTGCTGAGCTGCCTGTAGAAACAGATGTTCTTTCTGTCTTTTGGAGAGTTTTGGAGCTTGAAAATCTCTTTAGCGTCCCATTTTATGAGTTTTTTAGCGTGTTTGTGTGGGAGCTGTGGTGCTTTGCTGCTTCTATGCTGCCATCTTGGCTCCGCCCCTCCCCTCTGATCTTTTAATATAGCAGCTGCCAGATCCTGTGTAATCCTGACTGTAGTTCCGCCATATTTGAATTGCTTCTTTTTGACTGCATTCAGTATTTTCTCCTTGACTTTGTAGCTCTGGAGTTTTGCTACAATATTTCTTGGAGTTTTCAATTTTGGATCTCTTTCAGGAGGAGATCGGTGGATTCTTTCAATAACCATTTCTCCCTCTGATTCTAAGACCTCTGAACAGTTCTCTTTAACAGTCTCTTGGAGGATGCTGTCAAGGCTGGTTTCTTCATCATAATTTTATGGTAGGCTGATCATTCTTAGGTTATCTCTCCTGGACCTGTTTTCCAGGTCCGTTGTTTTTCAAGTGAGATATTTTGCACTTTCTTCCAATTATTCAAACTTTATGTTTTGTTTGACTGACTCTTGTTGCATCATAGAGTCCTTAGCTTCAATTTGTCTGATTCTAATTTTTATTGAGTTATTTTCTTCAGCTTCGTTTTGAAGTTCCTTATTCTTATTTTCGTTTTTCATTTTTAGGGAGGCATTTTCTCTGGTTAGGTTTTGGACCTCCTATTCTAGCACTCCAATTTTGCTTTTCAAACATTTGATTTCTTCAGTGAGGTTTTTTTTCCACTTTGGACAGTGTAGATTTGAATTTATCTCCTAGTTCTCTAATTTCACTTTTAAAATCTCTTTTGAGTTCCTCCAAGGAGGCTTGAGACCAATTTGCATTTCCTTCTGTGGTCTCCAGTGTGGATACAGAGTCCCTGTTGCCTTCTGAATTTGTTTGTTCTTGCTCACTATAAAAAAGATTTGATGGTCCTACCCTTTGCAATTTCCTTCTTCCCCAGTGTGAGTGCCTTTGTCCTGGAATTTGGAGTGGATATCCAAGTCTGGGGTACCGGAGTTTTAGCTTGTGAGGTTGGGGTTTGGTATCTGTAGGCTCTGAGTATGTAGTTTGATTCCAGTACCAAGACTCTCAGTAATTCCCCTGAGTTACCCTGATGCTTAGGAGTAACTTGGAGTCAGGTATTCTAACTCCTACAGGTTTCAGAGTCTGTGCCCCTGAGCTATGGCTCAAGCAGGTTCAGAGCCAGCTACAGCTGAAGGCCTGAGGCAGAGCTATTTTTTGTTGATTGGGCAAGTGGTGCTAAATTAGCTTTTCTTGGTAGGGCCTGCTGGTTCCACCCTACTGGGCTTAGCTTCCTTATTGCCCTCCTTGCCCTCCTCAACCCTGCCCCTGCCTGGGGCCACTTCCCCTGATTCAAGTTTTTACTTTGATTAGAGCATTTAATTCCAAACTTTTCTTGGTCTGGGAGGGATTTAGAAGAGCCGCTAAATTTCATTCCTCCATCTTGGCTCCTGGCAGTATGGGTGTATAAGTTTAAACATCCAGATTCTTTCCACAGAACTTGCTGTCTCTGCTATGGCACCCGAGTTTTTTCCTACCCGATTAGATGCTCCTCTGTCCTCTGATGAGCTGGGTGGAAACCTCTCAGGCTGTGTTGAAATGGGCAGGAGCTAGTTAAAGAGAAACTTCATGGACTTAAGAATGAAGTAGCCAGGAAATAGTTAAGTGATACTTTGAGAAATTAGAAATCCGCAAGTTAGAAGACAATGAACCTGTCTATGAGCCAGGCTGGGGTGTGGGAACCCATCTAGGTCTTCATTTTTCTTCTTCTACTGTGCCCAGGTCATCATGCCCAGTACCCTTCTCTGCTTCCAAAACTAGCCTGTTCCCAATTACAGCATTGTGTTCAAGGCGCGTGCATCTTGGCACGACAGCCAGAACCGTTGCACCCACCTGGAGCCTTGTAGGTAAGGGTCCCACAGATCTGCCAGCCAATAAAAACCCACCCTGTAGCACCTGCTTTAGTAGCTAAGGATAAAAAGGACACGGTAGAAGGCATCGGGGTTCCACCTAATCGATCAGGTGGGACCAAGGTTCCGAACCTGTCAATAAATTTTTGCTTTGCTTTAAAGCTCCTTGGTGGTCGTGACAATTACTCTGGTGCATAGTGGTGAAATAACACGTTACATGCGTAAGTCTGCTGGATGCCTGGCTGGAGCTTTTTCTCTCAGTCCGCTCTTCTCTGCTCTCTGCTCCATCCTTGCACTCATCGTTCTTCTTGCCCCAGCCTAAGTAGGCACTTTCCTGGGCTGGGAATCCACCTAGCTCAGTCTCTCTGTAGGTTCTGTTGCTCTTGAATTCGTTCAGATTCACTTTTTAGCCTTTAGCGCTAGAGTGATTCTGGCTGCAGCTATGGCTTCTCCCCACTGCCCTGGGGTCAGGCTGTTTGCTGGCCTTGGCTCCAGACCTGCTGCAATGGATCCCTCCTGCCGAATTGCATTCAGCGGGAGATATGTTTTCTGCAGTTCCATGGATTTTGGAGCCATAAAATTTATGGATTTTATGTGTATTTAAGGTGGCCGTGCAGGAGCTGCTGATCCTTGCTGCTTCTACGCTGCCACCTTCGACAGAGCTCTTCTCAAACAACTGAACACCAAGATTCCACTGAGATTTTGGTTGCATGAAATTAAAAAGTTTTTGTGCAAAGAAAACTGATGTAGACAAAATTATAAGGAAAACAAGAAATGGGAAAATATGACGCATTTCTCTAATGAAGATTTCATTTCTCAGTATGAAAAAATACAGGCAAATTTGGAAAATTGTTTCCACTCTGGATAAATGGTCTAGGGATATGAACAGGCAGTATAAAGAAGAAGAAATTGAAAATACCCATGGTCATATGAGAAAATGCACTAAAAACAGTGAATAGATAACTGGCCCTGGAGTCAGGAAAACCTGAGTTCAAATCTAGTCTCAGACACTTCACACTTATCAGCTGTGTGACTTTGGCCAAGTCACTTACCCCAAATTGACCTGCCTTCCCTCTTCCAAAAAAAATACACTAAATCATTACTGACGAGAGGGATACAAATTAAAACAACACTGAGGTACCATCTTACATGTATCACATTGCCTAATACAACAGAAAAAGAAAATGACAAATGTTAGAGAAGATGTGGAAAAATATGAACACTAATGTACCTTTTGATGGAGTTGTGAGCTGGTCCTACCATTCTGGAGAACAATTTGGAACTGTGCCCAAGGGTTATAAATCTGTGTATACCTTTTGACCCAGAAATATCACTACTCAATCAATATCCCAAAGAGTTCAAAGAAAAAGGAAAAGAATTGATATGCTCAAAAATATTTATAGCAGCTCTTTTAGGGGTGGCAAAAGTTTGGAAATTAAAGGGATGTCCTTCAATTGAGGAATGGATGAAGAAGTTATGGTATATGTTGATAATGGACCACTATTGTACTATATGAAATGATGAGCAGAATGGTTTCAGAAAGTTGTGGGAAGACTTATATCAACTGATGCAGAAAGAAGAATGTAGAACCAGGAGATCAACATATGTAGTAAAAGCAATACTAGAACGATGATTAAATATGAAAGATTTAGCTTCTCTGATCAGTATAATTATCCTAGGCAATTCTCAAGGACTCATGATGAAATATGCTATCTACCTTTAGAGAAGGAATGGCTGACCTCTGACTTCAAATTGAAGAATACACACATACACATGCATACACACATACACACATGTGTGTATATACATATACTATCCATAAACACATATTTTTCTTTTACTTTCTTTTTGCAGCATGGTTAAAACGAATAATTTTTGTATGATTTCATATGTATTATTGCTTTTCTTCACAATGGATGGTAGATGGACTTATGGGAGTGTAAGAATTTGAACCTCAAATTTTAAAAAATGATTGTTAACAGTTTTAAAAGGTGTATAGGTAATGGAGAATATTAGTATTTTTTTTCTTAACGCAATGAAATCAAATTGTTCTTATAGAATATAGATCTGGCTACTTGCCATATTACATTGGTCATGTTTTTCCTTTTCATTTCAGTTTTCTTATCCATAGAATGCTAAGGGTGTAGCAGATGCTCTCTAGGGTATATAGCAATATAAAATTCCTATGTTCTTATGAGAATCTGGCTTAGGAGGAATGAATGTCAGTATTATTTTTGCCAATATATGAATGAGTGACTGTAGACTACTCAGTTAAACTCTCTTAGCATCAAGTTAGAAACGTGAAAAATATTTAGTAGCCTGATGAGACCATTGTGAAGGTCAATTGAAAGGATGGATTATCAAGTGTTATGTAAAATCATCTATAAAATATCCTACTCTTCAATAAGCTCAGAAGCCCATTATTCAGATTTAGAGTCATATTGGAAAGGAGGGCCCCCTACATGCATAAAGTAGCATAAATGTTCCTAAAGTGTTGTCCATAAATTAGATGTTATATGAAAATCATCATAAAATAGACTGAGTTTCAAGAGATCTTAGAAATCATCTGTTCTTACCTGAATAATCTTACATAGGAGGAAATCAAATGTCAGAAGGAAAAGTGACTAATTCAATGTAACTTGGGTTATTAATGGTGGCAACACAATTCCAGCCTCAATTACTTGTAATTCTAAATTTAATACTCTCTATATTAAAAAAGTCATCACAATTTAATGTGTTCCTGATAATCTCTTATAAAGTATCATTTCATGAACTTTTTCTATGTGATTAATATTATCTGTCTGCTGAGTTTGAAATTTTAGACATTTGTTTTTTGTTTCTCTTTCTTTTTCTTAAGGCAAGGTCCATCTGACAGAGACATTCTGGCATTGTCCAGAGGGCATTCATCTATACAAGATTCGTCTTTTGACTCTAAAAGGGATGATATGATTAAATCAGTGTCTTAAAATAATTATATTGAGACTTGTTACAGAAAGTTGAGAAATAAGAAGGAAGAAGATTAAGGGTTTATTACAATAATTCAGGTGAGAGTGATGAGAGTTTGAAAAAAATGGCTATGTGCAGGAAAAGAAGACAACAGGCAGAAAAGATTTTGTGGAAATCAAATCCAAATGTCTTGACAACTAAGTGACTGTTGATATATATGGGAGGCTTATAATGAAGACTGTCAAGTTAAGGATGACTCCAAAAACATAAACCTAAATGATAGAAGAATAGTAGTGTTCTAAACAGAAATAACTAACTTCTGATAAGGCATAGTTTCCATTTTAAGCACTTTATTCATCAGTTCAATTTGGGATTTGTTGATTTTGAAAATAAACAGATGCTAGAAGAGTAGTGATGCCTTCAGCAGAAATAGTGAAGTTTTGAGGAATAATAAATTCTATCTTTTAACATTTTGTTCATTATGTCAATATTGGATTTGTTGAATTTGAGATGATTGTAGGACTATTATGGAATAAATGGGAATCAGTGAACAATGAGAGGCAATAACTCAAGAAAGGAGCATAGTTCAATGGAAACAGGTATTTTGGGGGTGAGTAGATCTGGGTTCAAATCCTTCCTTTGTTACTTATGACCTGTGTGATACTGAGCAATTACTTAATCTTTAAATGCCTTAGTTTCTTCTTCTGTAAAATGAAGAGTTCAACTACATGACTTCTAAGGTTCTTCCTATTCTGAATCTGTGATCTTGTGGTGAATTGAAACCCAAGAATTAGCATTAGCAAAACATGTGTGGAATTTCTTTTATACATCTATTCCTGAATTTACAGTAGAGTATCATTGCCATGGTAGTGGCACAGTCTAGTCAAGTCAGCTCCTCTGTTTCTCTCTTTTCTCATCTGTCAATGATGAGTTGTGGAGACATTGATATTACTTCTCATCTGTCTCCATAAAGTTAGAACAAAGTGAGATAATCAATAAATAAATCCTCACTAAACTTTTTTCTATTTTTTACTGTTCAGTCCTTTTCAGTTATATTTAACTTTCTATGCCCCCATTTGAGATTTTCTTGGCAAAGAGAGTGGATTATTCATCATTTCCTTCTCTAATTCATTTTACATATGAGAAAACTGAGGCAAACCAGATTAAGTGACTTGCCCAGGGTCACACAGCTAGTGAGTGTGTGAGGCCAGATTTGAACTCAGAAAGATGAGTCTCCCTGACTCCAGGCCCAGCACTCTTTCTACTGCACCACCTAGTGGCCCATTTTCACTTAGAAAAGCATTTTGCTGGGTATCTTGTAGGTTATGCAGAAGTAGAAGACATTCCTTGCCTTTGAAAACTTATGGTCTAATTGAAGAGAAAATAAAAAAGACACAGATACAAATAATGAGCAACACTATGCCATATCTGGTAAATGGTAAAAGTATTTGTACATGATGTAGTAGAATAAATGTGAGAGGTATTTTAAAAAACCACATCCAATGAATATTTAAATTACTTTTACTATGAAATATTTACTCTACTTTTTCTTACTAGGACCATGGGAAAAACTCTTCAGTTATAAGTCCTCCCTGATAATTTCTTGAGGATCCTTATATTTATCTTGCAAGGGAATTGAAATAATTACATTTGACCTTAAAGACTATCAGAAATGATTGGGATTCCCTCAGCTTTTTTATTTCTTTTTCTTAGAAAAAAATGAGAGGAACATTTGAAATAAAACATGATGGGAATTTCAAAGTCAAAACAAATATGCTTGATGGGGAATATCTTTCCATTTCCTGAGTTTGCTGAAGAAAACACATAGAGGATTTAAGTAAAACCCAGCCCAGATCTTTACATTTGTATGTAAAATTGGTGATAGTTCATAGTGCTTTTTTTTCTGCGGAAAAATCAAAGTCACCCATGAGGTTTTTTTTCCTTCTTCTTCTTTTTCTCTCACCCCCCTCTTTCTTTAATAATGGATACTTTCAGATACCTCCTAAGGTCCCATTCCTCCTGTCATGTTTAAAGGGTTTATTGTTTCCAGAAAAGCTTTTGCTGTTCCCTCTGGAGACTGAGCTGATCCAAGGTAATATTAATTCTGTGCCGCTCTCTTGTCGGAACTCGACTTCAAATGGAATAAATGAGATGAAAGCTGAAAGAGAGGTTATGCAGCCTGTCATCCACCATTGTGTCTGAGGCATCAACTGTGCTCAGAACAAATTAGGTGTCAGTCTGGTAAATCGCAGTCAGGAAGGCAAATCAGTTTATAGAAGACTTATTTGGTCTCCTGGAAGGCTCCAGCATTCATAGAACAGTTAATCTTTCTTTTCTTTTCAGTAATTTTAAAAATCTGAGGTTTAGCTGCCCACTTTTATTCTTTCTTCTTCCCCACCTCCATTTGCTCACCCCACCCCACCCCCATGGAGATGAAGTGGTAGTGCTCTTGAATGCCTAATAGCATTTTCAGAACAATTCACATAAAAATCTTCATTATTTCAGTCTAATTTCTTAAAATGATGAGAAATCCTAGAGAATTCTAGGAGGATTAGGGTGGGAGGGAGGGTGACAAGAGGTGGTGTGAGCTGAAAGGAGATACAAACCAGCTGCAGTCCATGTTTGGGGAATACAAATCAGGTAGAAGGTGACTAAAAGTCCCTAGATGTCATGGAATCAGGTTTAATTTTCCAGAATCTGCACTGCTCTCATTTGTTTTTCATAAAGAAGAATGCAAAATAGAAGGAAATCTTTTTCTTTTACCTCAGAACCTAGGATTTGGAGCTTAAAAAACTCAATATTTTGGAGCAGAGGAGAGAAAAGAAAAAGGGAAAGAATGTCCCTGGATACTAAAACTTTGGGGTTTAGTTTTAACCCCAAAGAGGAACTTGATAAAAAAAATCACTGAATAGGTATTCTAACTGTCATTTTCCTAGTTCTATAATCCTGGTCAAATATTTAACTTTTGGGGTCTATTTTCATCATCTTTGAAGAGAAAACCTTCAACCCTCCTTAGGCCCACTGGATTGCTGTGACTGTGTAGTTAAATATAAATATAAATATAGTCCCTCCCCTCAAGGGGCATACATTTCAATTGGAGTTTATATTTTGTTGATAAACTGAGGTATTAAAGAACTGTTTTAAGAAAGTTCAACTTTTCCAAAGTTAAAAACATCTAAATAATAGTTTCATATAGTCCTTTCTTTAGAAGAGCCCTATAAGATTAGAAATTCAAGAATTAGTACCCCCATTCTGTAGAGGAAGAAATATAAAAGCTATGACTATTACATTATCTTTGCCACTAACTACCTGACCATATCTACAAGATGGATGCCATTAATACATAAAAACTGTCCAGTTTTTTTGTCCCAATGGGTTCTTTGAGGCCCATCTTGAAAGAGACAGATAAACCAATTGGAGAAAACCAGCAGTTAGATGGGTATCTCAACATTTATTCAGCATTTAGAACCCAAATAAAGAGATCCATAGGAAGTAGAACTCAGCTGCTTCAAGGAAATCACAGGCCAGAAGGCAGGAAGACAAAACTGGAAGGTTGAAGGATAGGTATTAGTGGGACTAAATATGAGAGTAAGAAAGGAGTAGTAAAAGCTATTGGAGGAAAATGAATAACAAAAGAATTGACCATTATTATTTTCTCATTTTGAGACAGTGAAGTATAACAAAAAGGTACCAAGATTTCCAGCTATTAGACCTGTTTTTTGAGTGTCCATTCCATTATTAATTCTCTATGTGACTTTTGTAAAGTAATATATTTCCTCTGTGCTTTGTGCGTAGAATGGGAAGTAGAGCGCTTGCAGTATATACTTCATAGAGCTTTGGGAAATCCAAATTGCGAATTGCTACATAAATATAAACTATTGTTATCCACAAGGGCAATAACCCACAATGGATAGATCAATGAGCCTGAAGTCAAGAAGACCTGATCAAATCTGGCCTTAGATATTCATTAGCTTGTGACCCTGGGCAAAACAGTTAACTTCTGTTTGCCTCAGTTTAATAATAATAACACCTTCTTCCCAGCATTGTTGTAAAGATCGAATGAAGTAAGATTTTTAAAGCATGTAGCATAGTGCCTGGCACATGGTAGTCATTTAATAACTATTTCCTTCCTCTCTTCTAATTGCCTTTTCTCCTTCCTGTCTCCTTTCTTATTTTCTTCCTTCTTTTCTTCTGTCCTTCCTTCCTTCCCAACAAAATAGGCTAAGGGAGCAAACAATTAACAGGGAATTATTACGTGTCAGACATTGCTAAACATGATAGATATTATCTAGATTGCTAACTGAAATTAAATTTCTTTATTTTTGTTTGAGGAAAATGAGATGTTTGTACTTGGTAAAGCAGAAAGCTCTACAAATAGGTGTGTTATCATCATCATCAACATTATGATTATCATTATCACCATCATCACATGGGAAGTTTTGGAAAATTATCTAGATCTTTGCAATAAAATAGTATATCTAGTAATCATCTCAGAAAGACTATGGAGAATCGGAAAGGTGATAGAAGAAAGGAAAAGAACAAAAATCCAGATTTTTAAGGGAAGAGAAGTTTGAAATCTGAACATTGTAGGTCATCAGGTTTGATTTTTCCTGAGGAATTTCTAATTATTTAAAAATTATTTTCTCTTTTTTTGCTTTTTGGAGGGCAGTTGGGGATAAGTGACTTGCCCAAGGTCACACAGCTAGTTTTTTTGTGTGTGTGTTAAGTGTCTGAGGCCGGATTTGAACTCAGGTCCTCCTGACTCCAGGGCCGGTGCTCTATTCACTGAGCCACCTAGCCGCCCTTTCCTAAGGAATTTCTAGATTATGTTACTAAAGTGATGGCCAATGATTATGTAGGAGAAAAAAGGGATCAAATATCACAAACAGTGAGCATGACTTTAATAAGAATAGTTCATGTTGACAGAACAAACTTTTTTTTACATGTTAAAGAAAATCTCATTACCTTTTTGATAGATAAATCTGAGTAATTTAATGTTTTTGTTTTTTCCTGGATACACATTATCAGAACTATATGCCAGTCCAGAAGAGTGGTAGGACAATTCTAACCTAGAACACAAACTTTGCAACAGATAATGCACAAGAGAAACAACTAAATTTGTCAACATTTTTATGTTGATAGATATAGGAGAGTATACATGTATGGTTTCAAAGAATAAAAATGAAGACCACTATAGTACATAAAAGATTCCCTGAGCACTGCATATTGACTTACTCTTTTTTAAAAAAACATATTTAACATTTTCAATTTTCTTTTGTGTTTTAATTGTTTTTGGAAAATATTTTTTAATTATGCTCTATTCTCATTGGCAATGGTGCTTCTCATGTTGACATATCTGGGATGCGTTTTTCATTTATCATTTCATTTACTAAGTCAAAAATTCAACAAGTTCCAGATTCACAAAAATGTGGAATTAGAAGAGATCTCTATAATCATACAATTCAACCAATATCTGGATAAGGACTGCCTTCAGAGAATATTGAATGAGCCCTTGCTTGAAGACTTCAGCATTCTAAGATGGACTAGTATACTTTGAGGGAGCTTTAATTGTTAGGAAGTTTTTCATTCATTTGATATAGATCAGTCTTATTATAATTTCTACACAATGATTTCTTCTGTCCTTTGGTGCCAGTTAGAACAAGCATAATCTTACTTGTACATGACACTCCATAAAATACTCAAATTGTCATGAAAATTATTATGTCACCTCTAAGTTATCTCTCTTCTAAGCTAAATACATAAACTACTTTTTTTTGTCACTTCTCATATAGTAAGGACTTGGGGCCCTTAACCATCCTTGTTCTTCATCATTAACTACCTTCAAGCTAAAAATGTTCTTTCTAAAATAGGGCAACTAGAATTGAAAATAGCACATTAGATGTTCAAGGAATAGGAAAGAGTACATTGAGCTTTCACCTCTCCATGTCTGGATACTATACTGGGTCTTTTTTACTGTATCTAAAAAAATACATGAGCTTTTTGGATTGACAAGTCAAACCCTAGACCATAGGAGTAAAAGTTCTCATATGTCATAGATTTTTTTTTGACAAAATGCTTTTCATTCATATTTTCCACATCTTGTACATGGTAATTTGATTACTTGAATTCAGGTACAGCCTCATTAACTTTTATTTTATTATATTTGGAATAATGTTTTATCTTGTCAATATAAGTTTTTGTCATATCAGTTAGATATCTCTTTGAGTTTTATGGCACCTGAAACTATAACTTTGCCATCTATGTCTTCATCCATGACACTTTAAAAAATGTTAAATATCACAGGATCAAGGACAAATCCCTTGGGCAAACTACTGGAAAGTTCTTTACAATTGACAGTGAGTCATTAATGACTATTCAGCTTATACTTATTCCTGTACTATTGTCTAGCCATATCTTTCCATCTTGTCTATAATAATAGCAAGAAAGATTTTGTCAAATGCTTTGCAAAAATGAATATAATTCTTATCTATATAATTACCCTGATCTACTGGTCTAGCAACTCCATCAAAAAGGGAAATTATTTTAGTTTGATGTCACCTATTCTTGTTAAAAATCATGCTTACTCATTAATCAATGGCCCTTTTCTTTTCTAGACATCACTTTTGTAGCCTATTTTAGAAATGTCAGTATTAGAAATTAAACTCATTGTCCTATGCTGACAGTTTTCAAACATTTCCCTCTTGAAAAGTTTGATTTTTTCTTTTTTCCTGTGCTTTTTCCCCCTTGAAATTACTGACAGTGGCTCAGTCATCATATGTATATCCTATTCCCTTTCTCTGTGGTATAATTCATACAATTCTGCTAATTTGAACTCATCAATAGCGATGATTTACTTCCTTAACATCTCTCTATTTATACTGAATTTTAATTCCCTAATATCCATAAAATATTATTGTTGAATTTTTATTTTTCTCATATAATTTTCATTTAAACTTCCCTACCCACAGATACACACTGAAAATGTCTTTCTAGAAGATAAAACTTTTAAACAAAACTGACTGGTGTACAGTCCTAACAGTATATGTCACATTGCTCTGATGCAGTCCTCATCTCTCTACTTAGAGGTGGAAGACTCACTAAACTTGTGCTACATTAAACTTTAAATACTCACTTACAATTAAAACATTAAGAAACTGTTATTAGAAATGTACTGGAAGGAGGCAGTTAAGGTCAGATGGAAAGGAAGACAGATATGCCCAAGAATATTTATAGTATCACTTTTTTGTTGTAGTAAAGAAATGGAAACAAAATAGGTGCCCTTTGATTGAAGAGAGACTGAGCAAATTATGGTACATTATTGTACTAAAAAAAAGAAGAAGATGATATATTCAGAGACATGAAGAGATTTACATGAACTGATGCAGAGTGAAGTGAGTAAAACCAGAAGTATAATTTATCTGATGAATATAATGATTTAAGAGGCTACAATTCAGAAAGACTTCCTTTATCCATTCTAAAAAAATGAGATAAGTTGGTGCAAATCATGACAGTATTGTTGTATTTACATTATTTTTTTCATATTGTATGTTATTATCTTGGTTCTACTTTCTTTACTTTGCATTACTTCATTTAGTTCTTCCCACGTCTCTGAATACTTCATAGAAATTATTTCTTATAGAGAACTAATGTTCTAATATTCAGGGAGATTGTCAATCATGGTTCCATTGATCAATTTGAGCATTTACTTATTCAGTAAGGACACATTCATGTGCATTGGCACTTTTTAATTAATAGGTATAAGAGCCTTGGTAACTAAAGTACACTGTCAAAGCCTCATTTCTGTTTCTATCCCAGCCTTCGCAACCATTATCTGATGAAGTAACTTCTTGCTGCAACGGTACCCGCAATTCTCTAAAGTGAACCTATGCTAGCCTAGATGAGACAAAAAGGCATCTTGAGGGAGAGACAGGAGGCAGTATATGCCAGAGCAAGTGAAATCACCATCGCAATTTTGACCACCATTTCCCCTTAGAATCTAATAATCTGAGCTCAAGAGTTTTGAAGATAGCAGTGACCCCTTCCAAGCCACCAGAACTTTTTCCAGCTAACTTCCTCAGTCATCATTAAAAAGAGAAATCACTGGGGAAAGGTTGTCATTTTTTCATCACTACAAGAGAGAGCTGCTGATCAACTGCCACAAAAGTCCAATAAATACAGAAGTTAAAGGACAGCAATCCAACCCCCCAACATCTCCTATTCAGTTACCCCACCCCATCTGGCTTCTAGTCCAGCCCTCACAGTTGTCCTTTTTTGTCCTTTGTTCTTGAAGAGGACCATGACATCAGGAAAGTGATACCATGACTTGCAAGTGAATTGGAGTACAGAGAGAGAGGGCTCTGCAAAGTCACCAACCTCACTTTCTCTTCCAGAGTCGTTTGGGTCCATTGGCAAGATATGGATAAGGATAACAGAAGACGGCTCTCAACCCTCACAGTTACCATTACATGAAACAAGAAGTGTGGAAAAGGATCCAGCTATCAACAGTAATCACCAACCAACTGGTGATTGTCAAACACATGGCAGGCAAGCCAGTGTAGCTGAGGCAATAAGGTAATAAAGAAAGAGAAAAAGTAGGTATCATGTACCAGGAAAATCTAACCCCATCACCACTTCTATCACTAACTCTCCATGTCATGATGGGGACAGCTTCAGACCCCAAACTCAAAAGTCTTGGGAAAAGCAATGCCTTGAGACCCGTGTCCTCACATATTACACTGGAAAGCAAATCTTATGTAGATACACTTTGGCAATTAATCTAATAGTAACTACATTCACAGTTATGAAAGAACTCGAAAATAAATGAAAGTTCATTCGCCCCAAGTCCTTGACATTTCCAAATGATTTGAAATCAGCCAGCATTGACACCTATTTGACTGATATATCTTAAAGATCATGGGACTTTCCCCCTGACTTATAGCTGAAACCTCTCATATGTGTTGTTTCCCACTTTACAATTTGAGATCTTTTACAGCAGGAACTGTTTCCCAATGTTAGCACAGTGTTTTGCACATTTGTTGTTTTTTGTTGAGTCATTTTAGTCATGTCTAATTCTTTGTGATACTTTGGTGGGTTTTTTTCTTTTTTTTTCTTCTTTTGGGAAAGGTACTGGAGAGGTTTGCCATTTCTTTTTCAAACACATTTTACATGGGAGAATAGAGGCAAACAGGGGTAAGTGATTTACCCAGGACCACAGTAAATGTCTAAGGCCAGATTTGAACTCATGAAGATGAGTCTTCCTGATTCCAAACCCACTGTTCTATCCACAGTCTGACCTAACTGCTGTTGCTTTGCACATAGGAACACTTAAAAATGCTTTATTCATTCATTCTTACAGATATCTCCTGATTAGTTTTAACAGACTACAAGTGCTAACAGGATAATTGCTTTGTTAGGACTCAGCGGAAAGGAGAAACAAGCCTGAGAACTATATTCTCTGCATCTAATCATAAAAAAAAGAGAGAAAGAAAAGAGGAAGTCTACTTTTGGCCATATTTATTCCTTGCTCATTTTTTTTTCATTTTCTATTTAGAAGCCTAACCTGCATACACGCAGAGAAGACCTTTGATTTTCAGGAGTGTGTGTGTGTGTGTGTGTGTGTGTGTGTGTGTGTGTGTGTGTGCGCGTGCAAAGTGTCATCCCCAGAGGAATCAGTTGCAATTGTCTTGCAGGAAGGAAATATGTGTGTTACTTATGCTTATGTACACATTTCTGAGTATAATTCAGAAGATCAGAGAGTAGAGTTTCTGAGAGTGGACTTTCCTTGCCTAAGCAATGGCAACAGTGAGTACTAATAAATTAACTGCAGAACTACATTGAAGAACAAGACATATGCTTTTCCACCTGGCCTGAGAGAGCAGTTAATGGATGATATTCAAGAATCCTGACACCCTATGAGTATGTGTGTATGGGAAGGAAGTAACTCTTTCCTAGGCAATAAAATCTTGGAACCCAGCCTTCTTCCCACATGAGAGAGATTTCCTGGGCAATGCCAGCTTTGGGTGTTGTCTCATAAGAAAAGTTCATTCATTCCCAAGTTCCAGAGTTCAGGTACTAAACCTTCAGTGTAAAAAGGAAAGCGCTTACATAGTTCCTACTCTGCAGCCTCACATAGAAAAAAAGAAGAAGAAGAAGAGCATTGTCCACATAGCCCCTGTGTTTGCAGAAATCATGTCATGATGAAGGAGTAAAAGATTTATTTCTTGTCATACTCTTCTCATCTAATTCCTCAACGCTCTCAGAGTGAGTTATTTGGACAGTGTGGATCTGACAGGATCTACAGGTCATAGTATATGTCTTGAAGACACTGAAAAAAATTAAGGGAAAGAGGAATTCATTGAAACATTAAAGAATTGTCTGAAAGGCAACTCTTCTTTCATTTTTCTACTTTGAAGAACTTAGGAGCTCTTTCAATGCTTTATTTAATTCTATTTTTTTAAGTGAGCTTCTATTAGAGGCCTTTATTTTCTGTGGAGTGAAAGAGACTTCTCTATGGAATATGTACAGATTACATTGAATGTTTGTAGGAGAGTTTCACATTGTGTTACTCATATTTGGGAAAGTACTTCACTACATTTCCCCTGCTTACTTGACTTTGGCATCTTTATGAAATACAGTACTATCTGACTTTCCCCTTTACTTATCCTGTTCCTTTTGAATCAGGTATGGCATTCTTGGGGCTTTTTTCAGTCATGATTCTACCCTAGTTTTCCTGGTTGTTAGTCTGTGTATTTATGTATAGATATCCAAATTTCTGCTGCCTTTACCCCACCATGGTCCCCGGCTTATTTTTTTTTATTTTTATCACTTGTAAATGTATGGGATCCTACTGCTTCTTTTTCCATTGTAACCACTCTCCGTGGTACTTGACTTTTTGAATCTACATAGTCTTCTACCTCTCCCTATTTGATCAGTTTCAAGACCCATTTGATTTGATTTTCAAATCATGCAACTTCATTTGTACCCATGTTTGTGAGGTGTGCTCTATGCAGGGCAAGGAGCCCATCATTGTGTTATATTAAGCTACCATCTAGGAACTGATATCCTGTTCTCAGACACTATTTTCTTAACCAGCTGTTCACTTCCCAAATCTGCTTTCTCTTCAGAAGCTCTTGCCTGTAATTGGCAACATTGACAAAAACACCACCTGTGCTCCTAAAGTCTTCAATTTCTTGCCCAAGACTTCATAATTTTAGTAATGCTTTCTAGATTTCTTCTGGCAGTATTATGTGTGCTTATGTGAGTCAACAGAAGTAGCATCAAATTTGATAAATCTCGCAAGGATCTTCACATACTGGAATATGATCCATTGGACAATAGGACCACTCAACAGGGGGCAATTGAGTACTAGTCATTGTTTTTTATTTATCAGAATTTTATACAACTGGATGACATCAGCAGATTTGTATCATTATTGCTTAAAAACAACCAGTTCCTTTTGAGATAACATAGAAAGATATATAGATTAAATCATAGGATCATAAATATGGAACTGGAAGGGACCTCAGGAATTTACAGTTAGGGAAACTGAGGCCCAGGATGATTACATGAGATATGCAAAGTCACGTAGGCAGTATCAGAGGACAGATCTGAAACCAAGTCACCTGACTGCACAGTAAGCACTCTTTCCACTGTTAAAAACTGACACATAAGATAACAGAGATAACGAGAATATATTTAGAACAAATAGACTTGGCAAATGATAGACTATTACCATGGTTTGTGGTTAGTTTTATTTTATGACTAGCCCTACAAGAGGTTAAGGTGAATTAAAAATTATATTGTGGGAAGTGAAAAGGTACTTAATTTTGAAATCACCATGACTGAGGGTAAATTTTTCTAAATTTGAAGGCAGGAGTTGAAATGAAAGGAAGACTATGAGAAAAGTACTGAACTCTTGGGAAAAAAAGGAAATGAGAAAACATCTGGAAACTAGTATATTCAGGGATAAGGTTCTTTTCACAGTACTATTTATGTGGAAGATAAATACCTCCAACAAGTAGAAGCTGCAGAGTGATGACAGCAGACTAGGGAATGGTCTTCATATAGCATGGGTGTATATGGATTAGAACTAATCCTCTTCTGTCTAATTGCTTTTTCTTTTACCTAGGTTACTAAGCTAATAAACTCTACCTAGTAATAATTACCCAGTCCAGAGCTCCTTAAGCTTTTTCTATTCATGGACCCCTTTAGTGCTTCTTAAACTGTGTGTAATGAATCCCTTTGATGTTCTGGTCAAATTTATGGATCTTTTCTCAAAATAATACTTTTAAATGCGTAAGATAAAATAAATGGTATTACAAAGGATATGTTATTTTGAAGAAGTTATCAAAATAACATTTAAAAAATAAGTTCACAGATTTCCTGAAATCTATCTATATGTACCTAGGATACTACAGTCCTTAGGTTAATAATCTCCTTTTGATCTGGCTCAAATTGACCTACTTGTGGCTTGCCCTGGACTGATTCTAATACTTGGTATTCACTTGCCCTTTCATTCATTTATGTATTTGCTCTGATCTAGGCCACTGTTTTTTAATTTATAGCTAAATTTGTTATCTAGGCACAAAGCCCCAGAGTAGTCACTCCTGTGAAAGCCAAAAATGGAATACCAACTCAAAAAAGCTAAGCATTGTTTTAATTCCCAATTATGCTCTTTCTTCTTGAGAGGGAACACTTGAGAATTTAGCCTTTCCTTCTCTCCTCATCACCAATTTTATTCTTCAACAGCATGCCATGCCAAAAAAATGTAATTTTTCTTAGTCCAGGGCTATTGTTAGAATAAAATGTCTACTTGAACCATTGATAACTGGACCCACTTAAATCTTAGGAGATAAAAACTTGAAGATGAGTATGGAACCAATTGAAACACTGAGACCTAGACTAGAGGATCTTGCATTAATTTGAGTCTTTTACAATTCAGTCTTTATTATGATAGCTTTCTGGTTATCAAAAGAACTAATACTGAAGTGTTTTTTCCCCCTGACTGTGTGGAGCACAAACATCATTTATATGCCACCTAAACATGTGAACACATCCAAAAATCCTTTGGAGCATCAGTCAGCATTGGGAGTTGGCACGGTGCCTGCATTGTTATTCTTGTTCCATTATGATGGAAATAATAGGCAAGAAGGAGACAGAAAACAAGGGGGAGGAGGAGAGTATACAAATGGGTGGCTATGAGCCTTGTGTTTCCATTTCATCTTACTGGAAAAGCAGACAGATGCATGGGTGGATTATTAATACATGTGGCTCAAAGTGTTTTTTTTCAAAAGGATCCAGCTTTTTTTTTTTTTCTTTGGACTGGCTCACCTAGTTTTTTGCAACAAAATGTACATCTTCCAAGAAGATTTCTCTGCTACACTAAACTCTGGGGTGATTAAACAATGGCATCCTGGAGGTGTCTTGACAATAAAAAGTGATGCAGAGATCTCATTTTTACATTCCAACACATTCCATCCATAAATCCATAGATTGTTTCTTATTCAAATAAAGTTGTCAAAAATATATGAGATGGGACCAAAATGCCAGTCAAGGAAAGCTCCAGAAAAGATTATAATTCAGATGACCTCATCTACCTTTCTGAACACTTATGAATCTGAGGACAAATAATCAAGAATAAAATACCACAATTAGAAAGGGTCTCTGGAGTCACCAAGTACCACCTATTAATAGGTATTCATAGTGTGCCTAATATGTTAACAACAGCACCCTGACTTGTGAGAGAAATTTCATTATTTTCATAAACTTTTTATGTCAAAGTCACACTTAATCCTACTGGGACTTAATTTATTCTTCTATAAAATGGGTATGAGGAAGGAGGGTGTGTGAAACAAGAAGTTCTCTCAGTTCTGGTTTAGCACAAAATCTATGCAACTATGAATCTGTAAACCAGAGAATTTTAGGGTAAGAAGGGAAATTATAGAACATTTAGTCCAAGTGCCTCTTTTTATAGTGAAGCAAACTGAATTTCAGACTGGAGAAATGGTTCACCCAAAGTCACATGACTCTTTGACAGCTGTATTACTGGACCTCAGATCTACTGACTTCTAAGCCAGGAATTCAGCACTCCCTCCCCAAATTATGTCTGCTGCTTCTTTGGGTGCCTATTATTGTCCCTATTTTATAGAGGTGAAACTGAGATTTCTAAAGGTTTAATGATTTATGCACTGTTGCATAGTTGGGTAGCTTTAGTTATAAGATAGAAAAGTGGTTCTTTTTATATTGTTCTCCTTTCAGCAGATTACACTTTTGCTAGACATTTTGGTGGATGGAAAAAAGTACTAGAATAATGGGACACTTCACAATGCCCCGTTTACTCTTGTTTGGTAACAGACATTGACAAACTAAAGTTTGTCTGGAATATTATGTGACTGTACTGATGAAGGGTCTTGAAATAGTTTTGGACAAGGGTTGACTTGAAAAATAAAAGATATAAGGGAGTAATGATATATGCCTTCAAATAAATAAAGACATGGAAAAAAGGAATAGATACAATTTCTATGTGTGTGTGGAGGGCAGAACTGATTTAGTTTCTTCTAATATGGGAAACATTTTCTAATGATTATAGATATTTGAAAACTTGAGGAGCAAATTCCCCTCAACCAGACGTATCTCAAAAGAGATTAAAGAATAATCTTTGGGCTCTTTTATAAGTAATTCCCAGTTCACTTAGGAAGTTGAACTTGCTGACTTCCAAGTTCATTTCTTATACTACGATTTTTGACTTTATGACAGAATTGGTTTGAGGACTTCTGTTGTTCATCACCTACTCAAAACCATTGCTCACAAGATGACCTAGTCCCTGTCCCAACATGTATACTTTTCCCAGTCAGCCAGAAGGCACATTAGTAGTGGATAGAACACTGGAATATGAGTCAAAAAGATCTTGTCTCAAATAGAGCCTTAGATTAGAAAGGCAAGTTATATAACCTTTCTATGCCTTTGTTGGCTCAACTTTAAAATGAAGGGTTTGAACCCAATGACCTCTAATCCCCCTGATGGCTCTAGATTGAGAGTTTTATGATTCTACTCATTTAAAAAAACATGGAAAATAAAGTACCTAGAAAAGATATTTCCATGTACATGTAAGGTACATTTTCTCGTAGGTTACCATACCATATGGCAAGTGAAAAGGTGACCAAGTAACAAACATGGAGGGCAGAGCGTCAAGTTAACCTAGGCACTTTCCTTTGCCCAGACATTTTTGGTGTTGGAGGCCTGATGAAAGCAGACAGTGGGAAGCCCTTCCTTCTGAGGTGCTCAGGTCTGATCATTCTCCCAGCTATCCTATTCCAGCACACTTATCACACTTGTTGAATAAGGAGTCACCAATTAAAATCCTTCTGGTTAGGTGTTCAATCTCTAGCCCTTTCCATCTATATTACAACAGACTCTTCATTTGTATTTCCTTCTCCTCCTTCCATAGCCCCAATTAGAATATGAGCTACATTAAAGAAGGCTTACTTTGCCTTTCTGTTTATATCTCTAGTGCTCAGAACTAGAGCACATTGGTTGGCACATTGTAAGCCCTTACTAAATGCTTTTTCACTCACTCACTCACTCACTCTTTAATTTTCTCATTCAATCATTTGTATCCCCAGCAGATATATGTGAATGGTCATGCCTATCCATGTCAAATATACAAAATACACACAGGAAAGAGCATGCAGTTAAGGAAAAACCTGGCTAAAGAAACTCACTCCGCAGACAATGCTGGAATGCTGACATCCTTTCCTGGTGTCCTCAGTTCTTTCCTATCAGCTCTACTTCCCATCTTTGCTAATGACATGTTCAGCAGACTGCTCTGTTATCATCTACTGTACTTCAACTCTTTAGGGCCACATGCCGAACCCTCTGCCCTTACCTACTAGGGAACAGTGGCTATGTATAGCTGAGTCTGCAGACCTATATGTTCATCTGAGTATTAAGATAATAAAAACCACCAAAAGGAATTCACCCTTTCTCATTGTTGTATTACCCTGATACAGTGCTGATTTAGGACTATATTTTTAGACAACTATCTGATTTAGGGTTGGGAAATCCCCTATAACTATATTCACAAATATTAGTATGAGATTGTGTCCTTAAAATTTGTTTTACCTACTCTACATGAAGCCTCCTTGCTATAAGTATGTAGAGACTAGGTGACTATTTGAATCTTATTCTCAAGATTCTCCTAATCAACATGTAAATAAAATTAAGAGTCATAACAGAGGTCAGATTAAGAAAGAAAGAGGATTATTATCCACCCCTTTGATGCATATTCCTCTTCTTATTATGTATAACTGCTATCATCAGAACTTTTGGGGTCTCTCTGTAGTAAGTTCCTAATAAAGATTTGTTGATTGAGATCAATTGGCTTCAATTCAACCTCTTTCAGCAAACTTTCCCTAATAATTATGATCAATAAGAATATCTTCCTTCCTGCTAATCCATAGCATATATGTTTCATATATATATATATATATATACATACACACACACATATATTTAATACTATATATCTGGTAGATAGGTGTTTTTACTACATATATATCTCTATCTATCTATCTATCTATCTATCTATCTATCCACACACACACATATATTTTTCTACCATTATATAGTTTTTAATATATATATATATATATGTAGTTTCTACTACATATTAGAAATATAGTACAGATATATGAGTGTATACATATATATGTGTTTGTCTATACATATATCTATAGAAACACATGTATCACTCAAGTATGTTCTACTTAGTACCTTTTAGAGGCAGCTAAGTGGTGTAGAGGATAGAGTGTTGGACTTGACATCAGGAAGATGTGAGTTTAAATCTTGCCTCAGATACTTTCTACCTATAAAACTTTGGGCAAGGCACTTGACCTCTCTCAGATTCTCCTCATTTGGGAATAGGAATAACAGCACCTATTTCACAGGGTTGTTGTGAGAATTAAAGGCCAGAATATAACTAAAATGCTTCGCGAACTTGAAAGAAAGATAAAAATATGAATTATAGTTTATCTAAACTATGTTTTAGCACATAATTGTTCACGGTCAGTCATTTTCATCTCTTTAGGCCTCAGTTTCACTCTTTGTAAAATGAGAAGTTTGGATTATATGACCTTTCTTTTCTCTTCCAGTTCTATTGTGATCTAAATTTTTCATCTACATATCCGTACCTATTTCTCCAATGGAGCTAGCACACATCTAGATAAATAATACAAGTTTTAATGTAAACTGATTAGACCTGGTCTGAACTCATCACAAAGATGAGCTTTGATTTTACTTATCTTGGTTTCACTCTGGGGAAAGATGATGAGAATAGGAAATACTCATATCTGATGTTGGATTTGAAAGAAAAATGCTACTAATGATAAATCAATAAATTCACCAAGCAACATTTCAGACCTAGGGAAAAAGGAAACTGATTTACAAAGCCTTTCTATGGGTGGAGTTGATCTGCAAGTTATACCTCTCAAGTGCAAGGTTGGAAGGAATGATTATGATGAAGGCAAGCCTGCCATCACAATTTAAGCAATCTGGCAACTCCAACAACAGTAATCAGTAGAGACGGACAGAAGGGCATCATTCTGAGCTGAGGTCAGTGCAGGGCAATTCTTGTCTGACTGCTGTTTCTGAACTACTAAGTGCTATCTTTTCCCTAGAAGGTGGCACAGGCCAAGTCAACTTTGTTGACTGTCAGAGTGGGAACTTCCATTGTTTGGCAGATGAATGAAGCCTTGGCACTTATCTCAGTAACCCTTGGATTCCACATTTGCCATCCACGTCACAGTCAGCCACAGCTGCCAGCTTGGAAGGCACGATGAGTATAATTGTGTTGGCATTTCTCCAGCACCCTGAGGAATCATCACTTGTGATACTCTCCCTACTTTTCTGCCAGGAAAACAGAAAGGTTAATAATGTAGTGCTTGATTGCTCTGCTGCTCTCCTGGGTGCGGGTGTGCTTGGTAAGAGGGAAAAGGAGATAATTCATGAGTCTATATCATGTGTGTAATATACATGGAGATATAAAAGAGAGAAATTGTGGCATGGAAGGGAATCAGGATGATTTGTTGGAAAGAATACTAGTTAGGAGATCTGGCTTCTACACATAGATTGCTTATTAGCTTGCTGAGTGATCTTCAGTGGAACACAGCCTCTTCAGCTCCATTTTCTCATCTGTCAAATAAGACAATTATCCTTTTAGCTCTAAAATTCTATGACTCTGGAGGTGATTCTTGCTTTAGTTTCCTAATCAGCTAGACTATGAATTCAGAGTCCTACAAGCTACCATAATGAATTACCTGATCCCTCATGAAGGTATAGAAGGAACATATATATATATATATATATATATACAGGAATATATATAAGGAATATACAAGGAATGACAACATAGACACACCAATCCCTGCTTTCAAAGAACTCACAATCTAGTGGTAGACACAGCATGTAAACACCTATATCTAAGCAAGTTATATACAGAATAAACTGGAGATGACCAACAGAGGGAAGGCATTAGCAATAATGAAAATCAAGAAAGGCTTTTTGTAGGAGGTAGGGTTTTATCTGAAACTTGGAGAAATCTAGGAAAGGCTTGAAGAAGAAGTGAAGAACCGCTTCAAAATGATGCATATCCATCCTGTCTCCAGACCCCGTTGTTCTTCCTGACTTCAGAGGGAGAACAAAGTCAACAGTCTTACTTTAGCACCTCAATAGTCCAGTATTGATTTATTGTTTTGGCTAATTCTATTAGGTTCCCCACCAATCAGTTTTCTGTCTTACTCCAGGTAGTTAGAGTTCTTGCCTAATAGCCTGCTCCCTAAATCTTGAGGGTCACTATATTTTCTGAAATCCAAATCCTATTATCTATATGATCTTATCTGGTTCCAGGCATTAGGATCTCCTCAATTTTGGACTGCCTTCCTTGTTGCTTCTTTCTTTAGGAGTTTTCTTCTGGGGATCTTTTGAAGAGGTGATCGGTGAATTCTTTCAAGTTCGATTTTGCCCTCTGATTCCAAAACATCAGAGCAATTTTCCTTGAGGATCTCCTGAAGGATGCTTTCCAAGTTCTTTTTCTGGTCATGGGTTTCAGGTAGACCAATAATTTTCAAATTGTCTCTCCTGGATCTATTTTCCAGGTCAGTGGTTTTTTTCAAAGGGATATTTCACATTGCTTTCTATTTTTTTGTTTTTTTGTAACAGTTTAATAGTATCTT
>CM053594.1:278714441-278762534 GCA_028646575.1 Pseudocheirus occidentalis | reverse complement strand
GTGTTTGTGTGGGAGCTGTGGTGCTTTGCTGCTTCTACGCCACCATCTTGGCTCCGCCCCTAATTGGTTGATTTTTTTAGCTTTGTGAATCTCTGCTTCTAGGGGGGAAAGCTCTGTCCCAAATCGCTGGGGTTTTCACAGTTGCTGGAGCTATTAGGGGGGTGCCACAGCCCCCACCAGCTTTTCTTGCTGAAAGCACTCCCCAGGACCACCACCCAAGCCCACAGTCTGGATCCAGGCCACCCCAAGCAAGAGCCCTTGGCCCTGATTATATGTCTCAGCTCCCCTGTGGGATCTGCAGGCCAGAAGCCCTGAAGCAGCCAGGTGGAGGACACATCCTGCCCTTCCCCCACAGCTTCCTTGCCATGGGGGCAGATCAGCTGGACTGCTTTTCCTCCTCCAAATTTACCTTGAAAGCTTAACTTTCACTTACTTTTCTCTAATCTTTGAAATCCTTCCTGGCTTGATAGATGTGAAGATTGCTCAAGGTACTGTAGATCTGTTCTCAAGGGGAAACTCATGCTGGGGCTCAGCTCCTCTCCACCGCCCTGTGGCCTGACCACAGTTTCGGTTTTGGGATAGGCTTGCTTTGGCTCCCAGCCTGTGCAATGGGTCCCTCCTGCTGAGCTACCTTCAGTGGGAGATGTGTTTTCTGTATTTTTGTGAGTTTGTGAGCTCAAAAATTTGTTTAGAGTCATATTTTATGGGTATTTAGGGTGGCTGTGTGGGAACTGCGGAGTTTTGCTGCTTCTACACTGCCATCTTGGCTCTGCCTCCATACTTGGTTCTCAAATTCAACCTACTTTTGAACTGATACACCTGCATCTCCACACATAGAGTAACCAACTTTTGGACTCCCTCTTCTATTTGAACACCTTGTCTTTTACCTATGCCAAAGGTTAGTCAATCAGCAAACATTTCTTAATTATTATTTATTTTATTATATATGTAATATAATATATCATAATATATTTATTATATATATTATTTATTATAATTTATTAATGATCTCCTCTGTACTATTAATTATGCTGAGTGCTAAATGCCAGAAGAAAATTAACCCTTACTCCTCTAGAACTTTAAAAGATCAGAAAACAACATGTATACACAAAGGTATATACCACACACACACACACACACACACACACACACACACACACACTATGTGTGGAAATTAATTGGGACAAAGCTAAATGTATTTATAGACCTAATAAACTTAAAACTTTTACTTTGAAAACAAATTCTTAATACTTCTTATCATCTCCTTTTATTGTAATAATTTGTTTTTCAATTGATGTAGCATTAAGTACACAATATTTTGACACTATTCATCACATTGGATATTTAGCACACCTTCAATGAAACATTTCCCAAGTCTCCTCTGACACAAAAAAGCAAAAAGAGTCCCAGTTCTAATAAAGATATATTATGAGAAGAGACCATATTTTTAGGATGATAGACAAATTGCAAGACTTTGGTCTGGAAAGTCAGAGGGATGGTTAGTTATATTGAAATAGCTTGACAAGTCTCTTCAGTGACAGAGATGATGTAATCATGCATTCAGAATTTGAGGGGAGTGATAGAACCATTCTTTGTGACATTTTACTTGTTGATGCTACTAAAAAGGTAAGTGTAAGGCAAGGAGTAAGGTCAATAAGAATTTATATTTTATCTATTCATTCCAAAAATGCAAAAAGTAGTCCCCGCCCCCAAGGAGCTTACAATTTAATTGTACAGGAAAAGATTATCACTAGTATATAGAAACAAGATATATACAGTAAAAAAATGGGGATAATCTTGGAGGGAAGGCACTAACATTTAGGAAGACTGAGAAAGGCTTTTTTGAAAAGAAAGTGGGATTTTAGATGAGATTTTAAGGAAGTGAAGGAGGCCAAGGGGTAGAAGTGAGAAGGAAGAGAGTTCTAGACATGAGAGAGAGGCATCCAGTGAAAATACATTGTTGTGGAGAGACAGAGTGTCATATTCAAAGGGGAGGAAGTAGGCAAGTGTCACTGGCTCAAAGAATGCATGGAGGGAATTAAAATATAGAAGACTGGAAAGGCATGAAAGAGCAAAGCTATGAAACCCTTTAAAAGCCAAACACAGGATTCTGTATTTGATCCTAGAAGCAGCATGTAGTAAAATGTTTTCATCGATGAGGTTTGGGTTAGTAGGAGCAGTTACCAACTAGGGCAACGGTGCTCAGAGTATGTGACTCAACACACAGGAGATTTTGAGACGACCAGAGAGAAAAGCATCCTTAAAGAAAGGGATCTTTGCTTTTGCTTCTTTTTTGTTCCTGAATCTACCACACAGTAGGTACTCAATATTTATTGATAACAAGAGTTCAGTTCAATTCCGTGGGCCAAGAATGTATAGAAAACATATTTTATACCTAGATTAAATACTAAGAAGTAGTACAGTTTCTGTCCTTAAGGAGTTTATAATCTGATAGGGGAAATGAGATTTATACACATGAAAGAATTATTAATGAATGACTGCCTTGTCCTAGTCACCAGTCCTCTGTGTGATACAAAAGAATAAATGCCAGATGTAGAGCCAGGGGACCAGGATTCACACCCCACTTCTGCTACATATTACCACTTCATCCTAGGACAATTCACTTCCTCTCTCCAGGTCCTTCCCATTTATTTAAAAGAGGAATGGGCCTGATACCCTCTAAAGTCCTATGGATCTTTTCTAATCTAGGATCTGTCCTCTTTCTATTCTTTTCAAATTCAAACCGTGGGTGTTTCAGGATCCAGTTGCTGGAGGGTGGGGGCAGTGAGGAAATCTTCCAAGTAATCAGAATGTGAATAGAATTGAGGGCTTTTTAGACATACTCTTTTATCTGTTTTATTCATCAAGCAGCAATCCCTTTAACAGCCAAGAGTATAATTGAGAGGTTTGGGGCAGGGAGAATTGATTTCGATAAATGTTTTATTCTTTTACCAGTAATTCTCTTAAGTGGGCTTCAGCGAATTACCTTTGTTATGCAGCTGTTGCCACGGAGAGCGTCATAATAACCAGGGTCTCAGCCAAGGAATTTCTCAACTAACTGAAGGGAGGGAAAGTGTCCTTTCCCAGAGAATCAGTTCTCTACCTCAGCAACAGGGGATAATGAAACACACATCTGTATCTACTTTTCTGCAAAATTAAGCATTCCAGGAAGGCCTGAACTAGATACATGAAATGAAATTGTGACTGTAAACTCATAGCCAGACTCTTGGCAAAGGAGGCGAACATTATTTTAAGGGTCCTTAGCTTCCTGTTCTCTGCTTTTAAATCCACATTAGGAGGTACTCCTTTCTTCTGTTCTCACATATCCAAATCTCTCCATTTTTTTCAATCAAATGAAAATTCAGATATTTTATTCTCACACTGCTGTAAATGTTTCCTAAAAAATATAGTCCATAGACTTTCGAAAGACTCTCCTATATTACCTTCTATAACTTGTTTATTTAAAGGATGAGATAGCTAAGATCATTAGTTATTTGTGGAGATTGGTGTTAGAGGGTAAATCTTCTCTGGGGAAAGTAAGCATCCTGAAAAAGTAGATCCTTTTTCTAGAGAGCAGTAGTATTATAGTCCCATATCTTGGAGTAAACTGCCCTGTGTCTTTGGACAATTCATTTTTCCTTTGTGAGTCTTAGTTTTCAGATCAGGGCTTGGACTATGATCTTTGTAGTATCTACTCAGGCACTAAATCCAATGAATTTTTGAATAAAACCCTCACGGTAAAATTTCATAGATTGTATTAGGTGAATGGGAAGATTTTGGGGGTTTGAATCAAGGAGAGTTATTTCAAGAAACCCTTCATTCCTTCATTCTTCCCTTTCTCCCTCTCTTCCATCACTTAGTCTAGTACATCTCTCTCAGGGTTTACTCTACCTCTTCTCTAATGTCATTGGGTCTTTCCCCAGTTTCAGGTGTTTTCTTCTCACAGCTATTAGTAACTAGGACTCAGGTTGATGGAGTATAGGTTCTGAGAACTCCCTTGAACTCTCCTCGAATCTTCCCACTTGATCTGGTGTTCCCTGAGGGCCAAAACCTTCCATTATCAGTATGAGTGAATCTCTCTTACCCTTAAGCTAGCCTAGCCCTCCATTGTCTGTGAACTCAAGGTGTCACAGACACCTTTGATTCCATCAAAATCATATTCTTTTGGTTCCTGGAGTCTGACCCCAATCCCACTGAGATTCTCCCTAGACTCTTCCTCAAGATCCTCCCTGGACCCTTTCTCCCATCACCCCAGACTATTAAGCCACCCTCAGATCCCTCCCACTGTATATAAGATCCATCTTGCCTCCATGAAGGGGCTCAGATTCAACCTAGCTCAGACTCAGTCTGTATCAGATTATTCTGGCCTGCTTGTCACTACAAGCATCATAAATGCTTAGGCTCCTTAAGAATATGCCCAAGATGGTGATTCTTTAATAAACTTTGCTTTACTTTGACTGAGAGAAGACTTGAGTTGAATTCATTTGGCAGAACCCAGTCTGTCAGTGTTTTGGGTTCTAAAGCATGCCTAACCCTAAACCTCAACAGGAAGTACACTATTATAAGCATTTCTCCTTTAGTACTTCATGGTCACCTCTCCCCTAAAGCTCCTTGATTATTTGGAACAGTGGGCTCAGATCAAACACAGTTTTTATACAGCATTGTTCCCACCAAGTTACTGAGTGCAACTGAGTGTTCATCTCAACTATACTTGGACTGAGTCTTAAAAGTCATACCTCACTTCATGAGGCATTATTGTTGTGCTCACTGTAACCTGACTCTAGCATAGTGATGTCACTTATGCCCTTTTCCAGAATGAAGAACGCCAACCATTATTGTGTTACCTACTAGGTCTTAACCAATCAAGTAATAGTCTTAGCAACCATTAAACTCATATAAACCAAACCAATGCTACCTAATAGGCTATCAATTATTTCTGTAACTCTGGCAATGTCACTTACCTCTTGTATTTTTTTCTTTCTTTCATCCTTTAAATGATAGGAATAATACCTATTATATCAGTCCTCATAGGATTGTTGTATTAGCTCATAAAATGATAGATAAATGTTTCCATGAGGAATGTCATGTCATAAATTATAATTCAGATTAATATAGCCCATGGAATTATCCTTAAACAGCAAAGAATTGAACATAAATAGAGCTTATTCTGAAAATTAGAGAAAAGTCAGAATGTTTTTTTTTTAATTCTTCCTGTCTCCACCCTTACTTTGACTCCCTATGGAACTGTTTGCAATTGTCATTAGCAGCAATATCAAGCCAGTATGGCTCAGGCCTTTAATTTACTTAAGGACTGGTTGTCTTCAGGCTTACAGTACTACAAAACCAGCTAAGGGTAGATCTTCAAGCTAGATCATTAATATACTCTCTGTGGCTATTTGCCTTTTGCATTGTCTGTATCCTAATTGAGGATATTTCTCAGTTCCTATAGACCAGATGACTTACTACTTATTTCCTGACCATTTGACCTCTTGCTTTATTTTGATCAAATAATTGCTGTCTCCTAATTGCTGACTACCTGATTAGACTCTGGAACTTGCATCCTGTTCTGTCTTTCTAGACTTGATCTAGATTTCTTTTTCTTAGTTGGTCTCTGCCTGCTTGCAACTTTACATTTTATACACCCTTTTCTTTCCTTATCTCAATATGCTGCCTGGCCTCCTTCAATTAATATGACAATGGTAAAAAAAATAAGAACAAGACACTTACCTCTATAAAATGCTCTAAGATTTTTAAAGCTTGTTACCCATATTGTCTCATTAACTGCATGAAATATGGGCTATTATTATTTCCCCTTTTTTTTCTTTTCAGATAAAGGAGCTGAGGATGCAAATTTTAAGTGTTTTGCCCAAGGTCACACAGTAAATGTTTAAGGCAGGATTTGAATTCATATCTTTCTGATTCCATGCCTATTTCTGTGCTCACCTAAGACAGCATTTATAACAACCCCCTCATTTTACAGATGAGAAAAATTAAAAATTAGAGAAGAAAAATAACTCATTTAAATTCAAATCCATAAAATTAATTAAGCCCCTCAATTCACTGATGATCATGATTGTCATGACAAGAATAGATAAAGATATTAAACAAAATATAACACTAATAAATGTTGGATGACCATAGAGCTAAATATTCAGTTACATGATTTCTATAGCATGGTTTTTAAAACAAACTGACATTACTATAAGCATTTTATTCATTAATAGTTACCATTTGAAGATTCTTTTGGAGTAAATTGATGCCATCACACATCTTAACAGATCTGGGTAGAAAAAATTGGCAACTACATCTAAGGTAACATACAAGGGACTTCAGTTAGCTGTCAATTATCTCCTATGTTCTGTACACCAATTTGTGGGTAAATGGGACATTCATATGTTCAATGTAAGGTCTATGAAATTTATCTTCTAGTTCACTTGAAAATATGTCTTCTGATCTGGAGAATGGAAGATATTTCAGTAGAGTATTGATGGAGCTGATAATTGGGTTCAACCATTTTGGAAGGCCATTTGGAATTATGCTAAGAAAAATTACTAAAATGCTCAAGCTATTTGACTCAGCAATCCCATTGCTAGACACATATAATCTTTAGGAGGTGAAAAAGGAAAAAAGAGAAAGGTTGAATATATAATAAAATGTTCCTATTAGCATTTTTAATGTTTGAAAATTACTGGCTATCAATTGGGGAAAGAGTGAACAACTGATGACTACATGGGCAGCAAGGTTGGCACAGTGAATAGAGCACCAGCCTTGGAGTCAGGAGGACCTCAGTTCAAGTTCAGCCTATGACACCTGACGTACTTACTTGCTTTGTGACCTTGGGGAAGTCACTCAATTACAATTGCCTTGCCTTCTCTCCTCCAAAAAAAAAAAAAGAATTGATAACCATGAAGAATTCAGAGAAATGTAGAACGACTTATATGAACCGATGCAGAAGGAAGACAGCAGAATCAGGGAAACATTACACATTATAATTATAATAAGATAAATAGAACAAAGCAACCCGAAGAATGTAATTATTAATTGTATTGATCATGTATTTTCTATATATTGAATTATATATTATTACCTACCATAAGCAAGATTGAACCCAAGGAAAAGGATAAGAAACTGAACTTCCTTTCCTTCTTTGTGTGGTTGGAATATTTAGTTATCTAAGATAGCATATACTTTGAGACTTAGTTGATGTGTTTATTAGTTTTCTTTCATTTTGTGGGTTTTACTCTCTTATTATATTTAATTTTTGGTTCAAGTAATATTTTTTTCTTAGTAAGGAAACAGGTAGGGACATAAGAATATATTTGGGAAAGAAGGTGTTATTAAAAATTTAAAAAAATTAGAAAATCAAAAAATGCTTCCTGTGCATATTTTGTTTGAGTTTTTATTAGGAGAGAGGAGGGGTCTAAATATGTGTGTGTGTCTGTGTATCCACATACACATATAGCTTTCATCTCTCTTGTATATACATATACATACATACATACATACATACATACATACATATCTATAATCATGGAGAGCTGAACTTTCTGGCATTTAATTTTAAAGTAACATTTTTATTCTTTCCTTGAGTATCTCTCTCCATATATGGCAACCTAGGTGGTAATTTGCTTATTCCTATTCCCAGTTCTTTCACAATGCCAGAAAATGAATCATTGTGGTGATTGCTTTGGACCTTTACAGATTTTTGGCCTTCCAGAGACCCATATTAAAACAAAAAAAAATGTTTCAGCAAATTATTATCAGTTAAAATTTTAATAGGGAAAGATTTAAAAAGTACCTGCTGAGACAGAGGAAAGAGAAAAGGATGGTTTTATTTATTTAATTGTAAAAATCTGTGGAATAAATTTAATTGCTTCAGTATTAAATCTCTTTCATAATAAATCACTTTTAAGTGTCAAAAAATGGAAAAAAAATGGGACAAGGAGGGTACTCTACCAAAAGTCAAACTTCATTAACTGCTTGCATTGCCTTTAGAAGGCCCTGCACCTGTTATACTAGATTAGATATTCTGGAAACTCTGAGTGAATTTTTGATTATTGTTCAGAAAAACTCTGCATGTAAGGCTAATATGCTTGTTCCCTTATTTCAGAATAGAAGACACTGATCATTCCCTTCTTAAAGCCAAAATTAGAGCCCAGGAATGATTTTTCTCTTTTCCTTTTCTTTTTGTCCTAAAAACAAACCAAAATAAATATCTAAAGGAGCTGTTCCCCCATTTCCACCACCCCCCAGAAATGTGGTCTTTGTCAGACAGAAAGTGATTTTCAAAGTGAATTTACAGAGTTGATATCGGTGGATAATGAACAGTGTAATGTTCATATCCACTATGGGCTCTCACCAGGGGTGAGGTAAAGTCAAATAATGGAATCTCAAAAATGCTATCATAAAAAGAGACTGAAGGGTCTGTGATGTTCCTGAGTGTGCCTTAAAAAAAAACTGGGGGGGGGATTCCATAAGTGGATTCACAAAGAAATTCATGAAGCATAACGGCTTTTTGATGGGAGGGGATATGTACAGTAGAATTCTTTCTTCCTCATTTAAAACTACTCACCAAAATTCATTTGTCAGAAATCTCATATGGCCTTGAAGCTGATCATTAGATGAAACAGAATAGACATTCAATCAAACTAGACACATTTATAATGAATCTATTGTATGATAGTTACCGTGCTAGGCATTGGAAATGCAAAGACAAAAATTGTCCCTGTCCTCAAGGAATTTATATTCTACAGGAGGAACCTGCATATAAATAAAATATAAATATGTTTTGTTGTTGTTGAGTCTTTTCTACCCCTTTGTGACCCTATCTGAAGTTTTCTTGACAAACATACTGGAGAAGTCTGTAATTTCTTTCTTCATCTCATTTAACCAATGATGAAACTGAGGCAAAGAGGGTTAAGTTGCCTTGGTTAATACAGTTAGTAAGTATCTAAGGCCAAATTTGAACATAGATTTTCCTGACTCCAAATCTGTATCTATTATGTATTGATTGTGTGTGTATGTACATAATACACATATACACACACATATATATATACACACAAAAATGTACAATGTAAAAATATAAAAATAATTCAAAATATAAAGTGCATATGCATATGCACAAAATATGTGTACAAATTACCTATAGTATATATGCATGTATAATGTGAAAAATATGAAACATAATGTTTATATATGCAAGCAAATATATATGTATACACACACATATAGTTGATGATGGGCAATGAAATGACACTAGTAACTGAAAGTCTCAGACAAAGTTTCATGTAGAAAATAGCATTTGAGCTGAGACTTGAAGAAAAGTAGGCATTCTGGAAACTAAAGATGAGGAAATAATGACTTACCACATAGGAGACAGCTGCTTATGGAAGAAGACTTGGGGATCATCTGTTCCAACTCTTGTTTCTTTATATATTTTTGTAAGAATATTATGAACCATAGTGGAACCTGACATTTCTTTGAATTTTTTATGGCTTTGCTATATTTTTTTCTTCACAATAAATATTCCATCTTCCACCTTTTAATATCTAGAGACTTCCTTTAGCTGACCTCCCTGAATACTTACTACTACCCTTTCTACAATGTGGCATCAAGAGCTGAAATCAATATTCTAGCTGCAATCTGATCAACACAGAGAGCTGTGGGAGTATCATTTGCTTCATACCCTTCTACTTCCTAACCTCTTCCACAACATATCTGTTGTTCTATGATGGCCATCCTTTTACTATCCAACCCACAAGAAATTTTTACTCTTTCCCTGCATCTTTTCATTCTGATAGGTGAGTTTTTGTCTTCTGTTGCTGGCATACAGGTACCCATAACACTTCCAAGCCACGTACATTCTATGTTACCATTTGTACCACAGCTTAATTTTTAGTACCTTTTATGCATTGGATTCCTCCATTAGAATGCTAAGCTCCTTGAGGATAAGGTTGATCTTGTTTGCTTGATTTTGTGTGTCTAGTGTTTTATACAGTACCTTGTTCATAGTCAAGGCTAAATCAATATTCTATCTATCTATCTATCTATCTATCTATCTATCTATCTATCTATCTTTCTTTCTATCTATCTATCTGTCTATCTATCTATTTTTCAACACTATCTTTTATTATGCATAAATATTTGAATTAATATGAGACACATTGAGCTAAGTAACAGGCCATGCCAGAAGAAAATAATTTTCTTTTCTTTTTTTTTAAATACCCGACTTCCAGAAAGGCACAGCATATATCATAAACTCAAGAGGCATTCACCAAAGATCTCCCACTTTCTACTACTTGTCTAATTTATGCATCAGGAGAAATAACCAAAATTCCAAAATGTTTCTTTTTGTTTGACATTTTTATTTCACAAAGTGATGAGTGCTCAAAAGGAAATCTCAGGCAGGGTCCCCAGTCAATGATCTATGTATGTGGTAAGAGAGCCATTGCTATTATCAATGGGGACTTGGCTTCATGGTGTTTGGTTTGTTTTTTCTTGGTATGGAAGCATCTCTTGGGAAGGCCTGGAATGCCCATCTCATAATTTTTAATTATGCCACCCAAGTTTAATGGCTTCCTAGTCTGTTCCCTCAAAAAACTTATGTCAGTGGGTGGCATCTGAAAAGCCAGGTGAATTTTTTTCAGTGGCAGATTGAGTTGTGGTAAATGAATAAATCAAGAGAATATTGTGCACACATGTATTATGTATGTGTGTATGCATATGTAAACATACACATGCACACACATGCATATGTTTCTGTGTGTTTGTATATGTATTTGTGCATGTATATATGTATATGTATATATATGTATATGTATATCTATATCTATCTATCTATCTATATATATATATATAGTATTTTATAGGAAAAAAACAGGCAAAATTTCATATGTTATCCTTGAATACAAGACAGGGATATGGGGACCTCATGATGATATACTTAGATTGATTCAAAAACTAGTTGAATGATTAAAAATGAATAGTCATTAATGACTCAATACAAAATTGAAGGGGGGATGTTAAGTGGATTCTCCTTGTCCTGCTGCTGATTTTCAAAAATTTGAATGAAAGTTTAGGTAGATGATTATCAAACGTGAAGATGACACAAATTTCAGATTAGAGAACGTAATTAAGATAAAAAAGATCTCAATAAGCTAAAGTAATACACACAAATCAGATAAAATTCAATAAATATAAATGAAAAATCTTATTTTGTGGTTCAAAAAATCAGCATCCCAAGTACATGATAGGGAGGAATGGATAATCAGTAGATTCTCACTAGTTTATTAGTTTCTTGACAGTAGGGACTGCCTTTTGCCTTTTTTTGTATTTCCATTGCTTAGCACAATATCTGGTACAAATAGGCACTAAAGAAATATTAATTTACTGACCAATTTATGAAATCTGAGGATTTTTGTTGAATTTCAATTTAAATGTGAGCCGAAAGTAGGATATTAGAGTCATGAATCTATTCTGATCTTAAGCTACATCAATAGAGATAAAATAGAAATAGAAATTACGAGGAGGTTTTGATATGTTCTACACTGCACAGATTACATCTGGAGTACTAGGTTGAATTATAGTGCCCAGATTTTAGATTTTAGGAGGAACACTGCTGAGATATCTAAAAGAGGTTATTCAGGGTGTTGAGGAAATGGGAGATCATACTAGCCTTACAAAAATTTTTCACAGCACTTGTGGGTATTTAACCTGGAGAAGAGATGATATGGCATTTGGGGGTGAAGGAACAGAGTACCTAACACTAAATATCATAAGTAAATGAATAAAAATAATATACTAAGTATTTACTAAACCATGGGGGATACAACCACAGGCAAAAAGATCTTTGCCTTTAATGAACTCTTGTTCTTTTTTTTTTTAGAATAAATATGATATATTTTTCCAGTTAGGAAGAACTTATTTTCTCTCCTTCCTATACTCCACAGCACTGAATAAATAGTACAACAACAAAAACTACAAAAGAAAAGAAAATAGAAAGAAAAATTAAGCTCTCATAACAAATATGTATAGTCAAGGGAGCCAAATTTTTGCATTGCATGTATCCAAAAATGTACATCTAATTCTGAACTTTAAATCTGTTCCCTTTTTGACTATAGGTGCATCATATGTTTCATCTTTTGTCTTCTGGGCTCACAGTTTTTCATTGCTTTGATCAGAATTCTATAATCTTTCAAGGATTTACTTTTTCTTTAAAATATTGTCATTGCATAAATTGTTTTCCTGGTTCTCCTCACCTTCCTCTCCATCAGTTCATAGGGGTCTTCTGAAGTTTGTCATATACCACCCACTTTATAATTTCTTAAGATTCAATAATATTTATCACACTAATCTATAATACTATTTTAGCCCTTTCTCAATAACGGGCACTCCCTTTTTTCTTTCTTTTTTTTTGCCGATACAAAAAGAGCTGCTATAAATATCTTTGTACTTTTTTAACCTGTGATCCCACTAATATGCTTAGTAGTGTTATAGCTATGTCAGAGGCTATTCAGAGGTTACTGACATTTGCTCCATTGTTTCACATTTCCTTCCAAAGGAGCTTATATTGTAATGGGAGAAGAAAACACATAAATGAGTTTATTTAAAGCAGGGTAAATTAGGGGATGGGATGTGGTAAAAAAAACAACTTTATTATTATAATGTTTTATAATGTTATAACTTTTTTATTGTTATAGCTTTTATTGGAATAATAATTGGACATCATGAAAACATTATAGAATATTTGGATTTAAATGCTGTTGTACCTCTCCAGTGCTATGTGCCTTATCAGAAAACACCTATGTGTAGCTGTTGTGTCCTTGCTCCCTGGAAACTGCCTATGTGTAGTGATTGTCTTTTTGTCTCCTTATTTTAACTCTATAACATAAAACATACAGATGTTTGAGAGAGCAAGACATGAGAAGCTCAAAGATTCTTTGGGACCAGGGAATGCTGATTAAGTCTCTATGCTCTCTGGATAGAGCTGAGACAGGATTGAACTATATAGAAGAAAATCAGTCACGAAAAGAATCAGGTGAGTAACCTGTGGTTCGGGTCAAACATAGTGAAGGCACCGAACTATATTTGAGGTCTGAGAACTATAGGTGTCTGGAAAGCTAGGGAACTGTGTTTGTCCCTAAACCAGGCAATGACTTGGGTGGATTAGAGCTAGCCCAACAATCCTGATCTCTGAACTAAGTGTTTTTTCAAGGACATATTATCACCCAAAGACTTGGGGAACAGTGCTGCAGTCAGGTAATATTGTGTTAATCTCTCGCTGAACTTTTCCATCTTTTTCTATCTCATTTTCATATATTTCTCTCCTCAAAGAGTAATAGAAAGCAAAGATGGACTGGGTATTCCACATAAGGTGTTATCTTGAAAATACAAGGTTATATTTACTTTCAAAATTTTTAAGGGGAAATACCCAGTGAAGCCATTGGAACTGTTGTAAATAATCATAGAAAGGCATTTTAGAAGGGTGGAAAAATCAATGAAATTTCATACCTAAAACAGCTCTCTCATCTTATAATTCTGATTCTAAACTTTCCTTCCCAATAGACAGGAACTTGCTTTCCCTGACATTCTGATAAGACTTTCCTTGTCAGGCTTCAGAAGGGGCAAGAATAAAACCTAAAAAACTGAGAAATAGTAACATTGTTCTCTAAACCTTGGTCAGGTTGAAGTTGCAGAAATAAAGATAAGTAAGGAAAAAAGGGATTTTTTTATTGGCAGAATATATGGCATAATAAACTAATTAGATAACAAATTTGTTACTAAAATGTAATTTCTTTACTCTGAATTTTCCAATTATAGTTTCAGTATTTTTGTAAATGTTGAAATATTTCAGGGAATGTTTTGGGATTTGCAGCTATCTAAGAGTAAGGTTACATGTGAAAAGCATTTAAGATCTTTTTTACTTTTCCTTAACACATTTTCACCAGGAAGGTGAGAGATTCATTTAGTAGATAGGGATTTCAACTCCTAGAGAATGCTAATCAAAGCAAAAAAAAAAACAAAAACAAAAACAAAACCAATTTGTAGTTCACAGCCTGTAGGTCTTATCAGGTGAAAATTTGATTTTTGGAGAATACTGCTATATTTTCTTCTATAAACAATTGAAAGTCCTTAATTATTTAGGTGAATTAGAATTAGTCACCTAAATGAAACTGAAAGAAGCTGTATAACTAGATGTATCAAAGTTTTGCAATTAATTGGTAGAGCTTGAGAAATTTGGATAGGAGAGATACAGTAGAGTTTTAGATTCAAATATGATTGTTAAATAAAGATGAAATGAACAAAAGAAAAGTAACTGAAATTCCAAATCAAAATGTGAAAAAACTGTTGGAAGTTTTCAGGGATTTAATCAAAGTCCACTGAAAGAAAAAAAAACATTTAAGCAAATTAAGACAGGAGGAGAATGGGTGGAAAGTTAAAAAACATGGAATGTATTTGTATTGACAGTACAAATGGAGGTATTGTGAGTAAAGGGTTTGAAGTTATAGAAAGTGAAGGTTAAGGTTTTTTTTTAATTTCATTGATATGAGAAGGATACAAGAAAATTTCTTAACCTATAAATTTGTGGAAACCAGTTAGTGAAATATCAGTTAGTGATGTCAGATATTATATATTCTATAAAGTTACATTTACCAAATGGAAATTATAGCAATTAATTTACAGCATGAATTTATTTGAGTATAGCAGGACTATTAGAAGGGTGTATTCCAATCTTTAGAGCCTTATGGACCTCAAAAGAGGGTGGTGTAAGAATGTGAGACTGCTACCATAAATCTTTAGATATGAGTTAAATGAACACAGTGGAATATATCGTTTGAAAATTTTGCAGCTAATAGACCTTGGGAATATTGAGATTTTGGACGACAATGTTTGTGATTGTAAATCCGTATTTGATTTTTGTCCTAAAATGAAATTATAATTTATTTATAATTAAACAATTAAGTAGTCTCATTTAAAGTGATTTTTCCAATTAGGGTAATCATGATATTTGATCCCCTTTATGTAGATCAGATTTTAATGTAAAATACACCTGAATTTGTCATTAGGGAAATATTCTTAGAAACTGCATGCATATTAATTAAAAGCATAATTGCTTTAAAATTACTTTATATTAATTTTAATGCAATTATTATAGAATGCTCAATTGATAGATTCATGAAGCAATTTTATATGTATGATAATTGGGAAATGCATTCATTCAACTGAATTGACAGGTGATAATTTTTTTTGATATGTTTTAAAACCCATAAAATTATTTTTTTGGATTCTGTTTTTTTCTTATGTTGGGATTTTTGAGAAATCATTGAAAAAGAAATGTCATTAAGTTGAAAAATGAACCTAGAAAGTGATACAATTGGATCTTTAGAAAAACTAATTTCCTAATTTCTCTTTTAATCCTGATGCTCTCAGATTATGAATTGTGCTTTTAAAGAATGTGGTCATGTTAGAAAATTTTAAAGTCTCTATTTGGTTTTATTTTGCTTCAAATAGATAATAATGATAACTTACTTTTTTTTAAAAGTACCACAGACCTAGTGAATTGTTGTTATATGTAGAAGTTCTTTGGGATCTTCCTTTTGGGCAGGGTTCATAAAATCTTATCAGTCTTATCAAAAGGATAATTTGAAATTTTAAAATAATGAATTGGTTTACTGAGACCCTTAGATTCCTCCCTTCCTCAAAAATACAGGCAGCATCAGAGGAGCAATAAGTTTATTATATGAAGTCTAGTTTTTTTAATCTGATAGTTTGGGCACTTTAAATAAAATTATGAACATGTATCTATAATAATATATGTTGAAATTACATCTTTGAGCTCACTTAATGCTGAGAAAGCCTTGGTTTTAAGATTTATTTTTGCCTGAGGAGTTAATGAGCAGTAAGGATATCTGTTGTTTCGAAGCCTCATGGTAAATAACCATCTTTTTTCTTTTAAAATTTTGATTAAAATATCACATATCCACTTATCTGTGAAACTCCAAAAAATGATTGTTTTTAATTTCTATGACTGATTTCTTTCTAGGATGGATTTAAATTTGAAACAATGAGGAAGACCTAGTATGTGCTTACTATTGTTTCTGAAATAATATAAACACAAATAAATGTACCTGGTTATAAACTGTGGTTAATGAAACTTGCTATTAGGAGTCAAAGCTCTTTGGACTGTATTTTGGGATTCTTCAGAGTTTTGATTCCAAGTAGGTTTGCCTGAATTGTTACAGTCAGTAATGAATCATTCAAGGGAAATGGCATGTGATGACCAAAGGGAATGTGATCTGAGAATTGCTATAAGTAGATATTTGTGCCTGGGAAGGTAAAAAAGATGGATAACCTTTAATAGGTAATACTAAGCTTTTCTTGACTCAGTTTTCTACCAGTATTAATAGAAATGTTCCAACCTGGTTAATTCTGAGCCTGATTATTATACCTTTGGATAATGTGGAACATTGTTTTATGATTGACTATTCTAAAATAAATATTAATTATGACTTTTATCTAGAATCAAACAGAGCTAAAACAGCTTTTTCCTTTAATGCTTATGTCAGGATAGTCTGTGTCTTTGAAGGGACAGTCTTGAAAGTGTTATAATCATATTCCTTCCTTTTTTGTTCATAAAAATTTCTATAGCCATGAAATGTTTTACTCACACAAAAATATTAATTTGTGTGTGTGTGTGTGTGTGTCTATTCCCTCAGGGTTTGAGAGAATGGGCCATCCCTGTGTATGTGATAAGAGAGAGAGAACATCCAAGTATGAAAGTTTGTACTGTTTTTAATTTTAATTCCTACTGTTCTGAATTTGTAGCCAATATTTGTGGTCAAATTCCTGTCCCAGCAACTAGAGAAATGAGTTCTTTAAAGTTGTCATCCATCGTCTTGCTAATGACTATGCATTTTATGTGTAGTATCAGGTCTGCATAGCATCACCTCTTTTCTAGATAACATAAGGAAAATAAATAGCATCAAAGTGTGGACAGGACAAAATAAGCAATAAATTCTGAAAAATGGGTTAAGGATTTCAATTAGAATTGAAATTGAGGAATAGAATGGAGGAATTTACATATAAAATTTTGTTAGTAATTATAAAAACATTTTAAATAATATATATTTTTTCCTTTCTTGATGTCTCTGTCTGATAATTTTAAGATACAAAAGACTTGTATTTTATGTCAGGCCCTTATGTATACATTTAAAATTCTTTATTCGATCTATAGCTAACATAATCCGTATCAGATATGAGCTGCAGGTAAAAATAGAGCAAATGGTATTTCATGGGAATTATAGCTTCATAAATATTTGTTCTTCTTATAGATATATTGTTACTAAGGTTAATTTCATGAGGTTTGAACTTTTTTTTTCTTTTTACCACTTCAATTAGTTATTGGAAAACCAAATTTAAGAGTATATGTTAAGCCATATTAAATTGTGTTATTCTATCCCTAACAGATTTTAGTAGTGTTATATAGACCTGTGTATATAGCTTGGCACCAGGGAAATGGATCTACTAGGAGGAATACCCATATGGAACTGCCCTGAGAATAATGCCTATTCCAGATTTTACAAGAGGAAATGTTTCCAAAGATCAGATGGCTCCATAGACAGGTAAGACTTAAAATGAAAAATACTGATTAAATAGATATTTGGAATGGATAACCAGGAACAAGAGAATTTATGTTATTCAATATCAGTGATGATTATTGTATTACACTTGCTCTAATTTTTCCTAATTTTTGTGTTTTTCCTGCAGACATCTGTTTCCAAATTCCTTTTATATTTTTTTTTCAGGAATCAGGGTCATTTCTCTTGCAACTTTCTGTTTATTAAAACCTATCTTCTGATAATAAAAGCTTCACCTGACCAGAATCTACATTGTGAAACAGTGCTGTTAACTTTTTGACATTCTTCAGGTAGAAGCCAAAGTGGAGTTTGAGCTCCCCAAATTCACCATTTGTTAATTCCTTTAGCTATGTAAAAGACAGTTTCCTTGATGTTGAATTTTCTTGGTAATATGTAAATCTTGCTCTCCATCAGTCTACTCTATGCCCTTAAAATATAGCTTAATCTGCAACTTGATTTAGTTTACGAATAGAGTCTGTTTTGCTTATTTTTTTTTCTTCCTTAGAGAATGTATGAGATTATGGCATTGCTTAGCTAATTTTTTTCAGCTTTTATAAGGAAGCATGAGATTATGGTTCTTAAAAATAAACAAAAATTTTTTTTGTTATACTTGTTGGCCATATGTACTTTGCTCTTGTTTTCAATGCATGGGTAATCTTTTTGCATTGTGTAGCACACTTGTTTCCTGTGCATGATGCTACCTGAATTTCATTCTTCTGTCCATGAGAAGTTGTTGGACTTTTGCCACCAATCTGGTCCCTATCTTTTCTTAAGGGAATTCTATCAAGTTCTAGATAAAATGAGTAGTGAGGAGGTCATCTACACTGACTCTGTTTATTCTCACGAAATTCCTTTAAACCTTAATTTAGCTGTCAACTTCAGTAATAGATCTTCTGCTAGTTAGTATAAGAATATTTAGCTTTACAACCCCAAAAGGGGGTATTAATGGGGAAAAACTTTGTCATCACAACAATTTATAAACTTAGACTGGAATTATCATTTATAGTAGTAACCTTTTTGGAATGCTTGGAACTCAGACTTTATTGAATATTTTGACTTACATGCTGATAAACATTTCAAACAACTCAAGTTCTTTATCTTCAAACTGCCTGCATGTAATTGTTATCACTTGTGTCCTTGTTGAACTTTATATAATATAAAACTTATAAGGGTTAGAGGGAATGGATCATCCCTTTTCCAGTTCTTCCCTCTTGTAAACAATTTGATAAACTTTATTCAATTTTTTTTAGTTGTGGGTTTATTCTCAACCAAAGCATGTTTGGAATGTCTGCAAAGTTAAATAAGTCTTGTGTCTAGGCTAGGAAAAAAAGAAAAAATTCAATTATTTGATTCAAAAGAAAATTCAAGTATTGGATTTGAGGGTACCAGGGGAAAGTATCCAGGTTCTGGTGTGAGAGAGATATAGAAAATATCTTGTCTTCCAGAATAATGACTCAGAAATGTCCAGGAAGAACAATCTATCCTATGGAAGAGAGATTAAAATTATCTTTCCCAGTGAACAAAAATAACGGAGTGCAATATTTCATCTTAATATATAGAAAACATAGACAACTAATTTCATGTTGATGTATTTTCCTTAGCAGATGTGACTTTCCTCAGAGATGTAACTTTCCCTTTCTAGAAAATTCATTCTGCCTCCCTTCAGGGGATTTGGCTTTCTTGTCTAACCACACAGAGAACATGACTGTCTACAGGGAAGTGGGAGAGGAAATTGAAGCAATAGATTAAAAAAAACATACAAGATTGCATATCTAACTACTCTGACTAACAACCAGAAAGAGGACATGAGACTTCCACAGGGAGTTAAAGGAATCAGTAATCAGTTCTGATCCTCCAGTATGCTTTCATTATTTAAGGATATGGATCATAGACTGCTACCTTCACTGGTAGGAGTAGTGCAGCAAAAGATCATCACTCCTCTGACAGTTTTTCAGGGCTTATCTTTTAACAGCTGCTTCTGTTTTGGTCTCTCCACTTAGAATCAGTTCCTCTTCTATCTCCCTTACATTTTCTTGTGGTTCTTTTACCAATAAGACCCATCTCAGATCATAATCAATGAAATTCTAGGTGGTCTACCCTTAGTTCAAATCTGAAGCTACTTAGAGATTAAAGAGGACTTAGAAACAAAAAGTGATTCATCAGCATATATCCTCAAGTTTCTTATTGTTTTCTGAGAAAATTTTCAAAAAATGTTCATTTATTTTTAATATTCATTTAAAAAAAGGAATTCCAAATTTTCTCTTTCATTCCTTCCTATTCCCCAACTATTGAGAAGGCAAGCAACATATCAGTTACACATGTGAAATAATCAAGACTTTTTAATATTAGCTATATTGTAAAAAAAAAAAGAAAGTGAAAAAATATATACTTCAATATGCACTCCAAGTTCATTGGTCCTCTCTTTGAAAGTGGATTTTTTTTTCCTTATGAGTCCTTTGTTATTGTCTTGAATCATTGAATTGATCAGAGTAGTTATGTCTTTTACAATTTATCTTTGTTCCAATATTACTATGCAAAATTTCCTTTTGGTTTTGCTCCCTTTAATTTCATTGATTCATATAAGTTTTCCCAGGTTTTTCAGAAATCATCCAGCTCATCATTTATTATAGCACAGTAGTTTTCCATTATAATCATATTCTACACCTTGTTTAGCCATTTCCCAACTGGTGGGCATCCCCTCAATTTCCTGTTCTTCATCACGAAAAAAAGAGCTTTAAGTATTTTGGTACATTTTTACAAGGTCCTTTTTCTTTAATATATTTGGGATACAGACTTTGTAATATTTAGAAAAATCTTTTGGACAGAATCTAAAAATTCGATAGAAAAATATATTAATCTATATTCTATCTAACTACTTGTGAAGATAATTTTGATAACCTTAGTCAATTTAATCAATATTTATTCAGGTCATAGTTATTGTTGTAAGAATAAGATTTAGGTAGACTTCTGTCAATCAATCTACCATGAATAGGTTATTATTTTGTTTGTATTGGATTTATTAAATAGATTCATTTAGTGTTAGTTAGATCTATTCTAAGAATATGTATTGGCCTGGGTTAAGAACCTAGTGCATTAGAAAAACCTCCTCCTTCCCTGAGTAAGTTATACTTGAAATAAGCTTCAAAAGCCTTAATAATGCCTCCTAACTCCTATGAATCACTTCTGTCCACTGCCTAAGAATCTTTACTTCAAACCACTACTTCCTTGAGACCCAAGATACTGTTGATCAAACATTAGGGTCCTATGACCTGTGAAAGGTCCTGAGATGTTTTTGACAGTGTCTTATGATCTTTGGTAAGCCCCTGCTGAGATGGCCTGCAGTTGATGACCTGTGGCTAAGGATCTACGAAAGACTTGTTGGCTAATAGGTTATGATTTGGAATATTTTCCTTACCCAAACCATAAGAATCCCCTGCTTCTGAAATTGACCAATCATAGAATTGTAGCCTCTAATTCTACTTTTTTATACTCCCTCAATGGCTATAAAAGCAATTTTTATTCAAGCAGAGGGGTCCTTGACCATGAGAAAGGTCTTAGACCTAATATATAGTGACCACTTGTTTCGCTCATAAATTATAATGCTTGAATCTCTTTTGTTATAAATTAACTTTTGTTATAGATTGCAATTGTGTGGCCCACAAACTATCTAGAGAATGAACTGCCTCATAAAACAGTGAGTTCCTCTTCCCTTAAGATTTATAAGTAAGACCATTTTGTGGCAACATTGTGGAGTCAAGAAACTAGCAAATTATGGGTTAGATTAGATCAGGGCTGCACAGCCTGTGGCTTGTGGGCCTCTTGCAGCAAGCCAAAGGATTTCAGGCAGAACACAAAAAATGTAAAGGAAAACATCTCTTAACATTATTTGCAGGCTGCCTGAGATCTTTTGACATGCCAATGAGCTCTGCTATAGGTTGTGCAGCCCTGGATTAGATAAATCCTGGATTCCACTCCGATTCTGAGCTTCCATAACTCTAAGGATCTTCTGTTGAGTATCAACAACAGGTTACACACTGCTGAGATGTGAAAAGACAAAATAAACCACATATTTCAAGTTCCATTTTATTCTATGATGTTTAGATGTTTTAGGACTTAGAAAAGATTTGGTTATACAAAATCAAAAAGAATTAGACCAAGCAACTTATTACTGGGGGGCAAATTGTGTAGCATACATGATAACTAATATAGGAAGACGAAGAAGATAAATATCATGCAATCTTAAATCCAGGGAAGGTCGCCTAGAGGAAGTAAAATTGGAGATGAACTGAAAGGGGAAGGAGTAGGATTTGGATAAGTGTTTTGTTTGTTTATTGTTTGTTTTCAATAAAGGGAGGAATATCAAACAGGTTAAAATAAGATTTAAAAAAACAAAGCAGTTGAAGTAAGAATGAACATTCTGTGCATTGGTGACAATAAAAAGAATTGTGGAATATGTTGTTAATGTTGAAGGGTACTGACAGTCAACATCTTATAGGGAAAAGATTTCTTAGATGGAATCAGGAATCCCCCATATAAAATATGCTACTGGCTGACAATTGACTTTATCTCTCATATTTCCAAATTCCTTTTTTTATGAAATTAGGAGATTGGAATATCTAGTGCTAATATTTTACTTACTCTATGAATTCCAGTCTTCTGGTGACTAACACATCTTACCGGATGGGCATACTTCCAAGCAATGCCTCCTCTCTCCATCATCAATATCTCTTTGACCAGAGGAGGTGATGGTTTCCCAGCAACAAGATGAGTGCTCCTCAATTTAATTGCCATGGCTTATAGTTTAATGATCTTTGGGATAGAGAAGTCAAGTTGACTGCCAGGTCTGTAGTCTGATTAATTTGACAGAAAGTCTATAAAAATTTGACCTAGGCCATTAACACTCTAACGAAGACAATTGAATCTCTTCAGTTCCTGCAGAACAAGTGTGGTGTTTGGAATTTTGATTATTCTGATTTTTCTAGCCAAAGATTAGTAATATACAAAACAAAAACTTCCCCATGAATTGCTTAAAATTTTGTGCTCATCACAACTTGGGGGACCAAAGTACTCAGAAGCTTTAGGAAAATTTTGATTTTGGCAAAACTTGTCTGGTTTCTATTACTCCTTCCTTTCAAATGTTATTCTGTGCCCTTCTGTGTGGACTGCCCCATATGTAAGTGTGTGATACCCTCACAAATTAGAGAGTCCCTCACTGTAGTACCTTATAAAGATGTGCCTTCCTTGCTTGATTCTCTGAATTCTTTCCCTATCATCTCTTACATAGATCTCATATATAGACTGTACAAACATCTCTTACATACATATACATCTCTCACATCATGTTTTTTTTTCTAGAAGAGGATACTGTAGTTAAAACAAATACATTGTAGAAGTGCTAAATCGAACTTTTGATTTAGAACCAGTCAGTACATTAGAGATCATCTAGTCTAGATTTTGCAGATGAGGAAACTAAGGCCAACAGCCATTAAATAATTTGCCCAAGGTTACAAGGCAGAAACTATCTGAGAATAAATTCACTTTTTTCAAATGATTTAATACAATCAATTTTATCATGTGATTTTTTTTCATTTAGAAAAAGATGTTACAAGTTTGACTTCTCTTAACTATATCTATGGAATGGGCATATTAACAAAGAACTGCCATTCAACGTGTAATGTGAAAAACCATCGCAGGGAATCAGGATCTCAGGGTTCCATTCTCTGCTTTGTCATCAACTAAATATCTGAAATTGGGCAATTAATTTATCTTTCAGTTTCATCCTGAATAGCAGCTGTTTCAAATCTTTTTCTTCTTTCCTCAAGTCTAATACTATACCCTCACAGATCTTACATATATCATATGGTTTATCTTCCTAATTCCCTATGATGATTTCTTTAGCTTCCTCTTTTGTCACAGGGGAGAAGATTTTCTTAACCCTTCATTAATGTAAATTCCTTTATTTGTGCCCTGTTTCCCTTCCCTATCTTTTTGTTGGTAACATTGCTTTATTAAGCACCTCCTTGCTTTCATGTACACCTTTAATGTCTCTTTTCCCTTTAATATATGATTTTTTCACTCATAGCCTGTCTCAAAGTCTAATTTGGCACATATTTCAATAACATTTGTGATATATTATTAAAATAAAATTTATTAAAATAAAATTAAAGTAAAATTAATGTGAATTCCTTAATATAATATGAATTCATTTTTTTCAGGAAACTGACAAATGGAAATATAAAGGACATCATTGATTGGACCATAATGCAGAATTCAATCATGAATCTTTTGAACAAAATGGTCATTTCTGTTTTCTTTTGGAAAGTATTCTTTTCTTTTTTTAAGATTAAATGTTCACTTACCAAAAAAAACTTTTCCAAATTCTCTCTTTCCATCTATCCCAAGAAATATGGTACTCATATTCATGTGAAATCCTATAAAATATTATCCATGTTGCAAAAATAAAAGGAAGAAAAATAAGGAAAGTGAAAAAAAATACTCTTCAGTCTTCACTCAGAGTTCTCTTTTTGGATGTGGATGGTATTGTTCACCATGGGTCCTTTTGAAATGTCATGGATCATTGTATTGATTGCAGTTGTCTCCAAGATTATTGCAATATTTAAATTGTTGGTCTCCCTGCCTTCAATATTTCCCCAATTTAATGTAGTCTGTATACATTTGCCAAAGTGATATTCCTAAAGCATAATTTTGATCATATAAGCCACTTATTTAATAAACTCCATGGTTCCCCATTTCCACTAGGATAGCATATAAACTTATATGTTTGGCTTTTAAGGTGTTTCACAATCTGAATCTAAGCTATCTTTTGAGGATAATTATATATTGCTTCCCTTCTTGTAATCTACATTTCCACAAAGTTGCTTTACTTTCTATTCCTTATATTCCTCATTCATCTCCCATCACAGCCAGACTGTCCAGTCTAATGGTGTGTGGATAAATGTTTAACACTTGGCTTTCTAAAAAAAAAATGAAAATGTAAGCATGACACAGTTTTACCTTCATTATTCACATTTTCTTCATTTCTTTCTTGAGTCTAGACAATCAATAACAACAACAAAAACCCAAATCAGATTTATAGTATTTGCCAAGTTTCAAAATGTTAATCCTGATTATTTAGTAAAATGCTCTTCACTATTAGTTTGAGATTTCTCCAGTAAATTTTTACTGTCACCTGTGTGGAAAATTGATCTTTGTCTTAACTTTGCATCTTAAAACCTCTAGTTTCTTTCAAAAATCAGTTCAGTTACTTCCTCCAATATGAAATCTTTCCTGTTCTCCTTACTTGGTAGTACTACCTACTCAAAATCACTTTATGTTTGCTTTGTATATATTATCTATGTAGCTGTTTACACCTACACATGTATAAGAACTTGAGTTCCTTCATCATATTGGTTGTTTTTCAGTGTGTGTTCCCTAGTTTTTCAATGTCTTTTGAACATGGTGATTCAGAATTGATTAAAATACTTGAGATATTTCCTGACTAGAACTGAGAACAGAGGTGTTATCTCCTTTCTAGTCCTGGATATTACCCGTCCCTTAATACAGCCGCATATGGCATTCGTTTTTTTTTTATTGTCATCATGCTGTCAATTCATATTTATTGAGTTTATAGTAAATTAAAACCCTTCTTTTCCATAAGTATTATGAAAACATTGTCTAACAATGCCTCCCCAATTTTTTCTTTGTGAAGTTGCTTTTTGAACCCAGGTATAAAATTATACATTGATTTCAATAAAATTTGATTTTGTCAGTCTAACCTATACACGTCTTTTTTTAAAAATATCTTGCAGACAGTAAGTTAAAAATCCCATATCTATGAAATTTTGATATGAATCTACCTTTATGCAAGCTTTAGATTATAAATATTAAATAGGATAACCAAGGACAGATCACTGGAACACTAAGTGAAAACCTCCTGCCCAAGCTGATATTGATCCATTAATGACTCCTCTTTGTTTCTTGTGATTGGGCCAGTTCTAAAACAAGCTATGTGTATAATTTCTACCCTAAATTTTCACATCTTTTCCATATGTAAAACATTAAATACCTTGCCAAATGTTTTTCTAATGCTCCCTAACCAGAATTTTGTAGTTTCTTCCTTTTTAAACTCAAGGGAGGAGTAGGTAGAATAGGTGTTTTAAAGGATCCTTAAAAATGTGTAATTCAGGGCCATCACTAGGGTTTCTTTATCTGAAAGAGTTCCATTAAGTAGAAACAACTTAGAGCAGGAAAATAAGGTATTAAAGTTACCTTGTTAATAATTACCGACTTTTAGCCAGCAACCCTGAATGTTTTCTCAGGCTTTTTTCCGTCATGGGTACTAATATAAAATAGCTACTAAAAATACCTCAAATTGGATATCCATTCATCCTCTTTTAGACAAAGGAAATAGGTAGAATGGATTACCTACTTTACAAGGTTGTAAGCAATACATTTTGAAAGGAGTCATATAATGTGAATTTGTAATAAATTTCTACCCCCTCAGCACCCAACAAATATCTTAAACTGTGCTTAATAAGCATGTCTTGAATTTAATTGTTTAGAAAAAAGAATTGGTATTTATATTATAATTTACCCAAAACTTCATGCTCTAAAATGTTTAAGATAAATAGTCTTAAAAGCATTCTTTAAAAAAAAAATCAACAAATATTTATTGAGCAGGTAATATGGCAGGCACTGTCCTAGGTACTGATTATGATGAAATATATAGGAGAGCAATACAAGATGCATATGATACTTATGAGGTACTTATGAGGGAGGTAAGGCCCTTAAAATGCTAAGAATAATACAGAATGGTAGATACCAAATGCCAAATTAGTGGTATAGAGAGTAAGTGTTCTGAGCCATCAGAGAAAGAGGAAATGTTACTTTCCATTGCTCTAATCAGGACAGGTTGCATAGAAAAGATGAAACTTGAAAGAGGATTGGAAGGATCAAAAAGCCTTCCTTATTGAGGTAGAAATGATTCCTTCCTATGTAAAAATGGTTCCTTTTCCCTCAAATCTCTAAGGCTACTTTCTTTATTTTCATTGAATAATTTCCAACTTATTGATCTTTGAGCACAGTATCTTTCCCATTAGTAGATTGTACACTAGATTGAATGTATGTGTGTGTGTGTATTAGAATCTCAACACCTACCATAATCCCTTGAATATAGTCAGTGCTTAGCCAATATTTAATTCAAACCAGCATCCAGGATAAGGAATTATTAACCCTTTTTTATAGAGTTCCTTCTTTCATTCTAGAGTGGATAAGGACAATGTTAGGACAAAAATATTAGAAGATAGCTGTAAATTTGTTCTAGTACTCAGGTGTCAAGGCCAGCTACTTATATGGACCATGGACTCAGGTGATGTGAAAATTGGTATTGAAGGAATTTTGAAGACAAGATAAGGGTAGACCACCAAATGGGCTAGAATGAATTAGAAAAGCAGACTTGGACTCCTTGATAGTGAATGCACACCAGGAAAGCTAAATGTTGGGGTGAAGCTTGGGTAAATTATGAGTTAGGCCCAATTTGTATTCAAAAATCTAAGAGAGAAATTGTCTCTGAGTCAGACACTATAGGTGGGATATTTCTCAGAAGGAATAACAGGATTGATTTCTATGTATCCCCACCCAAGGAAGTGGAAGTTATTCCATCTCAGCCTTAAAGGGATGGAGGCTATTAGAAAATGGGTGATAAAGTCATGTGATAGGTAAAGGATAGTAACCCTATCCCCTTTGGTTCAATAGTCCTGTCTTGTTTATAACATTTAGAGCTAAAAGGGAATTTGTCGGTTACCAGTCCAACCCTTTCATAATAAAGAGAAGGAAACAGAGATTCAAAGAAATTATTTTTCTTAAGATCAAACATCATGTAAATAGAAGAGTAAGGACTTTAGTCAGACATACTGAATCCATATTTGTTGAACAAAAATATACAATGTTCTCAAGCATAACTAGGAGGAAAAGGGTGGGCTTTCATCTATATTTAAGTTTGTTGCTATTAATTTCTCCTCCAGTGTTTAGGCTAGGGGGGGAAGCTATAATTAGATGCTTGCCATACAAATTAATTAAGAGTAAATACTCTCAGATAAGAAAACTCACAATTTATAGGTCTGATGAGTTGTCCAGAACTCCAAGACATTAAATAACTCGAAGTCATACAAGTACAAGTCAGAAGTGAGATTTGAATCCAAGTCTTGGCTTCTAGGCCAACTCTCTGTTCATTAAGAGAGATAACTCTGCTCCTCTTTATGCATAGTTATGTCTTTTCCTGCATATCAATAACACTGGGTAATGAGTTAAAATAGTTTAGGAGGAAGTATAGGAAGATAAGTTAAAGTAATATAAATAACCTGGAGATACGGTAGTTGGATTTGGTGACACTTGGAATGATGATTTAGAGAGATGGAATGAAACCAGTCAGACAGAGGATGTCAGAGCAAATTTCTTGCAGGGAAAGCTAATGCATTATGAAATATCTTCCTGAGGGAAGGAGGTCAACTTTGCTTCATTTGAATCTGGAAGTGTTTGCAATATATTATTAGGAATAAAATGGGCTTGGTAACTCTTAGGGAATTACAATTAACTGGCCCTTGGACACTACACCAGCCCCTCTTTTTTTAGCTGCACAGTCTACTAGCCACTTATTCTTTGTGAGACTCAGTTTCCTTGTATATATGGTGGGAAAATAATACTTACAGTATTTTCTCATGGAATTTTTGTAAGAAAAATGCTCTGGAAAATTTAAAATAATATACAATATATTTTTCTTCCAGTTAGAGTCATTTTTTTCCTCTATGCATCAGAAAGGGGACCATTCTCATTTCAGTTTTCTAGAGACTACATAACTGGAGTCTTATTTGACTCAGAAAAATAATCAATTAATTAGTCAATTAAGAACCTATATGTCTAACTCTAAGGACATCAAAATATTGTTGTTTACTTGTGTCTGACTCTTTGTGGGGGACCTTTAAGGTGGGATTTGGAATTAAATATGAGTATGCAGCTAATGTGGAAAAGTGAGACAGAAAGACATATTTATTGTGGATCAGTGAGGAAAAAAAAGTTCAGTAGGCAAAGAAGTAAGAGATTATGTACATGTTGTTTGAGGCCCAGTAAAAATTCACCTCATTTCCAAGGCCTTCTCTGTCCACCTCAGGCTACAGTCAGTGCCTTCTCTGAAATCCTATTATTGTCTTTACCTATGTCGTTAAAACTGAAATGTTTCCACATATATTCATGCTGACTTTCTTTCTAGCTTATGAGCTCCTTGAAAGCAAGGAACATATCTCATGTTTTCTTTGTATTGCCCTTGATACAAGGCTGTGCAAACAGTCAGTACTTCATAAGAATAGAATAAATTCATGGTATACCATGGAAACAAGCCTACTTTTTCATTTATCATGAGGTTAGAATTCACATTCCCATTTCCAGCCTGTGATTCAAACTCTATGAGCTCCTACTCTCTGAAGGAAATCAGACATAGGGATACTTCATTAGGACATCTCACCATTTTCCCCATAGTGTCATTTCATCTCGAAGAACTACACGACAGAGCCTTAAGCTGGGATTAGTAAACAACTAAATTGACTTTCATCTTGCCGCACAGTACACACTTTGGAAGGCATTAATGTTGCCTTTCAGAAGTCTTGAAATAGTATTTTATCCCACACTGACAAGAGAACAAAGGGTTTCTATTTTTGAGCCCTTAGCTTTCTTTTCAGGGGAAGAAAATACTTTCATGCCATGAAGGTGATACTTGCTGTTTGGTAATCAGAAGCCTTGAAATCACTAATGACTATAGAAAACGGCTGACTCCAAGAATTAGCCTGAGGCCTCATAAGACCAGATATAGGCCAGATTGCCAGAGATGTTACCCTTATAATTCTTTCATATAAACTTTGTCCTTGTGTTCCTGAAGTTGCTTTTATTAGTAAATGGCTTTTCCTGGTCTACTTGAAGCCTCAATGTCTACACATGCAAAAGATAGCTGATTTTCAGCCTATAAATTGCTTCCCTCTATAAGAAAGAAAAAGGAAAAACAAAGAAAAAAGGGGAAGAAGGATGAAAGTAGGAAGGGATAAAAAAGAAGGTAATGAAAGAGGAAAGATAGAAGGGAAGGGAGAGAGGGAGGGAAGAAAAATGAAGACATTTTATTGGTCAGCTCAGTTTAGTCAAGAATGTTCCATTTGGTTTCAAAAGTAAGAATGGATATATGTCTTCAAATGGAAGCAGGTATCATAAGATATGAGAGTTGGGACAGGCCTCGTTGACCACCTAGTCTCCATTTTCTAGGAAAGAAAATTAGACATAAATGTACTAAGTGACTTGTCAAAATGAAAAAAAAAAGCATTAAATAGCAGAATTTATATTCAAACATTTTCTGCTTCCAGATTCAATTTTCTTTTTGAAATCCATTCAATTCCATTAATTCTTGAGCAGGGCACGCAGGTAACTCATTATATTAATAGTGGTCTGTATTAGTGAGAATGCCTTCATAATGAACCATAATGTCCATAATTAACCTTAAACCCATGTGTGTTTGGCATATAGTTTAATGATTGCTTATTGACTGATAATATAAAAGCCATAAGATAGGGGGAATCAGAAAAAAGACAAGACAATCAGATAACTTTTTTTTTGTAGGCTAATAGTATTACATATATCCAAACTCTAAGGAAAGGTAAAACTGAGTCAGATCAGCAGTCATTCATGACATACTGATATAGGAGATCTGAACTATACAGTGAGTGAAAGTGGCGGTGAGATGTCTCCTAAGTATAAGTCCACTAACAATAACTTTCTTGAAGGTTGGTCCTGTCTAGTAAGTTTAGTTTGAAGTTTCTTTCCCAAAAGCCTACAGCTAAGATAAATGGAAATATCTAATTAGAGACACAGAATGATTTACTTTAAATCCAACTGTATTCACAGTAAGGAAATTCCAGGATTCTAATTACATATCTTGGATTTGTTGAATGTGTGATCATTGATAGGCAAATTAATCTACCCTATCTTCAATTTCTTCTTCCACAAAGTATGGATAATTATAACTGAAGTGTTTATCACACAAGGTTGTTTGGATGCTCAAATGGGAGGGTATATTTGACCATTAGGTGGCACAGTGAAGACAATGTTGACCTTAGAGTCAAGATTACCTGTGTTCAAATCCTACTATAGATACTTACTACATGAGGGAACCTAGTAAAATCATTTAAACTCTCTTAGACAAAGTTTTCTTACCTGTAAAATTGGAATAATAACACAACTACTTTCTAGGGCTGTTGTGAGGACCAAATGAGATTACAAGTGAAGTGTATTGCAAATCTAAAAGTACTATATCAATGTTAGCTATTGCTGTGTAAAATGTTTTGTAAAGGTTTAGGTCCTACATAAATATTTGCTCTTACTAATGAATTGTGAAAAAGCCATGGCTTAGAGGAAAATTCAGAGAATAACAGTAAGGAGGACCTGAAGCTTAGGGCAACATTACCCACATCTCTGGATTAAAACATAATGATAATTATAAGGTACTAAAAAGAAAATAAAACAACAAAAAAGTAAAAATGAGTAAGGGAAGGAAAAAAATACAACCATAGACAGCTATTTTGGTGTAAAGGAAGCTCTGGGTTCATATTCAGAGGAAGGTAGAGAGGTTAGAAAAAAAAGCCACTGCTACCCCAAAGAGTAACTTCAAATAGTCACAATGTCAAAAAGAGTTCTTGGAAGGGCTTAAAAAGGAATTCAAAAATCCAACAACACATATTGAAGAAAAAATAGCAAAAAAATAAAAGTAATCCAAGAAAATTTTAAAAACAAGTTAGAAAAACATACCCAAAATCTTAAGGAAGAAAATAATCTCTTGAAATATAAAATTGGGAAAGAGGAATCAAATGACATTATTAGACACCAAGAAATAATAAAACTAGAAAAAGAAGGAGAGAATTTGAAATATCTCACTGGAAAAACAATTGATCTGAAGAACAGATCAAAGAGAGAATATAATAATTGTCAGAGTACCTAAAAGTTATGATTTAAAAAAATGATTCTGAATACAATATTACAACGAATTATTAAGGAAAATTGCCATGAAGTTCTAGAACAAGCAGAGAAAATAGCAATAGAAAAAAAATAACACTGTTGATCACCTTAAAAATATCACAGCAAGAAAACTTACAGCAATACAATGTCTTAGCCAAGTTTCAAAACTCCCAGGTTAAGGAGATAATATTTCAAGTAACAGAAAAAAATAATTAAAGACTGTGGGATTTCACAGTCAAGATTTCACAAGTTCCAACAGATTCTACTTTAAAAGATCACATATCTTGGAACATTGTATTTCAAAGAGCAAGAAAGCTAAGGTACTGTCCAAGAATAACATATCCAGCAAAATTGAATATAATCCTGAATGAAAAAAGGAGGACATTTAACTAACTGAAAGTCTTTCATGTGTTTGTAACAAAAAAGACCAGAACTCAAGTCAGCTAGGTGGTTCAGTGAATAGAGCACTGGCCCTGGAATTAGGAGGACTTGAGTTCAAATCCAACCTCAGATATTTAACATTTACTAGCTGTGTGACCTTGGGCAAATCACTTAACCCCAATTACTCTGCCTTCCTACCTCCAAAAAGAAAAGAAAAGAAAACAACCAAACAAACCAAAAGACAAGAACTCAATAGAAAATTTGATATATAAGATCCAAAGGATCCATAACTTCTCTCTCTCTCTTTCTCTGTCTGTCTCTTTCTCTTTCTCTTTCTCTCTCTCTCTTACTCTCACTCTCTTTCTCTCACTCTCTCTTTCTCTCTCTCACTCTCCCTTTCTCTCTCTCTCTCTCTCTTTCTTTCTCTCTCTCTCTTTCCTTCTTTTTCTCTTTCTCTTTACACACACATACTCACACACATATGTTGTCAGCATTCTTAAAACTCTCATCATTACTATGATATTTTGTAAGAAAAGTTGGACTGAGTTGTGTATGATGGGGTTATTCTAAAAATAAAAATTGGGCAGGAAAGGTGAAAATGGATCAATTATATTATAAAATAGGTTTGAAAGGAAGAACTAATATAGAGGAAGCGGACAGGGATAGAGGACTGGTAATATCACTACCCTCATCTGTGTTGAAGAGGAAATAACATGTATCTGGAAGAAGTCTTAAGTACATGCAGAGTCATAAGAACACTGGAGAACAGGGTGGGGTAGGGACTTTTAGAGGGGTCTGTAGATTGGGATTTGGGAAGGTGTGGGAAGACTATAGCAGAGAGACTTTTGGAGGAGTGAGTGTTTTGAGATTGGATGGATGGGGAAGATAAGAAGAGGACTTTTGGAGGGGTATGAATGATATGGAGTGGAGGGTGAGGAGATAACATAAGGTAACAGAGAGAGGGTGAAAAAAGAGACTGAGAAAGAAAATAGTGGGCAAAAATGAAATGGAGGGAATTTCACATGTAGTAATTATAATTTTGATGTGAATGGGATTTTTACGGCAGTTCTCTTTATGGTGGAAAAGAACTGGAAACTTCAGTTATCCCCATCAGTCGAGGAATAGCTCTACAAGTTGTGTGTAGTTGTCACGGAATACTACTGTGTTAAAAGAAATGATAAACATAATGATCTTGAAAAGATATAGAAGACTTACCTGGAATGGTGAAGAGAAAAATGTGCAAAACTAAGAGAATATTGTGTATACCATATAACATTGTTTATAGCAATATTGTTTTAAGAATGGCTTGAGTGACTAATTCTTTTTAATCATTAAAAATACAGAAAAAAATAAAGCACATATGAAGACACTATATGCATCTAGAGAAAGAACTGAAAAATATAAGTATGTATAGAATAATTTTACACACACACACATACACACACACACAAAGGCACACAGGCACATGCACATTCTCATTTAATGGTAATTACCTCTAGGGTGGCGGAAGTGGGAGGGAAGAAAAAAAGGAAAAAGAAATTTACATGATAATATTATATATTTAAAAGAAATAACCAATTATACATAGTAGATTTGAAATGTCATGTACAATTACATTTTTATTATGCTATGTTATAGCAATGGTTTTTATTCCATAAATTATAAATAGAATAAAAATGAAGAAAGTAAAATGAAGAAAATAAAAAGTCATTTGCTCACCTACCTGTTTCATTGATATGAAGATATATTATCAATTTGAATGATTTTCCCCCTTTGTTTTTATTCTTTAGATGTTCTGATGTGAGAATCTGTGTAAATTTGGTTAAGGTACATATACCATCCCTGACATGTCTGTGGAATCCTACTTAAAGACACTGATTCATATAGGAAAAAGGTAGTTCGTGATAAAGAGTTTTATTCCTAAGTTACCCATAGGCAACAAATTTAATATTAAAGTCAGAGTAAATGATTTTTTTTCTTTCTGATAGGGAGTTAATACATTTCACAGCTGGATTAACCCAACTAGATTAAATGCTTGGGTTTCAGATCTTCCTTCAAATTCTGAGGCCTTAAATTAAAAAAAAAATCAAATATATTTCCCAAGCCTGGTTTTGTCATTCACCTGAGGTCAGCTGTTACTTTGTACCAGTTTGAGTGAACTCGTGTCTTGTTTGCATTTGATATTGGTCTTACCCTTTCACAGTAAAAGTGACTGTCCAGAGATATGAATTAGGGCATTGCTGGATGCTCTTTACAGCTTTCCACACTTTTCCTTGACCAACCGTAAGTATTTTTTGTTACTTCAAATTCCACCTTTCATGAGATGTGTAGGGTAGACTAGAGAGAGAACTGGAATTGGTATCAAGAAAACCAGGTTTCTGTTCTGAGTTTGAAACTAAGATACCTATAGGGAGTGTCCTAGAGCCCGTTCCTATGCTAAAGAGAGGTTATTATTAAATTTTCAGCATGAGTATTTGCCCCTCAGAAACAAGCAAATATTACAACTTAGGATTTGCTTTATGGTTTTATTTATTGTCTACTCTAGATTTAAGAAAGTGATGGAGAAAATTCTAGCAATGTAGATTAAATTGAAAGGTGCACCTACATGCACATAAGAGCACCATACTCATACCTCATCATTTGTTAAATGTTTAACAGCACAGTCCTGAAGGGGGGCCAAATCTATTAGCCCTCCCAGGTCAAAGTCTTCTCATATCTAAGATTTCAAGTTTGGACTAGATAGATAATTTGTAAAATCTCTAGGAGCTTTAGTAGTGAATAAGTTATCTTTTGAATTGAGACATCATATCTCCTGAAATTCAAGAAAGTTAAATAAGTATAGACATGAGCATTTCAGTGAAGAAGATACTTGTAGTTAATAGTGTTAATAAAGAAAGTTTTAATAGGGATTAAATGGAATAAGTCTTCTACTCATGAGGATATGGCTTGGTAGCCCTTTGCTGGGAATCCTTGGCAAGCCCTCTCCAAACTTCTGGAAACCTTCTGTCATCCTGAATGCTTTCCTGTGTTCATGCTCCAAATTCTTTATGTTCTTCCTAAAGTGTAATACACAGAACTGAACATCATGCAATCTGACCAGACTGGAATATAATGAGACAGTTACTGCCTTCACCTTTCACACTACTACTTTTTAAAAAAATTTCCCCCTCCCCCTATATGAAAAGGTATACCATCTCAAGTATACATCTCACCCTTGGATTTTATCCCACCAATAACAAAGTCAATTTATGGATATTCTGATGCCTGATTATCAATTCAATAAAAGCAAAATTAATTAAAATAATTTTGTGGTTTCATATAGAAGAAATTTGTATTAACTACAAAGCAAAATATCCTTCCTTGATTAAGATTTCTAAGTCATTTTACTTTTTACCCATTCTTGTGATATCAAATCATAGAAAAGTCTGAGTAGCAAAGAACAAGATTTTAAATATTTTCATTTTCTTAGGACTGATCACAATGCTGAGCTATCAGTAGGACCTCAATAAAGAGTTGTTAAGTGAATGTATGAATGAATAGGAAGACCTGAGTTCTAAGTGGGATAGCACATAACAAGAGAGAAGATTTCTGAAAGGGGAAGTAGAAGATGCACTGAGAATAATTTGACATCTTTGCCTAGGGCTGGCCCAGCTAACATCACACTGATTTACTCCAAGTTTACTGACATAATTGTGTTGCTTCTAGCTCAGGGTAACTCTACAGACACTAGAGCAAAGTGATTAAAACAGCTGTTAGCATTCTTTCCATGTCATTCTGCAAATTGGTTTCTGTCCCCTTTTGGTTTCTGTCCTCTTTTGGAACTGAGCCAATGACCTCCTTCCTACAAGGAGATGCAGGATGATGGCCTGTTGGGAGGTTGTAGTGGGAATTCCTCTTCAGACCTGAGTTGGAGTAGATGACATCTGAGGTCTCTTCCCAGTCTGTGATTCTGTATTTGATGCTGTCAAATCCAGTGACCTTTTATCAGCTTTTTCTCCTTGTACTTTGGGCAGCATTTATTACTCAGCTCCTCTTCAGAATGCTTTTCTCTCTTTATATCTATAGCATTATAGTGTACTCATTTTCTGTTTCTATCACCTTCACTGTTGCAGAGCTGTGTGTATGTGTGTGTGTGTGTGTGTGTGTGTTTTCACCAAGACTAAAGAGTTTAGTCCTCTGTTCTTCTTTCTTTATTGTCTTTCCCCTAAGAGTGATTATCCTCTAGTATAAATTCTAACATCACAATTAAAAAATAATTCCATAGTCTTTATCCTAATTATTTACATTTCTCTCAGTTTTAGTCACAGATCTTTTCTGAGTCTCTGCTTCCTCATATGTAAAGGGAAAAGTTTAGATTATGTGACTTTTAAGAATAATCTAAACTCTAGTTTATGTTAATTATGTTTATTCTTCTTGATTACCTCGCCATTAACTCAAACTCAAGATGTCTGGAATCAACTCAATATTTTTCTCTCCCTAATTCTAATTCTTCTCTTGATTTCATTATTTGTTTTAATGCCACCTAGATTGAAAACCACTGACCATGTCTTATTCAGAACGCTTGTTCACCCTGTAGATCCAAACAGAAGCTAAATCTTGGAATTTTTTCTCTATCATTTCCTTTTCATTTTTCTTGCCCAAATAAACAAGTTTAGGCTCTTATCACTGCATACCTGGATTATGTTTACCTACTCACGTCAAAATTCCCCATATCTAGTTTCTCTCTCTCTATGTGGCTTACATCTTTATGACAGAATGATTTTCCTAAAAAAACGCTTTCCTCCTAAATATATCGTCCTCCTAAGTATATGCCATCCTCCTAAGTATATCAAAAATTTTAATTGACTCGCTATTGTTTGAAGGATAAAGGACAAATACCTTAGCCTGGCATTAAAGAGCCCCAGTAATCTATTCAAAGCCTACATGTCTAACTTAATTTCCCATTATTCTTCCACAAAACCAAATTCTGTTCCTCCCGACAGATTTGTGGGTCCCCGTCCCAATCCTCTATCCCTTTGCTCAAAACTCGTAAATGTTTAGGTAGCTTAGTGGCACAGTGAAAAGCATGCTGAGCCTCAAATCAGGAATATTTAAGTTTTGTTCCATTTCTAATATTTATTAGTTGTATGACCCTGGGAAAATTACTTTAATTCTGTTCTCAGTTTCCTCAACTGTAAAAGATCATTCCTTCCTTGCTTGCTTGCTTGCTTCCTTCCTTCCTTGCTTCCTCCCTTCTTTCCTTCCTTCCTTTCTTCTTTCCTTGTTTCCTTCCTATAGGGGGCAGCCAGTGAAAATGCACAATCAGCTGATGAAATATTTTTTTGATAGAAAAACAGAGAAGAGACCAATGAGGGGTGTTTGTATAAGGTGTAAGAATACTCTAAAGGTACTTGAGGGAAGAGGTTGGAAGGGCTATGCAGATTATGAACTCCAAACAAATAATTTTATATTTGTTTCTGGAGATGATAAAGAGTCACTGGAGTTGATTGAGGGGTAGGGAGTAGATAATTTGATCCAATCTGTTCTTTATGATAATCTCCTTGAAAACTGAAGGGAGGATGGAATGGAGTTAGGAGAGACTTGTGTAAGGGAAAACAACTTAAAAGTGATCTGTGAATGTGAGTTCTTATAAACTCTTCTGAATTACACTTTCCTCACTTCTAAAATGAAGATAATGACATTTGTATGACTCACATGATAAAATTGCCATGAGGAAAGGTCTCTACAAATAATGAACAATATAAATGTGAACAATTCTTAAAATTAGTTTTTTAAACTACTAAGCTTTCAAATTATACTTGTAAAGTTAATCATGAGCAGCTTTCCTGAGGACTGCTGCTGAGTGTAACTTTAAGGTTCTAATCGCATAGTATTGTGAACTCTATACATTCAGCCACAAACTAAAGTAAAACATTCAAGAAACTAAAGCATGATGTTCACAACATCATAACATAACAACTTATTGTAACAGCAATCATTTTAGCAGATACTTAGTACTTAGTAACTTAGGGCTAATTATGGAAGGTGTGAGCCCTGTCCACCATTGAAAAGGAATGAATTTCCCTGTTGATGTTGAAGAAGGGGATTGGCTGAGACAGGAGGCCAGTGTGTGTATATAAAGAAGAATTCCAGAGACAGAGAGACAGAATTGGAATTTTCCTCCTGTTGGCTCCCATTGGAGGAAGCAGGATTGTACCAGCATCTGGGATCTGGGCTGCTGGACTGAAGAAGTAAGTTAGAGAGAGAGTTTCTCTCCCAGCTTCTGGAAGCTGACTGAGAACTGAGATGGAGTTTTCCTGAGACCAGAATCTGGTGAAGGCCACCTGCAAGGCCGAAAAGGCCACCTGGAAGGCTAATATTCCTTCTGGGTCTTTGGCCAGCTGAACTGCTGGAGGACTGAAGAAGCATGACCAGGATGAGACTTTGTTTGTTATTGGCCTGTCTGATCCTTGAGTTCCAGGCAAGAGAAGTGGTGAAGAATTTGTGATGTGTTGGACTCTGTGAACTTCAGTGTGAGCCAAGGACTGTCCTGAAGACTGGAAAAGGATCTCAGAGCTGCCTACCTCTGCATCCAGGTGACTGTTTGGTGGATTCAGGAGTGAGCTGGGACCATGGAAGGGGATCCAGGGAATCAGAGATAGCACCCAGAGTCAAGATGAAGAAAAGTCCTCCCCTTGGATAAAATTGAAGTTTGCTGGACACCAAGGGGTGGAGAGTTCATGTGGTTTTCTAGTGATTGTACTAGTGATTAATCATATTTAGTAATTGTGAATCTAAATTAGTGACTGATTAAGTTAATGGTTGCCCCATGAGTGGAAGTTTGATTATTGATTATTGAATTGTGAATTGACTGAATGATTAAGTAAGGAAGTTTTCCCCCTGAGGGAAACCAGATGATTATTCTTTTCTTCTTTGTTCTAAATATTGTGGTCACTATAGTGAAAACTGTGTGGCCATACTAATGTTAAGCTGTTATGAACATTATATTGTGGCTTTCTGTGATAAGATGCACTGTTGTGAATATTATATTGTGATACATTGTGAATATTTGCCTTGGTTTGTTATAGAATAAACAGTGTTCACTATACTGTGTAATCCAAACCTTAAAAGCTGTTCACAGTAGTATTCTTTTGGGAATTTTCTGGTGCATGGCATTACATTTATTACTAAGGTAGCAGCATAGTCTCAAACAAAACATATCATTCAGTAAGCCACAATCTCCTCAATCAATACATAGTATCCAAGCATATTGGTTTATAATCTTTCATAGCATAATCGTCACATGGTATAATTATGTTATGCTACTTAAAAGGTAAATAGAGCAACAATATATTCACCAGTGGCATATCCATATAAATTTATCTCTTGTGAACTACCAAGTGTAAGCCTAACATTTTCAACCCACAACTATTGTCAGTATATTTCTGAAAGCTGACTTGCATTGTTTGTTTAGAGCACTGCAGTACTAAGGGTATTGTCACTCAACCAAATGAAGAATCCTAGACATAAAGTGAATGGGTTGTCAGGCAAAGCTTCCATGAGTAAGTCATGTGAAGACTTACATCTTCCCATGTTAGCTAAACTGTACAGTGTGTCTGCCAGTAACATAGCTTAGTATAAACATATTTGTAAGTAGTACTGGTGCAATTAAAAAAATAATTTGACAAAATGGTTACACTCCACATTTTTGCAAAAAAAATAAATTTGCATAAAATTCGTCATGATTATTCAGTAAAATACGGTATTTTTTTGGCTAATCAGGATTTGGTCAGATGTCTTTTCTAAATGAAATTTTTGAAAAAACTGCTTCATAGCTATGACTTTTCTAATGTGTCAATGTGTAACTGAAATGAACTGAGAGGCAGTAAAATTTACTGAACAGATGGCTGAACTTGAACTCAAGAAAGCCAGTAGTTGAAAGCCTGCATCTGATACATACCAGCTGTATGACTATGGACAAAATATTTAAATTTTCAATGCCACAGGTGACTCTATGAAACTAAAACTCAAAAGACAAGTTGTTGACCTGCAATGATAAAAATTTCTGTGCTGTAGGAGCAAATGAAATCACAGGTCCTGACAAAATTTTAAGGATTAAAGTCATGAAATATTTCTTTCATCAGTCTACTCATTGAACAATTAACATGAACTACTGGCAAGAGAATACATATTTATATAGGGCCTACTACATGCCAGGCACTGAACTAAAAGGTTTTACAAATACTATGTCATCTGCCAATGACATAGCCTATTGTCTATCCACAGTTCTCCCTTCCCTTATTCATACAATTGTTTTTGAACCGGTTTTTAGGGGTTTATATTTATCTCTATTAAATTTAATCTTTTTGTATGGATCTACTGGGGTCTTTTAGAATGTTGAATATCCATTGTTAGCAACACCCTCTAGTTCTGTGTCATCTGCAAATTGTGTCATGCATGTTTTTAACCAAACCATTGATAATAAAATATTGAACAGCACAGGATTATGCATGGATATGCCTAATATTAGGGCATGCAATGCTATTCCCCCCCCATGTCCAGGTTGGTTTAAGAGCCTTATTTATTCTTTTTTGCATTCCATTCTGAATCTACCCATGGTCTATTTAAACTCCTATATACCTTTCTAACTTGTTTATAAAGGTATCACAAGAAACTTTGTTAAATACTTTGACAAAAGTGTGATAAATTAATTGTATTTGCTTTTTTATCTTACTTGTTAAGTTATCATGTAAAAAAAATAAGTGAAATAAGTTTACTCTCACTCTAACAGAAGTTTATTCAGTCAATTTGAGATCATTGATTCATTTTTTAATTCTCAAAAACCATGTTAGCAATATAAAGTCAAGTCTAAAGGCCTATAAGTTGAAGACATCACCATCCCTCCCATTCCCCCCATCAAAAAAATTGTTTATATAGCATTTGTTTTATATATATATAGCATTTGTTTATCTTCAACCTTTGGTACCTCTAATGACATTAACAATTTTTTTCAATTATTCATTAGGTTAAATGACATTCTTGATGTGGTTATTAATAGTGAATTAGGGTTTCAACAATGATATTCTGTTGTAGATAATATACTTATCATCACATAATTGAATAAAAGATGTTGAACTAAATAGAAACAATACTTACATGAAGATCCCTGTGGGTGTATATTGAATTAGCTTTAAAATGTAACGTTACCAATGTTTTATTTTATTTTTATTTATTTTGTTAAATGTTTCCCAATTCCTCTTCAATCTGATTTAGGCTGCTATTTAGAGTTTTGGTAGCCCCCTGAGGCACCATCAGCTATGTGCTTGACACCTTTGATATAGATAATACAAAATCACATTGTTCTTTCTTATTCACTATAATAGGTATTGGGTTTGAGAAGAAAGTTTTGGAGTTTCCTTAGTAGAAGTTCCTTACATCAGTGACATAATAGCTCCAGTTAAAAAAATATATATATATATACATATATATGTGTGTGTGTACACATACATACATATATGTATACATACATATATATACATATATATATTTGATGCATAATAAATATAAAAATACGAAAATATATTAAAATAAATGAGGGCTAACTAATCAAATAAATCAAAGTTTCACATGTAGACAAAAACCCAAGTATATAGAGTTCTAAGATTTAACAGGTGAAATTTAAGACTAAAGTTATACTCCCCATAATGATTTACTGTGCTATTGATTTTGAGAGAATGGATGGAGGGCAATTGATAGCTTGCTTATATTCACTCACCTAACATATCCAATTTAGTTCTATAATTCAAACTATAGGCAGTCTCATTTATGTGAAGCTTTCAATCCATGAATACCACTTAATCCTGTCCAAATCTTGAACAAAATCATCCTAAATAGATAAATATATATCTTGATTTAAGTATCTTTGGACAAGTGGATTCTATAAGTTGGAAGAACCTCTAGTGATGTAGGAGCCAAAAAACTAGAATTGACGTCTTCATGGCTTAAATTTTCATTAGCTGCAGGCCATTAACCATGCATTTTTCTAGGTAATATTGTATGCATAAAACAACTGAAATATTCATTATGTGGGGGAAAAAACCGTGAGAAAACAGTCCAACAATTTCTGGACAAGAAATTTTAATCATAAGAATTCAGTTAACTCCATTGTTTGCCTTTAAATCAAAATAAGAATTTCAAGGTATCTCTACCTAATCAGGTGAATGTGTGACCCAATGGAGCTAATTTCCTCCTGACCCTGACATGTCAAAATTTAAAACTTTCTACCAATTCATCAATATTTCATATGTTCTTAAGTTGAATCAAAGAAATAAGATTGATCAACAAATTGTTTTCCTGTAGGAAAAAAAGGATTAGGTGCTTTATTTAAACTCAGTCAGTGCTATTAAGAGGCAGCTAGGTGGTGCAGTGGATAGAAAGCCAGTCCTAGTCATATTTGTGAGTTCAAATCTTGTCTTACACATTCATTTAGCTGTATGACCTTGGACACATCACTTCACTCTTTCTCAGGTTTTCATCTATAAAATGGGCTGGAGAAGGAAAATTTCAGGATCTTTGCCAAGAAAACCCCATAAGGGGTCATGAAGTGCCAAAAACAAGTCAACAAAAATAACAAACAGTGCTTGTCAAACTCAAAAAGAGACTGTGACCACTGAGGTGTATATTATGATTTCTAATGGTTGCATAGTGATTTAGAAGACCACATCTTAACATTCTTTTTGTTCAATTGTCATTTTATTTATTTTGTTAAATATTTTCCCATTACACTTTAATCAGCTTAGCTATCACTGGGAATGTTGTATGGTCCTATAGAAGCTTCTGCGTCAGGTCTCAGATAGGTCTAGGCTAGATACTCTTTGAGATACCTCCAACTTCTGTGATTTTTCTGCTTCTGTGTCAATGGTAATATAGTATTTAGATACTGTATATATCTTTAAGTAGCTTGTTCCAGAGGAACCATACCTGACAAACTTGAAAAAATGCCATAGTTTTTGTACGTCAAGGAAATGGGGACAAAGTGATATGTTTTAGGACTACGTATAGACAGACATTTCAGCTTTCACTTCATACCGGATATTTTAAGATATTCTGATAGACATGGTGGAAGGTTGTAGTCTTAGCAATAATATAATTATGTAGATTTGGACCTAGTTGAACAACCTGGGTTGGGGGAAGAATGTGATTAGTAGCTTAATTATAGCTCAGAAGAATGTTTATAATTGAAAGTTGCAGGGTATTTACGTTACTTCTCTTCTGTTGGAATAGAGAGAAATCCTACAAGTTTTTGTTGTTCAATCTTATGTCTTTGATTCAATTCAAAGAATTAAAATTGTCAGAAGAATCTAATTATATGAAATTTAAAAGTTACAGGATCTCAGGATTACAAGTAAGTTATCATTTTCACAAGGGACTCATCAAATATTTCTTTCCTGTCCAAGAAAAAAAGTCCATAAAATTAGCTACTGTCCTCACTTTCTCTACCTTTGAGCTTCAGTTAATTTAATCTTAATATACCATCAACATATTCTCTAGTTCCATATTTTATGATTCTTTACCCTTTTGAAAGCATCTCTCATTTTCAGAACATTATTATTATTAAACATAAATAGCACTCATGTTATTTTATTCAACTTTTATAAGTACATCTTATAAATTTGAAGATGTATAATATAATGTCAAAATTTCCCCCATAATTCTTGCTGTACTTAAGAGACAGCACAGAAGGTGATTCTAGGCTTCTTTTTAAAATTCATTTATTTATTTATTTTTAGTTTACAAGAATCATTTCCGGAGTCCCTTGAGTTTCAAGGTTTTCTGCTCCCTCTCCCCGTCCCCCATCTATGGCAGCATGTAGTCAAGTATAGAATCTGCAAATACTTTCACAATGGATATTAGTCTGATTATAGAGAAGGGTGATAACCAATGCAGTGGACAATGGGAAAAAGGAAACAAAACCAAACATGGAAAAGAGAAATAGCGTGTCAATTGCTTCAGTCTCCATTTAAACTCTGGTCTTTCTAGACTTTATCTGAATGTAGGTATCTTCTTCCATCCTGAGACTTGTAGAGTTATCTTATAACTGTGTGTTTCTGATAAGAGTCCAGTTTTTCAAAGTTGGTCATCACACATATGATGTGTCTGTGATTATGTACAAGTTTTTCCTTGTTCTTCTCTTCTCAGTTAGCATCAGTTTGTATAAGGCTCTCCAGGTAAATATGAAGTCCACCTCCTCCCCATTTCTTATAGCACAATAGTGTTCCATTATATTCATATACCACATCTTGTTTAGACATTCCTCAATTGAAGGGCATCCCCTTAATTTCCAGTTTTTTGCCACCACAAAGAGAGCTGCAATAAATATTTTTGTACATATGGGTCTTCCTCTCATTTCTATGATCTCTTTGTTATACAACCCCAGACGTGGTGTTACTGGGTCAAAGGGCATGCAATTACTTATAGCCCTTTGGGCATAGTTCCAGATTGCTCTCCAGAATGGTTGTATCAGTTCACAGCTCCACCAACAGTGCATTAGACTTCCAATTTTTCCACATCCTCTCCATCATTTGTCTTTTTCTTGTTTTGTCATCTTAGCCAATCTGGCTGGTGAGATGTGATATCTCAAAGTTGTTTTGATTGGCATTTCTCGAATCAAGAGTGATTTAGAGCATTTTTTCATATTCTTATAGATATATTTAATTCCTTCCTGTGAGAATTGCCTCTCATATCCTTTGAACATTTATCAATTGGGAAATGATTTGTATTCTTATAGATTTTACATAATGACCTATATATTTTAGAAATGAGGCTTTTATCAGAGATACTGGTTGTAAAAATTCTTTCCCAGTTTCCCACTTCCCTCTTAATCTTGGTTACGTTGACTCAGTTTGTACAGAAACTTTTCAATTTAATGTAATAAGATTATAATTCTACGGTTCTTGCATGGAGTCAATGATCCATTGTCATGGCAGCAGCCCCTTCTCATCTCCTGCAGATCAAACCCTGTTCACTAATGTCCCCAGCTGAATTCTCAAGTATGCAGAGCACTGTGCAAAGTATTGTCAGAGGGAATTCTGTTCTGACTAGATCTGATTCACACCACTAAGTGGTCAAAGACAGACAAAATGGAAGAAAGACAGTAGAAACAAAAGCCAAAGACAAAAAAAAGAGACAGAAAGACAGACAGACACAAATATAGGTATGTATAAAGAAAGTTATTCTCTTCATCTGGTCTCTGTGTCACTGGAAGAAGGAACACATACACAAATACACACAAAAGTCTCACACATATGGCATTCCATCATGTTAATTTCTTATACTAGTGTCTTCCATACTTCAAAGTAAAGAGGGACATGTCATTACATCATACTCCATTCTATGCGCTTCTATTGTCCTGAAGTGACTTACCCACAGGGAAAGTAGAGAAACAATTCTATTGAGTCCTTCTACACTTCTCCTTGCTTTCACTGCCTAAAATCCCAATTTTTATCCTGAAGTCAAACCACCTTAATTGCCTAGGAACTTGAGATTATGCCACCTGAGGCCAAATTCCTAGGAATATTGGAACAGAACCCTTCCCTAAAAGATTAAGGAGCTCTCACCTGGTTATGTTCTCCCCATACAAATAATTCTGAATCCCCAGAAGTCATTATTTAAATCCTGTTTTTTTTTTGTCACTGCTGGCTCCCTCATTCCTCTTCCTTTCAACCCAACCTCACCAATCTCTTAGTCTAATGGTACTCATCCCATTAATTGTGCTTCCTGGAATGCTTGTGCCATGTTTAATAATTTGCTTTTGCCTTAAATCTTTTCCTTTCCCACTCATCAGATTTTGTGGTTTTCATTCAGAACTAGTTCCTGATGACACAGCTTCCCGGGCCACCTTTTGTAGCACTTACGCTCATTCCCCCACCTCACTTATTGAGATGGGAGAATTCAAATTTTTTTTTTAGTTCCATTTTAAGTTTTCTATTTACCACTGTCACTCAGTAAGCCATCATCATGATATTCACCCAATCTATCCTCTTGATGTTCACCCACACTATATCTAATACAAAATCAAGATCCTGGTAGTAGTTGTCATTTACCACCATGATACTCCCCTTCTTCCCTCAATGATTTCAGCAGCAGGGTCATAATATTTCCCTCTTTACCACTCTTTCACTCATACTATGGAACATCAACATACATATGAAAAGTCTCTGAAATATTTAACTTCACAATTCTTCAATTTACTCATTTCCCTAGACATAATCCTCAACCCTTCTCATCCACTCACAAAGGTGCATGTATTCTTGATCTTTCCACCACCTAGAAATGTACACCTTCTATATTCAGGAGTTCTGAAATTCCTTTATTACATCACAACCTGTTTTCATTCGTCCTTTCCCTCTGTCTTATAGTCTCAAAGGTTATTCTTCCTTACCATGTCCTCTAATCTTTAGCTACTTCTGAGGCTGGTACTCTTGTTTTAAATAAATTTGTTATTTGTTTTCTTGTTTACATCATTCATTTTCATGAGATTTTTGAATTACAAGTTTTCTCCCCGTCCTTCCCCTACCTCAACCGCAAAACAGCAATCCCACTATAAAGCCCCTCCCCTGATCTGCTCTCTAACTTTCTGGTAGGGCAGGGAGAGTCTCCCTACCCCACCCCCAGATATCTGAATTCCTAGTTCCATGTATTGCAGAGCTTTAAATTCTAGATTCCTTTGGTTTTTTCCTTGTCACCCACCCCCACTGGGAGGACAATCAATTCAATACAGGCTGTGGAGGTGTAATTACATAGGATATTTTCATAGTGGATATTTTGTGATGGTGATCATATGTCCCTCCTTTCTATCCCTCCCCCTCCTTGTTCTGTTCTCTACCCTGTCCCTGTCCCTTTACTGAAGTGTGTGCTTTCAGCATCCCTACCCCAGACCCTGCTCTCCCCCCTGTCATCCTGCCTCTCATCCCCATGCCCTCTATTCTCATGTGTGGCATGATGCCCACTTTAGAGTTTATGCCATTTCTTCCCTAAGCCAAATTCAATGAGAGTAATTTAAAGTAAAGTTGTAACAGTTTTCCCTTGCCTCTTCTATATGAGATAATTTATCCCATTCTGTCTCTCTCCATCTCCTCTCATTTTACTTCTCTCTCATCTCTCAATTTCAACTTTTAAGTATCATCCCTTTGTATTCAATTGATCCTGTAACTTCTATGTACACATATATACATATGCTCACATATGTATTCATATGTACATATACCCTCCTATATATACACATATGTGTAGGTATACATACATACATATATACATATACATGCATACATATATATGTGTATATATGTGTGAGTGTGTGTGTGTGTGTATACACACACACACACACACACACTCACACATTTGTATTCCCTTCACCTATCCTCATAGTAAGAAAAGTTTCATAAGTTACTATTATTATTTTTCCATATTGGCATGTAAATATTTCAACTTTGATAAGTTCCATATGACTTCTTTCCCATGTTTACCTTCTCATGCTTCTTGTGTTTGAATGGCAAATTTTCTGTTCAGTTCTGTTTTTTTTCAGCAAGAATGCTTAAAAGTCCTCCACTTCACTGAATGGCCATATTTTCCCGTGGAACATTACACTCAATTTTGCTAGGTAGGAGATTCTTGGTTTTAATCCAAGCTCCCTTGGTCTCCAAAATATCATATTCCAGGCCCATTGATCCCTCAGTGTAGAAGCTGCCAGATCCTGGGTTATCCTGGTAGTGCTTCCACAGTATTCAAATGGTTTTCTCTTGGCAGCCTGTAATATTTTCTCCTTTAACTGAGGATTCTGGAAGCTGGCAATAACATTTCTGGGGTTTTCTTTTGGGGATCTTTTTGAAGAGGTGATTGGTGAATTCTTTCAAGTTCTATTTTGCCCTCTGATTCTAAAACATCAGGATAATTTTCTTTGAGGATTTCTTGAAGGATGCTTTCCAAGTTCTTTTTTTGGTCATGGCTTTTAGGTAAACCAATAATTTTCAAATTGTCTGTCCTGGATCTATTT
>CM053594.1:278697151-278713941 GCA_028646575.1 Pseudocheirus occidentalis | reverse complement strand
CCTGTCCCTGTCTCTTTACTGAAGTGTGTGCTTCCAGCATCCCTCCCCCAGACCCTCCCCTCCCCTCCGTCTTCCCCCCCTCATCCCCATGCCCCCTACTCTCCTGTGTGGCATGATGCCCAATTTAGAGTTTGTTGGGCTGATATTATCTAAATCATGTTTAGCAGCTCAAGGAATACATGTGTTAGCTGGAGTAATAGATTCTAATTCTCAAGAAGAAATTATTGTGACATTCCAAAATTTGGTGAAGTGATAGTTTTGTAAAAATGATAGAATAGTTTAAGCAATCATTATTCCTTGTGAAACAGTACCTCTAGTGAAAGGGAGGAACTGAAGGGTTTGATTCTACTAATAGAATAAAATTGGGAGCTAAGTATGGATAAAGCAGAAGTCAGATGATGTTCCAAAGGTTGCAGAAATTATAACACACAGGAAAGACAATACTGTGGCTGTTTATGCAGGAGAAGATGTTTGCCAAGTTGTACTCTTAAGTAACATATCTATCCATTAATGAGGCTATGATAGTGAGTTCATGGACTCCAGAAGCAAGGCTGACCCTATATTTGTCTGTTTTGTGTTTATTGTCTATTAAACTTGTTTGTGAGATTTGTTTCCTGCAGGTTTTGTACCCTCCACCTGCAGATGCCTGAATGCTTAAGCCAGATGCCACCCCTTGTCCATAATTGTGATATGTGACCACTGGACCTGACATCGACCAAATTTTAGATGTCAGCTAAAGAACTGACCTTTCAAATGGGACCTCTTGAGGCAGGGACAGCTCTATGTTCAATTTCAGCTGGAAGTAATTATAGAGAATAGAACTTCACCCCTTACCCGAAAATTTTGTGCCCTATTTGTTTAAGCAGGGAAAGATGGAGTGCTTGTGCCCAATCTCCCACTCTAAGATATTGTTTTATGTGCTTATTTCCTATTATCCCTATTATATTGTTGCAAAGTTCTATTGACACCAGTTTCCCCTAAACTCTCATTAATCTATGTAATGAAATGTATTGCTAATGTATTTTTGCTTTGTAAGGGACATGAAAGATCTTGGGGCCAAATGTACTGGTAATGGGAATTTGAATATCTTCTCTACCCTTTAATAAGTCTAAGGGAATTTGAAGACCTTCCCTGCTTTGAAAAAAAACTCTGCCCCCTAATAGACTGGATTTAATCACATGGAACCTGTAGTGGGAGGTATTTCCTAAAGGGTGGAGCAGAGCCCACAGGAAGCCGGCAGTCAGAGCAAGCTAGATGGTTGGGAGAAGAGAACACTTCCAGGGGAGACAGATAGGCTTGTAAGTAAATATTGGTCTTGTGTTGTTTTATATAAAGGATTCTGTGGCTCTCTGTACTGTTGTGGCTTGTTAACTTCTTTGCTACTCTGATGGAACTGGTTTACTGGTTTGGGGATTTGGTTTTCTGGTGTCTGAATAAATATTCTGCTTGTCTTCTATATGGAGGGTCTCTTATACTTTGTGATCAAACACAATAAAGGTATATTTATAATGACCATAGGCACTGCGAATATCACATTGATGCTACAGCCCAACAATTGGGGGATGACTAAACAAACTGTGATTTATGAATTTAATGGAATACTGTTATGTAATAAGAAATGATTAACAGGCAGACTTCAGAAAAAGAAAAACTTAGAAAGACTTATACAAACTGATACAAAGTGAAATGAACAGAATCAGAAAAACATAGGACACATTATGAGCAACACTGGGTGATGATCAACTATGAAAGACTCAGTTCTTCTCAGCAACACAATGATACAAAACAAGTACAAAGGACTTAAGAAGTAAAATGCTATGTACATCCACATAAAGAACATGGATTCTGAATACAGACTGAAGCATACTTTTTTTAATCTTCTTTTACATGTATTTTTTTCTGTTCCTTCTTTCACAACTGTGACTAATAAGATTTTTTTTACATGGTAGCACACGTATAAGCTATATCAAATTGCCTACCATTTTCAGAAGAGAAGAGAGAAGGGAGAGAGAGAGAAAAATGTAGAACGCAAAAATCTTGTAAAATTGAACGGTAAAAATTATCTTGACATATAATTGGGAAAAATAAAATACTATTTAAAAATTAAATATAAAAATAGAGATTGATTAAGTCAATAAATCAAATCACTCCCATCCATTTAACCTACAGGTTGATTTTTTTCTAATTTATCACAGATCCTTTGGCAATCTGGCAATGCCTATAAATCTCTTTTTAGAATAATGTATTTAAATGCACATAATGCATAGGGTTCCCAAGGAAACCTCTCATAATTAAAATAAAGATGTATTTTTCTTCCAAACGTATTGGCCTCTTAGATGGTAAAAAAAAAAATCCAATTCGCTTGACTTTACTTCATGGGAAAATACTAGAAGTGATGACTAAAATTTAATTGGTGAAAGTTAAGAAATGTAAGTCGATTACAATTAACCTCTACAACTTCATCTAATACAGAGCATGTCACACTAACCAGAATTCCTTTTTTGATTGGATTAGTAAACTAGTTGTTGAAGGATATACTGGAGATATAATCTCCCTAGATTTGAGTACTGTGTGATGAAGTATCTTAAACAATTTGTAAGCTGAATTTGGTGGTATATAGATTAGATGATAATGCAACCAGATAATGTCTGAACTGGTTGGAGGCCACACTCAGAGAACATGTATTTATTATCAGTGTTAATATGATAGGATGTTTACAAGGAAGAAATTTAATCATTTCTCATTCTTAATATTTTTATCAGTGATTTGGGGGAAAAAAGTATAGATGATATATTTAACAAAATTTCCACACCATACAAAGTTGAGAGAATAGCTAATACAATGGATCAAAATTAAGATCCAAAAGGATCTTAACAATCTAGTGCATCGTGATAAATCTAATTAGATAAAATGCAATAGGGATAAGTATAAAGTCTTATACTTAGGTACCAAAAAGTCAGTTTCTGAAGTATAAAGTGAAAAAAGAAGAGTAAGGTAGTAGTTATTCTACAAAAAATCAGAAGGTTTTGGTAGTGTGCACAATATGAATCTGCAATGTGATGAGAAAACTAAAAAACTAAAACTAAAACTAAAACTAAAAAAGAACTAAAAATATTCTTTTAGGCTATATTAAAACAGACTTTCTTGGAATAGGGAAGCAATTGTCCTATTATATTATGACTTTATCATGGCTTTTTTGGATTATTTTACTTAGATCTTAGAACTATAGTTTAAGAAAGATATTAATAAACTGGAAAGTCTCTCAAGGAAGATAATCAAGATGGTAAAGGATCTGGAGTTCATGTCCTATGAGAATCAATTGATTAAACTAGAGATGTTTAGACTGGAGAACAAAAGGCTTGAGGAGGGCTATGGAACTGGAGGAAAGAAGAATAGCTAACTTCATGTATTTTAAGGGCTGTTAAGTAGAGTTCTGATTAGACTTATTTCAATAATCCCCAAAGGGTCAAATCTGAACAAATAGATCAAAGTTGTAAAGAGGCAAAGAAAAGAAAACAAACAAACCTCTCTAACAATTCAAGATGCTGAGAGAGACAGAGAGCTGCTACAAGAGAGTGTGTAGGTTTCCTGTCAAGTAGAGGTTAGTGGAATATTTGTGGGATATATTACAGTGTGAATTTTATTTTTATATACAGATTGTACAAGTTGGTCAATATGGTCCCTTCTAGTTTTCAAAGCTTATTATTTTGCATTTCTGTTACTTTCCACACGTGTAGGGGAAGCCAAGAAGACATTGGGAAATTCTAACTCTAAGACAAATAATTCTCTTCCAAAAAGGACAGTAATTCACCCCTAAATAGAGAGGAAGAGAAGGAGGAGATGATGATGATGATGATGATACTTTAGCATAGATGCATCCTGTCTAGCTTTTGTTTTGTACTCTTTAACTTTGTGTTCAATGTATTGACTCGACCTATTAAAGACCTGTCAACATTCCCCAAATCAGATAGAGATTATCTAATCACTGCACCCTAGAGCACAAAAACTGAGATTGAAAGAAACATCTATACTTATAACCTGTCATATGTGATGCCTTTGTATGTGCCTCTCCACAAGCATACACTGTTCCTAAGTGTTCTTCTCCAGGCAAGTTTGCTAGGTATTTCTATGAATCACTTTTATGCTGTATACATTTCTAGTGAAACTTACCTCTGATTTATGGGGGAAATGTTATACTAATATTTTAGTTGACTATTTGTTCATTAAATGCTTTTGCTTTAAATATTGTCTTCTGGGTGAATAAAAGAAACACATTGGCACGTGCATAAGACAGCGTTTAAGTGAATATGTATCTATAGATTACTTTAAGCCTCAAATAACTTTTTTTTTGCAAGAGGAGGGATGCATTTGTGTGTAGGTGGGCAGTACACCCAGGTATTACATACTAGAAAGAGCACTGGTTTGGGAAGAAGACTGCACAATATGAATCAACCTCCTTTGAATTCCAGTTCTGCCACTTGGGAAAAAGCTGTATGACTTTGAGTCAGTTACTTATTCTATCTAGGTTTCAGTTTTTTCATATTTAAAATGAAAAGATTGAGTGAAATGTCCTCTAAGGTCCCTTCTAACTCAAAATCTTTAATTCTATGAACCTCAGAGGTCTCTTCACTCCTTGAGAAGATGCAATTCTTTATGTCTGTGACTTATTTGGTTCTTTTGATATAAAAATCATTTTCTAAATCATAACCATATAGCATCACTTGGAGAAGATGGGCACTAAAAAGCCTGGGTTTTGCAGGAACAAGCAATTTGTAATCATTAAAATAGCTTTGCAGTTTTTCAAATATGATCCAACCCATTTTCCTCCTCCTATTCAACTCTAGGCCAAGCTCCATGAAACCGATTTACAGATTATTTCAGAAATAATAGCCACTCCCCAGGCCTTCCCTCTCCTGTCCCTTCACACTGCCTAACAAACCCCTACACATCCCCAAAATAAAGCCACCTGGCTCTCATCTAGTTAATCCTTCCAGCTCTCCTTTGGCAGTCTACACAGAACCAGTATTAAAGTAACAGGAATAAATAAGGATATTTAAAGGCTCAATTAAAAATACATTAAGGGCTCACAATCTTCATTCAAATTTCTTTTACCAGCCAGTTTCTTTTATTTCCCAAAATGTGTGTTTAGATTAAAATGGGATTAGGTTAAAAATGTATTTATGTATTTGCTTTTGTTGTTTTTATTATTTCAATCAGCAACTATGTATTGATTGCTATAAATAAAGTCTGCAGTTTTTGGAAATAAGTACTGGGGTGTCTCCATATTCTCTGGGAAATATGTGAACCTGAACAGATCTACTTTTGGGGACTCCATAACCCTAACACCATCACTCCTAGAAAACAATAGTTGACTTGTGACAAAAACAAGGTAGTCCACTAATTAAACTTTCCTCCTTTTCAGCTAACATTCCCTATCCCAATTAGGAAATAAGAATTGCTTGGGTGAGGAAGAGACTCAGCCCTCCTCCCATTCATTTTGCATAGAATTTTAGCTTCCATTGAACCACACTACTTGAAATGTAACCTTTGTAGATGGAAAAACAGTGTGGGAATAGGAGAACAAACCATTCGTTTTCAAGTCAGAAAATCTGAGTTTGAATTCTTACTTCACTAGGGACTACATGTATGCAACCCTATTGTTTCATTTCTCCAGGCCTCAGTTCTCTCATTTCTAAAAGCGTAGGTTCTAAAAGATTCAGTTAACTTGAAATCCTCTAAGTTTCTGTGAAAGCTCTCTCCAAAGAGGCCAAGTGTGATGATACATATTCTGAACCAGAGGCAAGACTTGAATATATGTATGTCGAATTTTTCTAAAGAAAATGCACAAGATCACCCACATTTTGATTTTTTTTTAATTTTAAGTAAATAACTGAATTCTGAAGCTCTTATTATCTGTTGATGTTTGATTTTAATATCAAGTTCGTGGAAATCTTTAAGATGACTCATAACTTAGAATCTTTTCAACTGGTATGAACCAGGGTCAGTCTAGGACAATGGTGACATAATGGACACGACTAGGGTAACTGTGCCAGGGATAAAACCATAATTTTAGCAATGATTGGCAGCACAGTGAGTGACACAACAATAGATATAATGGCACTGAGAGAGATGGCAGTCTATCCCATAGATAGGCCTGTTCCAGCCCATGTGAAGTTTGGGGACAGAAGATAAACCCCAAGGAGACAGAAACATGAGAGTTGGATTGGGTAAAGGAGAAAGATCATACCGTGTTGCTGAGAGCCAGAAGAGGACTCTGAAATTTAGGAGTACCAAAATCTGGGCCACCATAGGAAAGCAGTCCCCCCCCCGACCCTGAGGAAGAAGCACAGCACTCTAGATGCTTTCTTGTACTAAAACTGGTGCCATAAACCATAAATATGGAACTATGTTAAAGTTGCTAAAGAGATTTATCAGCATTTCTGCAATCCTGTGATATATGTAATATGAGTATTATCTATGGTCCATAAATATGGTAGCTATTAAGTATACACAACTTATATGAGATATAGTCCCTATATCAGAGAAAATCTTAGTCTCCATCTTGAATTTTTTAGCAAGAATGTCTTAGTAAGACACTTTAGAAGGATTGATCCATACATGTTTAAAGAATAGCTATTAAGCATCTATTGTGTGGAGACAATGTGTCAGGCAATGAGATAGGTGTCAAGTTTTGTAGGTAAGACAATCCTTTTTCTCATGATCCTTACAATCTGACAAATTTAGTAATAAGAGCTGCAATAGGATAAAAAATGATTATTATATTATTTCTAATGAGTAATGACTTTCTAGTCTAGACTACTATAGCACCAATGCAATATTCACAGTGTCAATGGTCACTATAAATATACCTGCATGGCACTGAATCACAAAATATAACAGACTCTCCATATAGAAGACAGAAGCAAAACATCTATTCAGACACCAGAAAACCAAATCCCGAAACCAGTACCATCATAGTAGCAAAGAAGCTAATAAGCCACAATAGCATAGAGAGTCACAACATCCTTCAGTCTTCCCACATACCAACACAAGCCTACCTGTCACAGCAGGTAGCAAATACCAACTTTTACTTACAGACCTGTCTCCTTCAGATGTGTCCTTTACTCCCAACCCTGTCTAGCTGCTCTGACTCTCAGCTTCCTGTGGGCTCTGCTCTACCCTTCAGTAAACTCCTCCCACCACAGGCTCCACATGATTACATTCAGCCTATTATGGGACAGAATGTATTTTCAAAGCAAAGAATGTCCTCAAATTCCCTTAGGTTTATTAAGAGGTTGGGAAGATTTTCAAACTCCCGTTACCATGACAACTATGAAATATCCTTGAGACATCCTCAAATTTGGGAGCTATTGTTTGACCTATTAGTGCAAGGTTTAGGCTTGAGTATGTTTGTGATTGCATACATATTCTGTGCCATTTTGAGTCTGGCATTTTGAGAGTCTAGGAGACTGGTATCTGGACTTGTAAGACAATGGGAATCATGAGTCTTAGGTAATGGAGACTATTCTTCTAGAGTTTAGAACCCTAAGACTTTGTGTGGATGAACATTCTTTCTTGTTATAATCCAAAGGAGAAATGTCTCATTGCCAGAGTGAGAGTAACAGTGAAAACCTTGATATGTAAATATGTCATTTGGAACATTTTGAGCTCTCGATATTCTTTGCATGGGAAAAGACAGCACTTGGAGAGAAGACAATGGACTTAAGAGTTTAGAAAAGAGAATTATAAGGGGAAAGTTGTGAAGTACTTACAGATATAAAGAAACCTGTTCATGCAGGAATTATCATCAATTAAAAGGAAGCAATTCTATTTTCCCCATGTATCATAGGGGATTTAGCAAAGATTGTAGATGCTTAGAGTAAAATGAAGGAAGCTCTTGATATTCATACTTAGGATGTTCAAGTAGAATTATTATCTGAAGAAGTCACATTCCATGACTTCCCACGCACTTCTATGTAATAAGGTCACCATGTCTCTGTTTTCAAGAAAGCCTTTTGAAATTCTAGTTTCTCTAGATAGTACTTAAATGCCCCACCCCAAGTTTATTGCCACGTACAGGCTAACTACATTCTCAGCTGCAGAAAGAACTGGCTTGTGTGACTTGCTGAGAAACTTAGAAATCTATTAAATGGAATGGAAAAAAAAATTTCAGTACTCAAAAGAAGTGTCAATGACCTGACTTAAAAATAAGTAAGAGTCAAGGATGAGGATTCCCTAAACTATTGACCATCGGAACTGATAGTTCTTAGAAACATTTTGGAATGTATGATTAAGAGAATATTTCATATTGGTGTTTTTAATATTTAGAAAGGGATTAATAATTTAGAAAGTTAATCACTAAGAAATAGCATAAATTCAATAAAAATATATCATGACAGACTAACTCCTTTTTTTTCCTTTTTAACCACATAAATAGTTTTGTTTGACAGAATGAGAAACCTAAATATTAATGCTAGGTAAGGCTTTCCATGGGAGAATCTATGCTAACCAAAGTATTTGCAACTGTGATGAAAGATGTCCTATTCAAGATCCAAATGATAGAGGAATTCTCTAGGGATTGTGAGTAACTCCAGATGTTCCTTTTGTGCATATGCAATATTGCAGATTACATAAAACCTGAGAAATTTAAAGAGCCTCCTCAATGAGATCCATAATTTTGGGAGACTGATTAGCTTAACAACTCATATAGGAAAAATGAAATAGATGAAACTTATCTACATTTCAGATTCTCTCATACAGTTGAGTGGTCAGCTCATTGGTGCTCAATATCAGCATTAATATCTCAGAAAGACACTCAAAATAGAAAAGTAGTTGGACCAAGAATTGAATGGGACAAGACTATTCTGTGTTGTATTTGGAGAACTGTATAATGTTGTCTGTGATCCCAAACTGATCTATGATATTTAATGATACCATATTTCCCTTCTCCTGATGAATAGTATCTGGTTGTAAATCTAAGTGGAGGATTGCTCAGATGGAATATGGAGAGATACATAGTTGATATAAATAGATTACACTATATTTCTAATAATAACTTACACACAGGAAGTGGCACATAAAATTTAATTGAGGAAGTTTTCTATCAGAAATGGAAATAGACAAGAATTGTAATGGGAGTAAAGAGTTGCAAATGAAAAACCCAAAAATATTGCACTGTTACCCGTAAAATGTAAAAAAGGCTTAATCAAAGGCAACTAGCATATTTCATGGGTCCTCTGTGGAGGAACTAGGAAAGAACAAAGATAGGAATTACCCAGAATAAGAAAGTGTTCAATAGATTGTGATATGCACAGATAAAAGGAATATTCATATTGATAATAATATAGATTCATGGAAATATCAAAGTAACTATACTTTTAGATGAAGTACATACTATAGATCTTATATCCCAAGATTTTAGGAAAACAATTGGAACCCTTTTATAATCTCATTTTTGGACATGACAGTACCTATATTCAGTCCACTGGCTTGGCCCAACAAAATATAGTCATCATTAAGTAGGAAGAATATTGTTTTGAGAGTCAGAGGACCTGTGTTCAAATTCTATCTCTGTCAATTATACCTTGTCATTTACATTTTCTGTGCCTCGGTTTCCTCACTTTCAAAATACAGAAATTGAACTAGATTGAATCTGTGCCCCATGTCAATTTTAAATCTATCATCCTATGAATTTAGAAGGGTTTATACTGGAGTTTTCAATTGATCCCTCCTCTTTATTATTTTTATCAATTACTTGTATGAAGGCACACATGGCTTGTTCAAAAATGTTGTAGGTGATATGAATGATTTAATATAGTGGTTTACAGAATCAAGAACTAAAGAAATTATTGACATTTTCAAATTAAAGACCAAATCAAATGATAGCATTTTGAAAGTGGCAAAATTCTACAAAAGGGTTTTTAAAAATCAACTGAATTATGGGAGCAAGGATAACCTTTGACTGACATCTCTCTCTGCTTGGTAAGAAAATTGTGGTTTTGCTTGCTGAGTTGGTTTCTGGGTTCATTTAGACTTATCATTTTGTCAGCTTTTTTACATTGCTTAAATTTATCTCACAATCTTAATAGATGCAATATCTTCCTTGCTATCTCTTTCTTTTCTTTTAAAATCTCCAGATAGCTTGAATAGGGCAGGTTGTATAAAAATCCAATGCTTAATTCTTACCCATTCTTTATATTTGGTTTTCACTTTAACTTTTGGTCAGCCAGACAATGATCTGACTTCACAAAGATAATTGATTCAAAGCTGAATGATACATTTATACTTACTAATTTCCTGTTTTTTGTATAGTCAACTTAATCTATTCTGTTTCCTGTTGTACCAGCAATGCAATGCATAGTAGCCATGAATATGCTGGTGGCATTGTGAATCACAAAATGTAGCAGGCTCTCCACATGAAAGACAAAGCCAAAGCATTTATTCAGATGCTATAAAATTGAGTCCCCAAACCAGAAAATCAAAGTCATTAATATTGTCACAAAAAACCACGAAGTTGGTACACATAATCATTGCAATGAACAGCTGCATTCCCAAGCCTTTGCAACATAACAGGCTCACTCAAGCAAGGATTCTCCTCTCCTCTCTCACAGTACCTCCTCAGCTTCTATGCTGCTGCTCCCAAATTTCTGGTTTCTGGAAGTTCTGGATGGTTCTCTGAAGTTCTCAGCAGAAGTTCTGGCCTGCTCTCAGAAATTCTCAACAGAAGTTTTCAGAAGAAATTCTCAGAAGTAAACTCTGGCTTTCTAGTTTGGGCTTATCCTTATATATGGTATTAGCTCTTCATGTTACATCAGCAAGTTCATCCCACTGTGGCATTAACAAGATCCAGTTCTGGATCTTAATACCTGACATAATCATGAACTTGAAACAAGGTGCTAAGTACCTGTTAGCTTGCCAATACAAGGGGCATGGAAGATCTTCAAATCCCATTACTATTACACCTGTCAACACTTTGTCAAATCTAGTACATTTCATTTCTGTTTCCTTTTTCTTTGCTTAACTAACGTTCTTTAAGAGAGTTCATGGTCATGAAGCCTTTGAATAGTCTATAAGGCTTTGATTTCTACCATTCCTTGGACATTATTCATATATTTTATATGTTTTTTGCTATCCTTCTGTGTGGCAAAGTTTCTTTTTGAAGTTATTCATCAGTTGAAGGAATTTATGAAGTCTTCACAGACCCAATTCCCCTTTTTCTCTACAAAATGAAGGAGTTTGATTTGACTTCAAATGTCCCTTCTAGCAGTAAATTCTATGAACCTTCATATAACTAATGTGGTATTAATGAGACAAGTAAGAAATCACTAGAAGTCCATACAAAAATAAAGGTATTTTCAAATCATTGTGTCCCTTGACAATTAAGATAGCTCTACTATCTAAGTAAAGTAGGAATTATTATTCCCATTTTGTAGATGAGAAAAGAAGGTTCAGAGAGACTAAATGATTTGCCCAAATCAATTATCAGCATAAGGACTAGAACCCTGTCTCTAGACTTTGACTTCTGGACTCATTTTCCTTTGCCACTGCTGCCTCCCTATACACAGCTTCTCTGAGCATCGGGGAAAAGAACAGGGGTCATTAATAAATTTCTTTATGTGTCATATTAAGAACTTCTCACATCACTGCAAGTACCCAATTAATTACATGTAAATCACTGGTGGGCTGACACTGCTGGAGAGCAGGGATTACTCCCCTCTGCTAGCAGTCATCAATGGAATGGCACAGGGATTTGGGCGAACAAATTGCTACCTGATGGAAAAGAACCAAACTCATTAAAGTTTCAGCATTTTTATGAATTGAATCTTTTATTTGTAAAAGGAAACGGATCCCAGTCCTGGCAGATACTACTGCCTGGGGCTTTCTTGCCTTTGAATAAATCTGCCAGCTGTAGCATTGTAGAGGAATAACAAAGGTCTTTTAATGAGCATTCTTTCTCATAGGACAAGGCCACAGTCTATCATTAATACATGGCAATCTGAACATTCTCTCCAAGCTCCTCAGTGAAAGTGTTCAAGGTTTCTAGTGCCCCCCAGAGAATCTCTGTATCTTTCAAGGCAAAGAAATAATCTTAGAATATTGGAGTTGAAAGAGGCCTTCAAGATATTCTCTTTAGACCAGTTGCTGCTAGATTATACACTGTAGAAGTACATAAACTATGTTTTTATTAACTTGAATCTCTCCTGGTACCTGAAAAGTTACTCTGCATACAGTAGGCACTTACTACATGTCTGCTGAATAAATAAACACTCTCAATGTACTGTATGCTTCTGTGATTATGTTCAAAAGTCTTTCATGGCACCCACTTTATTAAGCTTAATTGAAACTTCTTTGTCTAGTATTAAGAACACTTCACAAATTGGTTCTACACCATATTTTTGCGTTATCTCAAATTGCTCCTTCCGTGTATTCTCTGAGCTAATCAAATTCAACAGTTCTCAGTCCTTTAAACATGTCTTCAATACTCCCTCCTCTTCCTTTGCTCTTTCAGTCCCTATGCTGAAGGCCCAATCTTAACTATTTAAATGCTGAATGGTTGCTGCATTTTAAATTTTACCTCAAATGTTACTCTTTCATTAAGCCTTCAATATTCATCATAATTTTACTGATCTTCCTCCATTGGATTTCATATAGATCTTTGTTCTGCACCTCTTTAATAGACTTGCCATGTGTTTTATTTTGTCAAAATTATTCGCTTTTTTCTTATCTTCTGACTGTACCATACACTTTATAACAGTCCCTATTTGTATTCTATATTGTGTACATTTTAATACATTTTTTAAAATTTATTTTTAGTTTTCATTTTTCAGTTCTACAAGATTTTGAGTTCTAAATTTTCTAACTCTCCCTCTTGCTCTCATCCCCAAGATGGCATGTAATCTGATATAAATTATACATGTACCATGATGTAAAACCTATTTCCACATTAATCATGTTGTAAAGAATGATTAGGATCAAAGGGGAAAACTATGAAAAAGAAACAAGAAAAAAAAGAGAGAGCAAATAGTATGCTTCAGTTGGCATTCAGACTCTATAGTTCTCCATAGTTCTTTCTCTGGATGTGGATAGCATTTTCCATCATGAGCCTTTTGGAATTGTCTTAGATAGTTGCATTGCTGAGAAAAGCTACATCTATCAAAGTTGGTCATCACACAATGTTAGAGTTACCATGTACAATGTTCTCCTTGCTTCACTTACTTCAATCAGCATCAGTTCACACAAGTCTTTTTCTGAAATATTTCTGCTCATCATTTCTTATAAACAATAGCATTCCACTCCACTCACATAACACAACTTGCTCAGTCAGTCCCCAACTGATGGGCATCCCCTCAAAGTCTAATTCTTATATACCACAAATAGAACTGCTACAAACATTCTTGTACATGTGAATCCTTTTCCCTTTATGTGATTTCTTTGGGATACAGATCCAGAAGTGGTATTGCTGGCTCAAAGGGCAAGCACAATCCCATAACTATTTGAGCATAATTCCAAACTGGTCTCCACGATGGCCAGATTGGCCTCAACTCCACCAACAATGCATTAGTGTTCCAACCTTCCCACATCTTCTCCATTCTTTATCATTTTTCTTTTTAACTATGTATCTTTCCCAATTCTTAGAGCTGTGGTGTGGGAGAGGGGTGCTTAATCTGTGAGAATGCTCACAGTCAGAAAGTAAAATATGTCTTGTGAAGAATAGCAAGGAAACCAATGTAAATGGATTACAGGCTGCAAAAGTCAGGGGAAAGAGTGAGATCCTTCACAATAAGACTGAAAATGTCAATGGATTCAGGTTATTAAGATTTCTGAATGCCAAATGAAGGTATAATATTTGTTCCTCAGAGAGACAGGGAGTCACTACAGTTTTATTAAATGAATATAGTCAGTATAAAATGGTTAGATCTGCACTTTAAAATGACAAATTGACAGCTACATGGATGATAGGTTGAATATGGGGAAAAAACTTGAAGCAAGGAGAGCAACCACCAGGTTAGTTTTAGCATGAGGTGATGAAGATCTGTACTAGATTGGTGGCAGTGGCAGGTGAGAAAAGGGGGAGCATATGAAAGATGTTATAGCACTAAAATCAAAAGGAATTTTCCACAGATGGGATATAAATTTAATAGTGTCTGAGGACTCAATAATAAACCATATATTGTGAACCTGGTTAATTAAAAGGATGGGTAGTAACCTCTATAATAACAGGGAAATTTAGAAGAAAGAGGAAGTAGACAATGAGTTCAGTTTTGAATATGCTAAGTAGAAGATATTTATGGGACATGAATTTCTATTTCTATATGTCTAAACAGCATTTGAGGATGTAATATTGGAGTTTAGGGAAAAGTTTCGAGCTTTGGCAAACACCTCAGGAAAAGGAGAATGACAGGAAAGGAGTGTCACAAAAACCTGTAGACATATAAAGTACAACATACATAGTCCTATAATGTGAGAATTGGCAGGGAAAATTACTAGTATGAGACCCTATATGAGCCTCAATTGTCAAAGGTTCATCGATCGAAAGTGTACTAATTCAGTGTAATGGAAAGAGTCTAACATTTGGGTTCACAATGAACATTTTCTACTTTGGGTAACAACCCCTATTTACTTAGAGTTTTTGTGTAAGCTCCTTAATTTCTCTCTGTTTTGATTTCTTATTCTGGTAACTGTGCTGGCAACTTTACTGGCTTATTAGAAGAAGAATACAAAATGTATAACACTATGTAAATTAAATGAATATAAATTATTGCCAAATGTAACCAATAAATTATTAATTAATCCAATATAAATTTATTTTTAAAAACCCTCTATAGATAAAAGAGGATCAGGAAGAAGACGGTGAACAACATGCCAAATGTAGTGGAGTCACTGATTGTACATAGAATTCTCAAAGAGTTTAACCACAAAAGGGAAGAAAGATATAGGACAAAATATATTGATGATACACCAATCAAGTGAAGCGTTTTTGAAAATAGGCAATACCCAGGAATGTATGCAGTAAGGAAGAAACCAGTAGACAGAAAGATATTGAAAATAAGTGAGATAGCAGTGATGATAAATGGAGAAATCTCAAGAAAATGAGATGAAATAGGTTCCCATATGCATGTAGAAAGTATTTGCTTGGAAAGGAAAATAGCCATTTCATTCACATGATACAAGGGTAAAAAGATAGACAAAAAAGGCGTCTCTGTGAAATGAGATGAGGAGGAAAAGAGAAGAGGGAATTAATTCCCAGCAAATGCTCTTAATTTTTTCAGTGAAATATGAATCAAGGCTCACAAGTTGAAAATCATGATGACTGTGGTAAAGAATCAACTATGGACATATAGAATTGTTTCAGTGAGTTGACTAATTGAGATTATGCAGATAATGTAATATACAATATAAATTTATGTGGGCATTGTCAGCACAGTTTCATGACTTTTCCCAGTTTCATACATACACCAATTAGTAGGAGCAAAGGCATCTGGTTTTGAAAACAAACAAGGCTGAGGTTTGGCAGGAAAAATCAATGATAGGATAAGAAGGCAAGCAACTTAAGAAAAGATGGTGGTGTAGAGTTTAACTGGTTCACCAGGAGATCAGAATGGGTTTGGAAAGTGTTCAAGAGTAACAGCCGAGGGGGCAGAGCCAAGATGGTGGCACAGAAGCAGCAAAGTTCCGAAGCTCCCACACAGCCACCCTAAATACCCATTAAATACGACTCTAAACAAATTCTAGGGCTCCCAAACTCACAAAAATACAGAAAACATATCTTTCACTGAAGGCAGCTTGGCAGGAGTAGCTCACTGCGGCAGGACAGGAGCCTAGGCCAGCCCAGGAAAAAACCGCAACCACGGCCAGGCCCCAGGGCAGTAGGGAAGAGCTGAGCCTCCCAAGTTGTACCATGAGTCTACCCCAGGGCAAAGATCTACAGCACCTAGAGTAATCTTCACATCAATCAAGGCAGAATTAGAGGTCAGTGAAAGTGAAGCTTTCAGGTTAAATTTGGAGGAGGAAAAGCAGTCGGGCCAATCTGTCCCCAGGGCAAGGAAGCAGTGGGGGAAGGGCAGGAACTGCTGTAACTGGTGGCTGCCCCCACTGGGCTACTTCAGAGCTCCTGACCTGCTGACCCCACAGGGGGCTGATTCGATCAATCAGGGCCAAGTGCTCTTGCATTGAGTGGCCTGGATCCAGACCACAATCTTGGGTGGTGGTCCTGGGGTGCACTTTGAGCAAGCCAAAGCTGGTGGGGGCAGCAACATCCCCCTAATAGCTATGGCAGCTGGGAAAAAACCAGTGATTTAGGACAGAGATTTCCCACCTGGAATCAGAATTCCACAAAGGTAAAACAAAAAAACAAAACAACCAATTAATTGACTGGTCAATATGAGGAACAGGAAGCAAAATAAGAACAGCAATAAAACTCTAGAATTCTTTTTTGTGGACAAAAATGATCAAAGCATGGATTGGGAAGAAGACAATACAGTGAGAACTCCCACACCAAATGCTTCCAAGACACTGGAAGAATTCCTAGAAGCTACAGATCAACTGAAAAAGGACTTTGAAAACCAAATAAGAGAAGTGGAGGAAAAGTTGGGAAGAGAAATGAGAATGATGTGAGAAAATCATGAAAAGAGAGTCAACAACCTGACTGAAGAAAACAACACTTTAAAAAATAGATTAACACAAATGGCAAAAGAGGCCCAGAAAGCCAATGAGGAGAAGAATGCCTTAAAAATTCAAATTTTCCAGATGGAAAAAGAATCTCAAAAGCATTCTGAAGAGAATAATTTCTT
>CM053594.1:278664682-278696651 GCA_028646575.1 Pseudocheirus occidentalis | reverse complement strand
GGGGGGGGGTTCAGATAGGAAGCAGGGACATACAATCAGCCTCTCACAATAGGCCCACCATGGAGATGTCCTGCGTAATTACACATGTATAGCCTGTATTGAATTGGTACTCCTTCCAGTGGGAGTGGGTGACAAGGGAGGAATTGCAAAAATCTAGAATTTAAAGCAATACAATCAAATGCAACTAGGAAATAAGACATACAGGGACTGGGGTAGGGAGACCCTTCCTGCCCTACTAGAAAGTTAGAGGGGCATTGGAGGAGGACATAAAAGGGAACAGATTGTGGGAGGGGTTTCACGGTGGGATCACTGTTTTGGTTTTGGTGGTAGGGGAAAGAAGGGGAGAAAATTTGTAACTCAAAACTGGAAATGAATGATGTAATTAAGAAAATAAATTAAAATTAAACAAAAAAAAACAAAACGAAAATAAGATAAATCCTTATCTTTTTTATCACCATGAATTTTAGTCAAATGTTCTTGTAGTATGGAAGGCTTCATAGCTTCATTTGACAAAACTTTCTGCCAAATCAGGCATATTGGTAATGTATTGTTTACAAGTGATTCAATAAAACCATATTTCAAATATTGAAAAAGTAATGCTTTGGGCATAATTCTAGATTGTTCTATAAAACTGTTGGATAAGTTCACAACTGCACCAATAATTAATTCGCATCCCAGTTTTTCTCTGTCCCCTTTCCCTTTCTATCATGTTAGCCAATCTGGTAAGTGAAAAATCATAACTTAAGCTTGTTTTAATTTTAATTTCTCTAATCAATAATGACATAGAGTAATTTTCTTGTGATTACAAATTGTTTTGATTTATTCATTGGGAAACTCCCTGTTCATACCTTTCAATGATTATCAGTTGGGGAATGACAAATATTCTTATAGATTTGACAAATTTCTTTACATATTTTAAGATATGAAACATTTATCTGATTAACTATATTCCCATTTTTTTACCTTCCTTCTGACCTTGGTTACATTTGATTTATCTGTACAAAATCTTTTTAAATTTATTTGAAACTCTCCATTTTATACCAACTTTGCTCTTTGCATTTTGTTTACTCATAGATTGTTCACCTATCCATAAATCTCAGAAGTAAGACTTTCTATGTTTGACTAATTTTCTTTAAAATTCTCTCTTTATATCTGGGCCATGTATCCATTTTGATTTTATCTTGATAAATTGTATCAGATATTGGTTCATGTCCAGTTTGTGCCATGCTGTTTTCCAGTTTCCCCAAACTTTTTTTCCCATATAATGAATTGTTGTTCCAAAACCTTAAGTCTTTACACTTATTAAATACAAGGTTATTATGTTTATTTGCTGCTATAAATTGCATGTCTACTCTATTCCATATCTTTGTAATTCAAGCGTATTTCTTGTACACAATATGTAGCTGTATTCTAGTTTCTAATCCATTCAATGCCGGTAGGTGGATCAGTGGATAGAGTTCTGGCTGTGAAGCCAGGAAGGTTCAACTTCCTGAGTTCAAATCCAGCCTCAGACACATTCTAGCTATGTGACACTAAGGAAGTCACTTAACCCAAACTCTTCTCATTCCCTTTATCCTTAACATTATTTTTTAATTTGGCACTTCAAATGTTAGCAATAGCAACAAGAGAAGTAAAAGGAATTGAAAGAATGAGAATAGACAAGGAGGAAATAAAACTCTCACTTTTCAGACACTATGATGGTACACTTAGAGAACCCTAGAGAATCAACTATAAAGCTACTTTATTTTTTTAAAATTGTTTTCCAATGTAAAAACCATTTTAGAGGACATTTTTTGAACTAAAAAAATTTTGTTTATTTTTACTTTAGCTTACAACATTCATTTCCACAAGATTCTATTTATACATTTTCAACCGATCTTTCCCATACCCACCACCACAAAACAGCGATCCCACTGGATATGCCTTCCCCCAGTCTACTCACTCCTCTATCTTCCCCCATTACATCTCCAACTTTTGAGTATGGCAAAATGGATGTCTGTACTCCAGTGCCTGTATATCTTATTTCACAGTTGCATGTAAAATAATAATAATAATAATGATAATAACAATAATAATTTTTTAAATATCTGATTTTAAAACTTTGAATACCAGATTCTTTGCCTTCTTCCCTTATCACCTACTCCTACTTGGAAGAAGTATAAGTTGTAAATGTGTAGTTAAACAGAACATTTCCATAGTGGATATATTGTATAATACTGACTATATTTCCCCTCCATTCTATCCTGTCCCAAACTTATTATATTTTCTACTTTGACCCTGTTCCTTTTCAAAAGTGTATATGTCTAAGTAACCTCCCTCCACTCAATCTACACTGCTATCTACAATTCCCCCTCTTATCCTGCTACCCACTACTTTCCTGTTGGGTAAAATACCCAATTTAGCATGCATGTTGTTTCCTCCTTAAGCCAAATTCAGTGACAGTAAGACTGAACCATTCTCCTTAGTCTTCCTGTTATTCCCTCCATTTTAACAGTTTTCTCTCGCCTCTTTTATATGAGATATTTTAACTATTCTGTCTCTCCCTATCATCTCTCATTGTATTCCTCTCTCACCTCTTAATTATATTTTTAGATATCATCCCTTCGTATTCAACTGATTCCGTGTCCTCTGTCTATGAATACCTGTACACATATTTACACACACTACCATACATATTTATATGCATATACACCCTCCTATATCAACATATATAGAATGTATACATATATATGTGTGTGTATGTGTGTATATGTGTGTGTGTGTGTGTGTACACACACACATATACAATCCCTTCAACTATCCTCATATTTAGAAATGTCTCATGACTTACAATTATCATTTTTCCATATAGTAATGTAAATAGTTCAACTTTAATAAATTATTTATCATTTCTTTTTCCTCTTTACATTCTCATGCTTCTCTTGCTTCTTGCATCTGAATGTAGAATTTTGTATTCAGCTCTTGATTTTTCATCAAGAATGCTTGAAAGTCCTCTATATCATTGAATTACCATAATTTCCCCTGAAACATTATACTCAGTTTTGCTTTGTAGGTGATTGTTTGTTTTAATCCCAGCTCCTTTGACCACTGGAATATCACATTTCAAGACCTTTGGTCTCTCAGTGTAGAAACTGCCAGATCCTGTGTTATCCTGATTGTGTTTTCACAATATTCAATTTGGTTCTCCTTGACAGTTTGTAATATTTTCTCCTTGTTCTGGGAGCTCCAGAATCTGGCTATAATATTCCTAAGAGTTTTCATTTTGGGATCTTTTCAAGAGGTGATCAGTGAACTCTTTTCATTTCTATTTTTCCCTCTAGTTCTACAATATCAGGACAATTTTCCTTGAAAATTTTTGAAGGATGATTTCTAGATTCTTTTTTTTATCACGGCTTTCAGGTAGTCCAATAATTTTTAAATCATCTCTCCTGAATCTATTTTCCAGGTCAGTGGCTTTTTCAATAAGATTTTTCACAATGCCTCCTATTTTTCATTGGTTTGGATCTGCTTTATAATATCTTGATTTCTCAGAAAGTCATTAGCTTCCATTTGTTCCAATCTAATTTTGAAGAAACTATCCTTTCACTGAGCTTTAGAAATTCCTCCTCCATCTGGCAAACTTGCTTTTTAAGGCATTCTTCTCCTCATTGGCTTTTTGGGCCTCTTTTGTCATTTAAGTTACTGTAATTTCAAGGTGTTATTTTCTTCAGTTGGTTTGTTGTAATTCCATGCACTAGCACCTTCCCAAAGAATGCTATTGTGAACAGCTCTTAAGGTTCTGGTTACACAGTATAGTGAACACTCCATTTATTCCATAACAAATCAAGGCAGACTTTCTCAGAAAATCAAGGTACAGTATGTAAATGGCGAGTCTTAACAGGGTGACCACAGAGTTCAAATGAAAATTATTAGGAGCTTTATGAGCTGGGCTGTCTCCATGCCAATATGAAAGGAGCAGCAAATAGCTCAGGGATCCAGAATCTTTTGTACAGTATATTGTCCAACTAACATAATTTGTTACTAAGCAGGTATAAACAGAAGCTATTACAAAAGCAAGAGTGGTGGTGGTACTATACCCTTATATACTAAAGCATATAAGGAGGGGCATGGGGCATGATAACCTGAGCTTGAATGAGAAGAAAAAATGAATAAAAAGACAAATTACCCCAGGCCATCTCCCATACCCCAGGATGGCTCCCAGGCTGGTTCACTGACTTCTATCTTGAGTTCATCTTGAGATTATAAGGCTTTCACTTGTATTTCTAATTTCACAAATCTTGAGTCCATGAGATTTCTACTTAACTAGTTCTTGGCCACTTCAATATAATATTCAGAACATTACATCTTATGACAGAAAAATCACAGTATCATGTTCACAGCAGCTTAACATTAGAAAGGCCACATAGTTTTCAACAAAGTGGCTATAGTATCTGGAACAAAGAATAAAAGAATAATTATCTCATTTCCCTAAGGGGGAAAAACTCCTTACTTAATCATTCAATCATTCCACAATACAGGTCAGTGTCCCACTCATAGGGTAATCATAAGTTTGTTAACTTAATCATTCACTTAATCAGATTCACATTTACTAAGTATCATTAATCATTAAATACAATCATCAGAAAATTACCCAAACCCTCCACACCTTGGTGCCTATTAAACTTCAATTTCATCACAGAATTCAATATCCGAGGAGATGCCTTTTCTTCATTTTGATTCAGGGTGGTCTCTCAGATTCCCTGGATCCCCTTCCATGGCCCCAGTTCCTACCTGAATCCACCAAACAGTGACCTGGATTCAGAGACAGACAGCTCCCAGATTCTCATCCAGTTCTCCAGACTTTTCTTGCTACACACTGAAGTTCACAGGGGCCAGTACATCTCAAAACCTTCACAAAGTCTGTTGCCAGGAACTCAAGGATCAATCAAGCCACAAACAAAGTCTTAGCATCCTGGTCATGCTTCTTCAATCCTCTAGCAGTTTGGCTGACCCTAGGACCCAAAAGATGTCTCAGCCTTCTAGGAGGCAGCAGCCACTACAGCCTACCAGGAAACTCCAGCCTTCACCAGATCTCTCAGAAGAACAGCTTCTTCCACCAGGAGGCCAGCAGAAGAAAATATTCATGCTTCTGACTGTGTCTCTCTGAGCCTCTTCTTTTTTTCTCTTTTCTTTTTTATAAAATGTATCTATTTTCTTGTTTACATCACTCATTGCCATGAGAGTTTGAGTTACAAATTTTCTCCCCATCTTTCCCATACCCACTACTTCAAAACAGCTATTCCAGTGTATACACCCTTCCCCCAATCTGCTCTCTCCTTTGTCCTCCCACATGGCCCCTCTGAATTTCCAGTAGGGCAGAATGGATCCCCCTGCCCAAGTACCTGTATATCTTAATTCCCAGATGCATGTAGTTAATAATAATTATTATGATTATATATATATATATATAATATATATACATATATTTTTTAACATTTGATTATGGAACTTTAAATTGTAGATTCTTTCCCTTTCACCCTTGTTATCCACCCCCACTACAAAGACAAGGAATTCAATACAGGCTGTACATGTGTAGTTACACAGCACATCTCCACAATGGACATATTGTGAGAGGGTGATCATTATGTCCCTCTTTCCTAGCCCTCCCTTGTTCTGTTCTCTACCCTGTCCCTGTACCTTTACAGAAGTGTGTACTTCCAGCGACCCTTTCCCCCACCTTTCCCTCCCCTCCATCATCCCACCTCTCATTCCTATCCCCCCTATTCTCCTGTGTGGCAAGATACCCAATTTAGAGTTTATGTCAATCCTTCTCTAAGCCAAATTCAGTGAGAGTAAGGTTGACCCTTTCCCTTTTTCCTTCCTGTTCTTCCCCTCCATTGTAACAATTATCCCCAGCCACTTCTATATGAGATGATTAACCCCATTCTGTCTCTCCCTGTCTCCTCTCATTCTAATAGTCACCAACCTCAGAATTTCACCTTTTAAAAGTATAGTCCCTTCCTGTTCAATTGACCTTGTGCCCTCTGTGTACACATATATACACATACTCAGATGTGTTCATACACATATATAAACCCTCCTACATACACATATGTATATATGTATCTATATATACTTTTGTATTCCCTTCCTCTATCCTCATATTGAGAAAAGTTTCATAAGTTACAATTATTGTTTTTCCAGGTAGGCCTGTAAATAGTTCAACTTTGATAAGTTCCTTATGATTTCTTTCTCATGTTTACCTTCTCTTGTATTTGAGGGTCAAATTATCTTTTCAGTTATGTTTTTGTCAGCAAGAATGTTTGAAAGTCCTGCACCTCACTGAATGACCATATTTTCCCCTGGAGCATTATACTCAATTTTTCTGGGTAGTTGATTCTTGCTTTTTATGCTAGCTACCTTGATCTCTATAATATCATATTACATGCCATTTGATCCCTCAGTGTAGAAGCTGTGACATCTTGGGTTATCTTAATTGTGTTTCCACAGTATTCAAATTGCTTTCTCTTGGCCGCCTGTAATATTTTTTCCTTGGTCTGTATACTTTGGAACCTGGCTATAACATTCCTAGGAATTTTCTTTTGGGAATCTTTTTTGAGAGATGATTGGTGAATTCTTTCAAGTTCTATTTTGCCCTCTGGTTCTAAAATATCAGGGCAATTTTCCTTGAGAATTTCTTGAAGGACTCTTTATACATTCTTTTTTTGATAATGGCTTCCAGATAGCCCAATAATTTTTAAATTGTCTCTCCTGGATCTATTTTCCAGGTCAGTGATTTTTTCAAGGAGTTATTTCACATTGTCTTCTATTTTTTCATTTGTTTGGATCTGTTTAATAGTATCTTGATTCCTCATGAAGTCATTTGCTTCCATTTGTTCCACTCTAATTTTGAAGGAATTATTCTTCAGAAAGCTTCTGAGATTCTATTTCCATCTGGAAAATTCAACTTTTTAAGACATTCTTCTCTTCATTGGCTTTTTTGGCCTCATTTGCCATTTGAGTTCATCTATTTTTTAAGTTTTTTATTTTCTTCAGTCAGGTTGTTGACTCTCTGTTCATGATTTTCTTGCATCACTCTCATTTCTCTTCCCAATTTTTCCTCCATTTCTCTTATTGGTTTTGAAAATCCTTCTTAAGCTGATCCATGGCTTGTAGTCAGTCTTCATGTTTCTTGGAAGCTTTTGGTGAAGGAGTTCTGACTTTGTTGTCTTCCTCCCATTCTATGCCTTCATCTTTTTTGTGCCCAAAAAAGGATTCTAAAGTTTCATTGCTCTTCTTACTTTGCTTCCTTTGCCTGCTCATGTTGCTGGTGAATTACTTGACTTTTCAGCTATTTACCATGGTAGAACTCTGCTTCCAGAGAGTAGAGCTTTTTCCCCAAATGCTGGGGTTTTCTCACCTGCTTGAGATATTAGTTGGGTGCCCTCTTTGAACCCCCACAATCTCTGGCCCACTGGACACATACCCCAGGACCTCCATCTAAGACTTCAATCCATATCCAAGCAGGTTAAAGCAAGAGCAATTACCCTCTGAAGGGTTGCTTGCTCCCCCTACAATCTGCAGGCCAGGAACTCTGGAAACAGCTACATGGTGCCACTGTGTCTCCTCTTCTCACTCTTCTGAGGCAGAAGCCACGGACCTTGATCTTGAGTCCCCCCCCCAATTTGAACAAAGTTCCACACTGACTTTTCACTTTGCCATTGGTGTTTATGAATTGAAAAGTCTGCAAGCCACCCCAGCTGCTGGTGATTCACTGTCCTAAAGTCTACTCCAGCCACTGCTACTATTAAGGGCCACCCTGAGGCTAAAACCATGGCTCATGCAGGTGTATGCTTGGTTCCCAGCCTGCTATGTAGGCCTGCCCATTTGCCTTCAGCAGATTTGTTTCTCTATGCAACTTTGTGAGTTCTGTAACTCTAAAATTTGTTTAGAGTCATATTTTATAGGTAGTTGAGGTGATTATGGGGGAGAACATGGAATTTTCCTGTTTCAATATGGCCATCTTGGCTCATATAAATATACTTTAAATAATTAATAATATTAGCAAGGTTAAAAGATATGAGATAAACTTATATGAGCTTTTCTTTATATCGCAAACAATGCCCAGGAGCAAGAGAGAGCAAATTACATTTTAAATATCTGGAAACAACATATGAACACAATTACAAAATACCTTTGACACAAATAAAGTCAGAACTAAACAATTTTTTAAAATATCAATTGCTCACAGGTAGGGTGAACCAATAAAATAAAAATAACAATTCTGCCTAAACTGACTTCCTTATTCAGTGCCATAGTGATAAACTGCCAAAAAAGTGTTTGATAGAACTAAAAAAAATAACAAAAAAAAATTCATCTGGAAGAATCAAAGGTCAAAAATATTAAGGGAACTAATAAAAAGCAATGCTAGGGAAGGTGACCTAGCCATAGCAGAACTCAAATTTTAATATGATACAAATTCTAATACAAAGCAGTACTCATCTAAACTACTTGTACTGGATAAGAAACTGAGAAGTGGATCAATAGAATAAGTCTGGTATCCAAGACACAATAATTAGTGACTATAGTAATCTACTTTTTGATAAAACCTAAGACTCCAGCTTCAGGGATAAGAACTGTCTATTTAACAAAAACTTCTAAGAAAACTGAAAGGTAGTGTAGCTGAAACTAGGCATAGACCAACATCTGACATTATATACCAAGATTGAGTGAAGATCATGATTTAGAAAGAAAGACTGATACAATAAGTAAACTAGGAAAGCAAGGAATAATTAACTTGTCATATTTATGGAGAACTGAAGAATTTATGACCAAACAAGAGATAGAGAACATTATGAAATGCAAAATGGATGATTTTGATTACATAAAAATGAAAAGTTTAAGCACAAACAAAGCCCATGCAACCAAGATTAGAATGGAAGTGGAAAGCTGGAAAACAATTTCTACAGTCAGTGTTTCTGATAAAGGCTTCATTTCTAAAAGACATAAATATGTGAGTCAAATTTATAAAAAATACAAGTCATTCCCCAATTCATGATTTGTCAAAGGATATTAACAGGCAGTTTTAAGAAGAAGGAATTAATCATATGAAAAAAAAATTCTCTAAATCACTAATGATTATAGAAATGCAAATCCAAACAACTCTTAGGTACCACATCACAACTATCAGATTGGCTAACATGACAATAACAGGAAAATTCTAAAAGTTGGAGAAGATGTGGGAAAATTGGAAAGTTAATGTATTGTTGGTGGAGTTGTGAACTGATCAAAGCTTTTTGGAGAGCAATTTGGGACTATGTCCAAAGGGTAATCAAATTGTGCATACCCTTTGATCCTGAAATAGTTCTACTAGGTCTATATCCCAAGAAGATCACAAAAAAGAGGTTAAGACCTACATGTGGAAAAACGTTTATAGCAGCCTTTTTCATGGTAACAAAATATTAGCTATTAAGGTATGCCCATTAATTGTGAAATGGCTGGAGAAGCTTTGATATATGATAGTAATGGAATACTATTTTACATTGAGAAATTATGAAGAGAGGCAGCTAGGTGGTTGGATGAACAGAGCACTGGCCATGGAGTTGGGAGGACCTGAGATTAAATCCGGCCCCAGACACTTGACACAAAAAACTACAAAAAACTAGCTGTATGTCCTTGGGCAAGTGACTTAACCCAAATTGCCCTATCTTTCCTCCTCCAAAAAAGCAAAAGAAAAGAAAAGAAAAGAAAAGAAAAGAAAAGAAAAGAAAAGAAAAGAAAAGGAAAGAAAAGAAAAGAAAAGAAAAGAAGAGAAAAGAAATTATGAACAGGCCCCTTTTAGAAAAACCTGGAAAGACTTGTATGAACTGATACAAAGTGAAAAGAGCAGAAACAGGAATTCATTATGTATAGTATCAGGAACGTTATGTGATGATCAACAATGAATAACTCAGCTCTTTTCAAAAACATAGTGAAGGGAGTGGGGGGAAGGGCAGAGCCAAGATGGTAGAGTAAGAGCAGGAAATTCTGTGACCTTCTCCCACAACCACCTCTAATATCTGCAAATATGACTCTAAACAAATTTGAGACCTACAGATCCCACAAAGTGACAAAAAGAAACAAATCTCTCACTGAAGGCAGTCTGGTAGGTGGACAGGGAGGGTCTATCACACTAGACCAGGAGCTGAGGGCAGTCTCAGAGAACGCCAAGGTTCTAGCCCCAGGGTGGCCCAGACCAGTGGCATCCAGATTAGACTTCAGGAGAGTGGAACACCAGCAGCTGTGGTGGTTTCAGGACTTCTCAACCCACAAACCCCAAAGAGAAAGTGAAAGGTCAGTGGAGAACTCTTTGGAAGCAGGGGACCTAAGAGCACAGTCCAAAGCCATCCCCTGAGACAAGAGGTGATGGAGGCACAACAAGGTCAGTCACTGCCACATGGCTGCCTCCAGAGCTCCTGGCCTACAGATAGGAGGGGGATCAAGCATCCATTCAGAGAGTAATAACTCTTACTTTATCCTGCTTGGATGTGGGTTCCTGGGTTGGAAGGTTGACCTGAGGTGAGAAATGCCAGTGTGCCAGTGTGATGTCTGTAGATCAGACCATGGAAGACATTTGAAAAAACCCCACCAATTTGAGACAAAGCTCTCTTCATTCTGGAAGAAGAGTCCTACCATGGCAAAAAGTGCAAAAGTCAAGTAATTGGCTGGCAAAATGAGCAAGGAGAGGAAGTGCTATCAGCCATAGAATCTTTTCTGGGGACAAAAAGGATCAAAGCACAGAAGAGGAGGAAGTCAATGAAGTCAGAACTCCTGCATCAAAAGCTTCAAAGAAAAATATGAATTGGTTATAGGCCATGGAGGAGTTCTAAAAGTATTTTGAAAATCAAGTAAGAGAAGTGGAGGAGAAATTGGGAAAAGAAATGAGAATGATGCAATAAAAGCATGAAAAATGAGTCAATGGCCTGCTAAGGAAGACCCAAATAAACACCAAAGAAAATGACACCTTAAAATAGACTGACTCAAACAGCAAAAGAGGCTCAAAAAGCCAAGGAAGAGAAGAATGCTTTAAAAAGCTGAATTTGTCTGATGGAGAAGGAATTTCAAAAGCTCACTAAAGAGAATAGCTCCTTCAAAATTAGATTGGAACAAATGGAAGCTAATGACTTTCTGAGAAATCAAGATATTATAAAGGAGATAAAACCTAATGAAATAATAGGAGACATTGTGAAATATCTCATTGAAAAAGCCACTGACCTGGAAAATAGATTCAGGAGAGACAATTTAAAAATTATTGGACTACCTGAAAGCCATGATCAAAAAAATAATCTAGAAATCATCCTTCAAGAAATTATCAAGAAAAATTGCCCTGATATTGGAGAATTAGACAGCAAAATAGATCACCTCTTGAAAAAAAATTCCAAAAAGGATATTTTATAGACTGTTACAGGAATATTATAGCCAAATTTCCAGAGTTTCCAGGTCAAGGAGAAAATATTACCAGCAGACAAGAAGTAATTTGAATATTGTAGAAACACAATCAGGACAGCACAAGGTCTGGCAGCTTCTATACTGACAGATTGAAGGTCTTGGAATATGATATTCCAGAGATCAAAGGAGCTAGGACTAAAACCAAGAATCACCTACCCAGAAAAACTGAGTATAATGCTACAGGGAAAAATATGGTCATTCAATTAAACAGAAGACTTTCAAACATTCGTGATGAAAAAACCTGAACTGAACAGAAATTGGCCTTTCAAATACGAGAAGCAAGAGAAGCATGAGAAGGTAAACAGGAAAAAGAATTCATAAGGAATTTATTAAAGTTGAACTATTTATATTATTATATGGAAAAATGATAATTGTAACTCATGAGACTTTTCTCAGTATAAGGATTTTTGAAGGGCATATATGTGTGTGTGTATACATATATTTATATGTTTATATAGGAGGATATATGTGCATATAAATACATATGTTAGTGTGTGTAGTTATATATGTACATGTATACATAGACTTAGGATCAGTTGAATAGGAAGGGATGATATTTTTAAAAATAAAATTAAGAGATGAGAGGAATATATGGAGAAAAGGAAACAGGGAGAGATTGAATAGGGCAAATTATCTCATATAAGAGAAGGAAGAAAAATTGTTACAATGCAGGAAAATAACAGGAAAGCAAAAGGAAATGGGTCAACCCTACTCTCATTGAATTTGGCTTAAGGAAGGAATAACACACACTTAAGTGGTATCTTTACCCTATAGGAAAGTAGGGGGGAGGTGATAAAAGGGGGCATGATAGGAAGAAGGGTAGATTGGTGGGGAGGGTAAAGCACACACTTTTGAAAAGGGACAGGGTCAAAGTAAAAAAAAAAGAATGTGTTGGGGAAGAATAAGATAGAGGGAAATATAGATGATGTGGGAGGATGTAAAAGATAGCAAATTAGGGGAAGGGGTATTAAGTAGGATTGCTATTTTGGGGTGGGGTTTGGGGAAGGTGCAGAGAAAATTTGTAACTCAAAATCTTGTGGAAATAAATGTTGAAAACGAAATAATAATAATAATAATAATAATAATAATAATAATAATAATAATAATAATAATAATAATAACCATAGAGATCCAAGACAATTACAAAGGATTCATGAAGAAAATGGTATGCACATTCAGGTAAAGAACTGATGGACTCTACTCTGAATGCAGATCAAAGTATATTTTTTTACTTCACTCTTTGGCATGTTTTTTTTAATTGGTTTCTTTTTTCACAACTATGACTAATATGGAAAAATATTTTGTAAGACGGCCCAGTATAACCTATATCAAGTTGTCAGCCATTTTCAGAAGAGGGAAGAGGAGGGAGGGAAAGAGAAAATAAAACAGAATCCCAAATCTATTAAAAATTAATGCTGGTGGCCTAGCCATACCAGAACTTAAACTGTATTACAAAGAAACAATCATAAAAACCAGTTGGTACTGGCTAAGAAAGAGAGTAGATCAGTGAAAAAGGTTAGGTACACAAGACACAGTAGTCAATGATTATAGCAATCTACTGCTTGATAAACCAAAAGACTCCAGCTTCTGGTATAAAAACTCAGTATTTGAGAAAAAATGCTGGGGAAACAAGTTGTGGTATATGAATGTAATAGAATACTATTGTGCTATAAGAAATGATGAACAAGTGGATTTCAGGAAAACCTGTAGAGATTTATATGAACTGATGCTGAATGAAGTGAATAGAGTTAGAATATTGTACACAGTTGGCAATGACTGACTTTGATAGACTTAGCTCTTCTCAGCAATGAAAGGACCTAAAACATTTCCAAACAACTCATGATATAAAATGCCATTCACATCTAGAGAAAGAACTATGGAGTCTGAATGAAGAGCAAAACAGACTATTTTCTTTTTGTTTGTTTGTTTTCTTTTCTTTTCTTTCTCATGGTTTCTCCCATTCATTATAATTCTTCTATACAATATGAATAATGTTGAAAATATGATTAATAGGAAAGTATATGTAAAGTCTATCTCAGATTGCAGCCTATCTTGGAGAAGGATGGGGGGAGAGGAGTGACAGGGAGTAGGAAAATTTTAAACTTAGTGAAGAAAATTTTAAAAATTAAAAGTACATAAATTAATTTAAAAAAAGATACCTAAAATGGTCGTCACATTCAATTGGGAAAATGAAATAATATTAATTTTTGTTGTTTTTAATTAATTTTATTTTATATTTAACAACAGGAAAATAAACAGAATAGTGGTGGCTAGGTGGGGCAGCGAATAGAGAACCAGCCATTGAGTCAGGAGGACCTGAGTTCAAATCCAGCATGAGACACTTCAAACTTCCTAGCTGTGTGACCCTGGGCAAGTCACTTAACCCCAATGGCCTTGCCTTCCCTCCTCCAAAAAGAAAAAAAAACAAGAAAAAAAACAGACATTTTTTCCTGTAGTATAAGAGAAAATGAAAACTGTATGAAACTGCAAGTCTATATAATAAGTTTCGCTTGTAGCTTTCAAAGCTGTCCTTTTCTGGAATTCATTCATTTCTTATATTTCCATTAAAAAAAGATACCTCCAAGTTTATTGCTGAATAAATAGAGAGTTCACTATACTATGTGATTAGAATCTTTCAGGTATTCACAACAATAGTCCTCAGGAGAGCTGCTCGTATTGGCTTTACAGAGATTACTTACAATTTTTCTTTGAGGTTTTCCCACAGGTATTTTGCCATTGTTTTCCTCCTCTTATTTTGTGTCTTGATCTTCCCTGTCTGTATAATAACTTTCTATGATCAGATTCCTGTTGTTGCTGTTGTTTTGCTCATCTTTTTTGTCCTTTTTCCTTTTTTTATATTTGAGCTTTCCCCCCCCCCCATGATTCAATGATCACTGTCTCAAGGTTTTGGTGTCAGAGGCTGCAGATCCATGCTGTTTACCTGGCACTGCACTAATATTACCCTTAGACCCATGTTTCTGGTGTTGCATTGAGAGGTTTGTTAGAGGTGGCTGGAGGTTGTATGGCACTGGCAGTTTACCTAGTACTGAATTGGGATTCTAGAGGTGGTGTTTATGTGTGCTGAAGCCTGGTGGGTTGTTTGTGTTTCCCTGGGGAAACACTGAATGTGCTGGTGGTCTAGCTATTGGAGGCTGCCTGTTTGCCCAAGGCTATGCTGAAGTACATGATAGGGGTCCAGTCCTGGCAGGTGCCTGTTTGTTTATACACACATAAGTTTGTCAGCTACCTCTTGGCCTGGGGCTACAGTGAAGAAAGTAGAGTCTGGCCTTGGGAGGTTGCCTCTTTCTCTGGGACTCCCCTGAAGCAGTTGTCAGTTCTCAGAGGGTGAGTCTGCCCATTCTCCTGGCTATGGTTACTCCCATGGGGAATCCTAGTGCTGGCATTTACATTAAATTTAATTAAGCCCTGGAGCTGACATCTATAATTGATTTGTTGAGGTCGGACTTGCTACTGCCTTGCTGGGAAGCTTCCTGTCCTAGACTGCACTCTCCTTTTAACCAAGTTAGAGAGACCTTTCCTGTCAACTTTCCAAGTTTTATCCCATCCTTTTGCTGGTTCTGCTGTTCTAAGATTTGTTTCAGGTGGCTGTTTTTTGGTTGCTTGAAGGTAAATATGGGAGAGTGCTTACTCTCTCATGTAGTCTTCCAGAAACTCATTAAGATACTATTTTTTAAAAAGATTCTTTAAAAGCAGATTTGGTCAAATGGAAAAAGAGGTACAAAAGTCCACTTGAAAAATACTTCCTTAAAAATTAGAATTGCATTAATGGAACTGATGACTCCATAAGATATGAAGAAATTTTTTTTAAGTCAAGAGAATGAAAAAAAATAGTAGAAAATTTGAAATATCACATTGTAAAGACAGCTGATTTTGAGTGTGGATTGAGAATAGGGTAAGATTTGTTGTATTATCTGAAATCTATCATTGAGAGAGACAGAGAGAGAGAGAGAGAGAGAGAGAGAGAGAGAGAGAGAGAGAGAGAGAGAGGGAGAGAGAGAAAGAGAGAGAGAGAGAGAAAGAGAGAGAGAGAGAGCCTACATAGTATATTTTAAGAAATTTTGAATGAAACTGGCTTGTTATCTTAGATCCATAGCCAAAAAAATTAGAAATTCAAACACAAGACTCAAGAGAAGCATAAATAGATCAACATGACAGAGAAGTCATAAAGTGCTGCGGCTAGCAAGTCTGGGCCTAGCTACCAGCTGAGTGAAATAAAGGGATAGAGAGAACTTCTAGCTGAATGAGAAAGAGGGAGAGAGACAGGGATGTATTCCATAGTCTGTTTATTGCAGACCTATTTCATACAGAGCCTTGGTCTCGATCTTTCTCTACCCCAACCCAAAGCCAATCACTCATTAAGCTCTTTATCCTGGGACCATGTCCAGAGGCACAAACAGGGTGTTACAACCAAGACTTGCAAATTAACTCAGTACTTTCTTTAGATATTCATGAAACCAATGAGAGCATCCACCAACAAGATTATACTTTCCTTGCATATCTGCCTAATGACCTTTGTAGAACAATAAAGGTAAATTATTTACCCTTCTATATGGAAAGATAATATATGTAACTCCTTAGAACTTTATCATTATTGGGACTGTTAGAAGAATGCAACAGGAAAAAGAAGTATCTATCTTACTCAATAGAGAAATAGGAGGAAAAAGAGAATAAGTGAAATGAGGAGAGGGGGATGATCAAATTGAGTGCAGATTAAAAGAAGCAGTGGTTGGAATGAAAATAATCTTCCAGGAGGGAGAGGATAAAACAAAGAGAAACATGAACAGAGGAAATTAGGATGGAGGAAAATTAATAAATATATGTATGTGGATGTGAATGGAAGGAATTTACCTATAAAACAGAAGATAATAGCAGAATGGATTAGAAACGAGCCTCAAATAACATGAGGTTTACAAGAGACATAATTGAAAGAGAAACATGCACATGAAGATCTTAAGTGTAGTATAAAAGACAGGGACAGAAATCATTATCTCAAATGAAGCAAAAGAAAAAATTATCTAATTGAAAGATAATAAGGAAAACTATGTTTTGCTAAAAGTTACCATATATAATAAAGCAATATTAAAAAAAACAGTTACAGGAGTTTCTCTGATAAAAGTCACATTTCTTAAGTATATAGGGAACTGAGTAAAATTTATAAAATAATACTCATTCTCCAGTCAATAAATGGTCAAAAAAACCAGGCAGTTTTCAGAAGAATGAAATCAAAGCCATCTACACTCATATGAAAAAGTTCTCTAAATCACTATTGATTAAAGAAAGGCAAATTGAAACACTCTGTGGTACCAACTCACATCTATTAGAAATTATAAACTCTGGAGGGAATTAAAGAAAAGTACAATAATAACCTGGTAATGGAGATGTGAAATGGCCAAAGTATTTTAGAGAACAGTTTGGAACTATGCTTAAAGTTCTATAAAACCATGGATTTCCTTTGATCTGGAAATACAACTACTAGATCCCAAAGAAATCAAAAGAAAAGGAAAAAAGATGTATGTGCACAAGAAATTGATATCAGCTCTTTTCATGGCGGCAAAGAACAGGAAATTGATATGATGCCCATCAGTCAGGAAATAGTAAAACATCTTATAGCACGATTTTGTTGGAATACTATTCTGCTCTAAAAGTGATGTGTGAGTAGTCTCAGGAAAAAAAATGTGGCAAGATCTATATGAACTGATTCAAAGAGAAGTGAACAGAATCAGGATATCATTATGTATATCAGTGTCATAATGATGCTCAAGTCTGAAAGACCTGTTTATTTTGATTAATATGATGGAAGACAATTCCCAAGAACTCGTGATGAAAAAACATAATATCATAATATCCCCCCTGCCAAAGGAGCACTGATAAACTCTAAGCGCAAATTGGAATATAATTCCCTTGTCCCTTTTGTGATATGTATAATATGGAAATATGTTTTGCATGATTACACATGTAAACTTCACCCTATTTAGTTGCCATCTCAGTGGTTGGAGGAAAGCACAAGTGCAACAATTTGGAAATCAAAATTAAAAAGGAAAGAATGTTAAAAAAAAACAATAAATTTTATTTTTAAAATCTACAAAATAGGACAAATGGAAAAAAATACAAAAACATGACTAAATAAAAGAACTTTTTAAAATGCATAATTGGTGGGCGAAGGGGAAAGATGGGAAAAATTTGGGACTCAAAATCTTGTGGAAGTGATTGTTGAAAACAAAAAAAAAAAGATTAATTAACAACGAAAAAAATAAAGGAAAACCAAGAGAAAAAGAAAAAGGAAGGAGGGATGTTGTGGCATATGAATTTAATGGAATATTATTGTTCCATAAGAAATGATGGGAAGGAAGACTTCAGAAAAATCTGGAAAGACTTTCATTAACTAATGCTGAGTGAAGTAAGCAGAACCAGAAGAACATTGTACACAGTAATAGAAACGTTGTGCAAGGACTAACTTCGACAGACTTAGCTCTTCTTATCAATGCAAGGATCTAAGGAAATTCCAAAAGACTCATGATGGAAAATGCTATGCACTTCCAGTAAAAGAACTATGGAGGCTGAATGCAGATCAAAGCATACTATTTTCTGTCTTCTTTTTGTTATTGTTGTTTGTTTGTTTCATCTTTCTCATATTTTCTTTCATTGGTCCTAATTCTGCCTTATAATATTACTACTGGGACAATATGTCTAATATGAATATAAATAACCTATATCAGATTGCATGTCATCTTGGGGAGGGGTAAAGAGTGAGAAAATTTAGAACTCAAAATCTTACAAAAGTAAATGCTGAAAATTATAAATAAATATTTTTTAAAAAGGAAAAATGCAGAATTAGCAAAAAGGAAAAATAGGTACAAAATCTCTGAGAAAAACAGTTCCTATAAATTAGAGTTGCACAAGTAGAAGCTAATAATTCCATAACAATTAAAAAATAAATAAAACAAATAATGAAAATGCAGATGAAAATGTGAAATTGTTCATAAAAAAATCAAAACACAACAAAAATAGGCTGGTGAGTGATGTTATAAGAATTATTGGACTACCTGAAGGCCATGACAAAAACAATAAAAGCCTATGTATCATATTTTAAGAAATTTTAGAGAAAAACTGCCTATCTTAGTTCCAAAAAGCAAAACTGAAAAGGAAAGAATTCATTACCTCCTAGAGGATATGCCAAAATGAAAACTTCTAGGAATATTATAGCCAAATTCCAAAGCCACCACATTAAGGAGAAATCATTGCAAGCAGCCAAAAAGAAAAAAAAATCATCTATCATTGAGGAACATTCAGGATAGCATGAGATTTAGCAGCTTCCACATTAAGGGAGCCAAGGTCTTACAATATGATATTCCAGAAGGCAAATGAACTAGGATTACAACCAAGAATAACTTACCAAGCAAAATTTTTTCACGGGAAATGTGTATTTAATGAAATAGAGAATTTTCAAGCATGCCTGATGGAAACACCAGAAATGAAAAGAAAATCTGACATTGAGACATAACATTCATAAAAAGGTCCATGTAAAACAGAAAACATAAGTGACTCAATAAAGTTAAACTATATTTGGTATGGGAAGATAATGTACATCACTTGAAAGAACTTTATCATTGCTGGAGTGGGGGGGAAGTAACTAGGTGGTACAGTGAATAGAGCACTGACCATGGAGTCAGGAGGACCTGATTTCAAATCTGGCCTCAGACACTTAACACACAAAAAAACTGGCCATGTGACCTTAGGCAAGTCACTTAACCCAATTGCTCTACCTTTCCTCCTCCAAAAACAATACAAAGCAAAACAAAAATCTTAATCATTACTAGGACAGTAAGAAGTAGTCTACATAGATAGAGGGCATGTGTATGAATTGATTATTTTTGGAAGATCTCAAAAAAATTAAAAGGGTTGAGAAAGAGGATGCACTGAGAGAAGAAGGGAAAGAAGGAAGAAAATGGAAGAAGATATCTCCGATAAGAAAGACTCACAAGCAAGAGCTTTTACAGCAGAGGGGAAATTGGAGGGGGAGGGGAGGTTTGTAGGAAATTCTTGAATCTTACTCTCATTTCTATTGTTCCAAAGCAGGAAGAACATGAACACACACAGACACACATACATATATGAATATAGGCACATATATAGTCTACACATGTGGGCATGTACATATAAATGTGTATATGTATGTGAATTAATATATATCTAAATCAACATACATATGTGTATATAATATACATATGTGCATTATACATACACACATAGTTGTGTATAGAACTCTGTCTTATCTAACAAGTTAATAAGAGAGAAAGGGAATTAGGGAAAGCAGGTGGATGATATAAGAACAGATTAAGGAAGGCAGTGGTCAGAAACAAATTAGATTTTTGATAGGGAACAAGATAGTACAAAAAGGCAGTAAGAAGGATTAAGGGAAGAAAACAGAAGGTCTGGAAATGTACAGTAAATAATCACAACTGTGAATATGAATAAAATGAACTCACCCATATGATGGAAGAGGATAGCAGAGCAGATTAGAAACCAAACAATATGTTATTTATAAGAAACATTTAAAAGAAAAAGATATATACACAGTTAAAATAAGGAGATTTTTCAGAAGCTATTAGGATTGAGTATAGGTAAAAAAAAGTCAGGTATTGCAATCATGATTTCAGACAAAGAAAAAACAAAGATAGACCTAATTAAAAGAGATAATAAGAGAAGCTACATTTTCATAAAGATACCATAAATAATGGAGTAATATCAAAAATTATATTGCTTCTCTGATAATATAGTATCTTCTTAAATATAACGATGAGTCAAATTTATAAAAAATAAAAGCCATTACCCAATTGATAAATTGTCATGGGTATGAACAGACAGTTTTCAGAAGAAGATAACCAAGCTATCTGTAATCATATAAAAATATTGTAAATCACTATTGATTGGATAAATTCAAATAAAACAACTCTGAGGTAGCATCTCACATCTATCAGAAATAAGAAATGCTAGAAGGGATGAGAGAATATAAGTAGAGTAATGAAGTGCTGTTTGAGTTGTAAATTGGTTCTACCATTCAAGGGAACAATTTGGAACTGTACCTAAAGGGCTATACAACTGTTCATATCCTTTGACTTAGTAATACCATTTTTTCTAACCCAAGAAAGATCAAAGAAAAAGGGAAAGGACCTATATGTACAAAAGCATTAATGGAAACTCTTTTTGAGCTCATAAATAAATGGAATTTGAGGGAATGTCCATCAATTGGGAAATGGCTAATCAAACTGTGGAATTGTAATAGTAATGAAATTTGAAGATTCCCTTGTGTTGGCAAGCTAACAGGTGCTTAGCACTTAGTTTCAGGTTAAGATCCAGAACTTGTGAACAGTGGGATTAACTTGTTGACATAACAGGAAGGGGCTGAAGAGTGAGGAACCAATACCTTATATGAAGAAAGACACAAGTTGGAAAGTCAGAACTTCTTAGAGCAAGCAGCATGGCTGAGGAGGAGAGGCTGAGGCTGGAGAAAGTGATTTTGATTTTGAGAATGGAACTTATGGTGGCAGAGCTTCTTCTGAGAGCTAGCTGAAATTTTTGCTGAGAGCTTCTGAGAACCAGTCAGAGCTACCAAAGACTTCCAAGGGCCAGCAAGAACTGCCAGCGAAAGCATAACCATGGTGTTGGTGCTTTGTCTGTTTTGGGTCTACGCTGATTTCACAGTGAAAAGGTGATTTTTGATGAGGGTGCTGGCAATGTGAATGAATGTTATTGTGGCTTTGTTAAGCCTTTTCTTCCCAGGAAGAGAAGCTGTGAAGGACTTGAGGTGGACTGGACATCGTGAGCTTCAATATAGAACAGGAACTGGACAAGGAACTGGGAGCTGCCCGCCTTAGAACACAATTGACAGTTTGGTGGATTCACATGGGAGCTGTGACCATGGAAGAGGAACCATGGAAACTGAGAGCTTTCCTTGATTGAAGATGAAAAGACCTCTCCTTGGGTATTTATTGCTAACAGAAGAAACTGTAACTTACCTGTGACCTAAGAGTGGGTGGCCTTTGTACTTTCCACTACTCCTTATGAGGTTATTGAGTAATGACTGATGATATGGTAACTTTATTGAACTCCATGGGTGGAGGACTTTGACCTTTGTACTTTGTTTCAATTAAGGGTAGTTGAATTAAGGATTTACTAAATGAAGGACTTACTAAATGAACATTATCTTTTGCTTAAAACTATGTGACCACTTTGGTGAAAACTACATGGCAATTTTAGTGTTAATTTGTTGAGTTGTGACATGGTAGATACTGTATTTTTATTTCCTTTGAATATTTTGCCTTAATTTGTTACTGAATAAATAGAGAGTTCACTGTACTGTGTACTCAGAACCTGGAAAAGCTGTTCACAGGAGCAGTCCTCTGCAAAGCTTCTCATGCTTGGATTTACAGTCATATGGTCATGATAGAGTACTATTTTGCTATAAAAAATAGGAAGATTATTTCAGAAAAATATGAAAAGACTATGTAATCCCACAGGTTATTCCCCTCTCCCTCCCACTTCCATCCTATTGAAATAAAAAAGAAAGAAATATATCTCAGAAGAAATATGCATAGTCACAGAAAATAAAGTATTTCTTTGGCCAGATCTCTCTCTCTCTCTCTCTCTCTCTCTCTCTCTCTCTCTCTCTCTCTCTCTCTCTCTCTCCCTCTCTGTCTCTCTCTCACACACACACAGACACTTATTTATATTTATTTAATTATATGTCTCATTCTGTACTCTGAGTCAGATGGTGGACAGAATATTTTATCATCTATCCTCCCTCCCTCTAGTATCAGAGATAGTAATTGCATTGATCAAAATTCTTAAATCTTTCAATGTGAATTGTTTTCATACTGTTAAATTTTACAGATTTCAAAGTTATTAGTTTTTACAATATTTTTACTGTATAAATTGTTTCATACCTGTTGATTTTATTTTGCATCAATTTTCTAGTTTTTAAAATTTATTTCTTAGTATTCACACTACATAAATGTATACATGTGTGTTTAAATTTTGGTTCTACTCATCTCACTAGGCATCAGTTTATGCAAGTCTTTCCATGTCTCTTTGAAATAATCTATTTTTTTTTGCTTTTCTGAGCCACCAAACTTTAAATTATACTCATATAACACAACTTGTTTAGCCATGCATTACATGATGGCAGTAGCCTTAGTTCACAGGAATGGAAGAAGTTTGTCACCACAAAAAAGAACTGCTATAAACATTTTTTTCAATGTTATATAAACACCATAATGACCTCTGATTCTTGTCATGTAATCAGTGTTATTCATGACCATACAAGTGAGAAGAGCATTCTCAGAATAATATATGATTCATCCAACACCTAGTCCAAGACACAGGTGTAGATTAGTGATATGAGACCTCAAATTTTTGTTGTTACTGTCGTTATTCTGCTACAGTATTCCTCAGTCAGCTCAGGGAGATCATTACAAGTAGTATGCAAAATGAAGTTTCAGAGCTGAAGGAAGTTAAAATCCTCTAGACTTGAGATATTGTATAAGCCTGCCCAGGATGAAGAAAGGGGGAGGAGTGACTTTTTCAAATCATTTAAGAGATCATGTCTGGTTTCCTTTCATATATATTTGCTATATAAGTAATAACTTTCTACTGGTTGAAAAAAATATAAAGAATGAGCACTTCCTTTCAGTACCTTCATTCTTCATTCATACCTACTTCTGTTAGTTTATATTAAAAGTGGTTGCTGTCTCCCTTTGAATTTTTACCTCTCCTCAAAAGAAACTAGTCTTTTATAAAACTTACCCTGTAGTTTATAAGAGCTGAGGTTCCACATTTTATATTATAACTCTTTATTACATGACAGTATATTTTATTACAGTACATCATATTTTATTATATTATTCTAATTATTTATAGTAGCTTTCTCTTGGGGAATTCTTTGGGGTCATTGTTCCCCTACCCTTATATTTTCCTGTTTTCTAATGTCTTATTGTATATGGGGATTTTAGGGATGATTTGAATTTAAACTGGTCCCTATAGAAGACTCTTTTCTAGTGAGGATAAATCCTCTAACTTCTGAGGCAGATAATTCCTTTTTATTTATTTTTTTGTGCAATACTTATTGTTAGGAAGTTCTAAATCTGTTCTCTATACCTTTTATGCATTGCTCTCTGTTCCGCCCTTTGGAGTAAAGTATACAGATCTAATTCCTTTATGATGTGACTGCTCTTCAAACAATTTAACACAATTATCATGTTCCTACCCGATTTTCTCTTCAGTTTATCCTATTATGGTAGGGACTCCAGTTCTCTAACTATCCTGGTTATTTTCTTCTGGAAACATTTAACTTTTTTGAATTTTTTTTGGTCTAAACTGTGACTTCCAGATGTGAATGAACACAATAATATAGGAGTGATCAGAAAGGGACAGAGCAGTGTTATTCTATCACCTTGCACACCTAGACAATACAGTCTATGATCACTGTAGTTTTGTATACATTCTACTGACTCCTCTTCAGCTGGAAATGCGCTAAATTCTCTCTCTCTCCTTCCCTCCCTCCCTCTACCTCTTCACACACACACACACACACACACACACACACACACACACACACACACACACACTCCTAAATATAATTGAATTGCCCTTTCTAAACATGTATAGATTCTTGATCATTCTGCAGAAACTGCAGAAATCATTCCTTTGAAACTGTCAATAACCCTTTTCTACTCAATACTCTTTTCTTTCTAGGGTTTTTGGTACACTATTCCATTCTGGCTTTCCTCCTACCTATCTGAGCATTCCTTCTTAGTCTCTACTGCTGGATCTTCATCCAGAGTACATCCACTGACTATACGTTCAAAAAGGGTTTTGTTCCAAGCCCCTTGTCTTTTCTCTCCATATTCAGAATCACATCAGCTTTCATATATTCACTTATGATCTTTGTTCTGATGATTCTAAAACCTACTTTTACTAACCTCTTTGATGCCCTTCAATCTCATAAAACCAAAACATCTCAAACTGCATGTTCTATAGACATTTTGAACTCAACTTGTCCAAAACTGAACTCAATTTCTTACTTTCAAAATTTCAAACTACTGACACCATCAAGACTGCTCCCAGGATTTCCACTTAGACGTCATCCTCAGCTCCTTATTATCTCTCACCCATACCTCCAATTTAATTTGTTACCCAGGCCTCTTAATTTTACCTTTTCAACATCTCTAAAATATGTCCTTTTTTCTCCTCTAAGACCACTATTATCCTGCTGGATACACTCATCACTTCATGCCTAGTCTTTTGCAATAGCCTGCAAGTGGCCTCACCTGGCACAATTTTACTCTCACTTCAGTCTATATAGTACCCACTATGTACCAGGTACTATACTAACTGCTTTACAAATATTATTGCATGTTAAATTTTAGTAATGTTATTATATTTACATTGTTTTTACACTTTATTCTCTAGCAATGCTCTTCCATTTAGGGGCATTAGCCACTTTGTTATTCCATAAACAAGACACTCTATCTCCCAGTGCACAGCATTTTCACTAACCATCCCCTTGGCACAGAATACTCTCTTTCCTCATCTCCTACTCCTGCTTCACCTGTGTTCCTTCTTATACCATCTAAATCCCCTTTCCCAGCAAGCCTTTCCAAATCTCTTATTTTGAGTGACTTCTTGCTGTTTAATATTTCTTAAGTATCCTGAATATAGAATGTTTGCATGTAGTTATTTGAATGTCATTTCCCTTATTAGATTGGGAGTTCCTTGAGGTCCTTAGACTTAGGGTATTAGAGTTCCTCCTTCACCTGTCTTTGTATTACCAGTGCTTTGCCCGGTCCCTGAGACATAGAAATTGCCTAATAAATGTTTACTAACTAATGTGCTTATGTACATATATACAAGTGCATATATAGACATATATTTTATATACATTAGCTATTATCTGGCCATGCTTTTATCATCTTTATTTCAGAAGTTATTTTTTTTTCTTTTGGATGCAGAAGGCAAGGCAGTTGGGGGTAAGTGATTTGGCCGAGGTCACACAACTAGTAAGTGTGTCAAGTGTCTGACACTGAATTTGAGCCCAAGTCTTCATGACTCCTGGGCTGATGCTCTAATTACTGCATCACCTAGTTGCTTCCATTAGTGTATTTAAAAAATGTTATCCACTATACCCAGTTGATATAACACTGGGATTGGAAATAGAAAGACTCATCTTCATGAGTTTAAATCTAGCCTCAGACACTTATTAGCTGTGTGACCCTGGGCAAGTCACTTAAACTTGTTTGCCTCAGTTCTTCATCTAATAAAATGAGCTGGAGAACTAAATGTAAGAGAAGAAAGACATAACAAATTGATCCAGTTTCTCAGCCAAGAAATCCTCAGGACATGAAGCAGGACATGACTTAAATCACTGAATAACAACAACAATTATACTCATACCTATGTGAAATATATTACTATGGGAAGAGGCAGGACTCAGAAGGGAATTGAAAGGGATGAGAAGTTTCTTTTTGATATTATCTGACTTGTATACATCTTAGACTTTAGTCAATTTTTGCCCAAAACCTCAAAGAAGATAAGTGTATAAGTGCAATCCTCTATTTTCCCACTTTTTCCTTTCTTCTATGTTTGGTATTGCTGTTGCAATACACCAGACTGAAAATTCCATCATGACAAATATTTTGTGCAGTCAACTATCTCCAGGTTTTTGTATATCACTATTCCCAACATCTGGGATATGCTTACTCTCCACATCTACTTTCTGGAAGCCTATGTTTCCTTCAAAATTCATCCCAAATGCTACAAATTTTGCAATGTTTTTCTTGGATCTCACAGCTCTTAGTGTTTCCTGCCCAAGATTAATTTGCATATATCTCAAATACACATAAATTTTAATATAACTTGAGTATTAGTATACACACACCCACAATCTATCTCCCCATTAGAATAAAAAACTTCTTGAGGGCAGGGATTGTTTCTCTCTAGTTTGTTTGTTCAGCTGATTTTTTTTGGGGGGGAGGGAAGGTGTTGTATCTAAAGTACATAGTACAATGCCTAGCATATAATAGGATAAGTCTAGAGAACAGGTACTGAGTTTGCTGAATTTGTAGGGTTTTTTGTTTCTTTGTTGTTTTAGTATAGGGAACTTCTGGATGAGAAAATTCTGTAAGCAGGTCAGCATCTTTTTTGCAACTTATACTCTTAGAGTTTGCTAGAGTACTGAGAAATTAAGTGATTTTCTCAAGGTCATAAAATTGGTATATGCCAAAAGTGAGACTTAATCTCAGATCTTCCTGGTTTCTATGCCACACTGAATCTCCTGCATAGTGGATAAACACATAGCAGGCACTTAACAAAATCTTATTATCTAAATGTCATAATTTCCCCATCATTTAGCATAGTGCTCTACACACAGTAGGATTAAATAAGTAGATGTTCCATAAAATCAAACAAATTATTAGATATGTAGAAAAGATATAGAATATATGTGTACACTGAAGAACCATTAGTAAAATGCAGCTTTCCCTAGCAGTAGGAGACTGAATGAAATAGATCTAATGTTACTCACTTCCTTCACCCTCCATTGTTCTTTCCTTCTTCTATGAGCCTATGACCACCCCAGTATCAAGACTGAAAGACTCAATGTGTCTTTTCACACACAGGCTGAGATTCCAATCCTTCTCCAGATGGAAGACATGGCAGCCTTTAACAAACAGCTCACCCTTTCCAGCTTCACGCAGAGGCTACATCCATCTGCAACGTTTGTCTATGAACAGCCTGTTTGTTTTGCCTGAGATTTGCAATCCAATTTACATCCCCACACAGATGCCATTACTCAAGGTGGCCAGCTGCCTGAACTGAGCAGGTTGTGAGGTTAGCCAAGACTTTTATTACCCTATGTTTATGGAAATCATTTATTTTGCTTCCTAGAAAAGGCTACTTTCCTTTTTTTAAAAAATCTCTTCCTTCTCTCCCCTTAGGTTTGAATAATGAAGAACACATACACACACACACACACACACACACACACACACACCAGGCATGATGAAATACCTTATATTAGGAAAAGAAAGGAAGAGGCATGGAGATATAACTAGAAATACCACATCGAGGTTTTGCCCCCAGGATGGAAAATTTACAGCATATAAAATTTCAAAGAATTTAGAGTAGAGGTGAGGGAGGGAAGAAGGTGGAGGGGAAGGCATGAGGAGTTCAGACTCTGGCCAAGTAGCAGAGGCTCCCAGCAGAGGAAAACAGATCTCCCAGCAGGTATTGGGATATTAGCTACTCCTTTTATCCTTCTCAACCTACCCAGTCACTGGCCCTTCCCTCCCTCCTTTCTAAGTCAGTCAGACTCTTTCTTATCCACCCTCCTCTGACAACTAACCATTGTAAAGGTGAATTTTAATCTCATCATTACTGTCCTTCCCTAATTTTGTGTGGGAATGAGGTTCAGGTAAGTCTTTTGGGAGAAGTCAAATGAGTATTTCCATTGGCTACATTAGAGGACCTCTAGAATCATTTCAGAGACTTTCCACACTAGTTCAAAGAATAATTGATTTGTCTTAATTATTTATTAAGCTTTCTTGGTGAGAATCTCATGGAACTTCCATTTTTAGGAAATGTCCAGGCTAATAATTTAAAAATAGTAATACATTTTTCCCAATTACATATTAAGAAAATTTTTAGCATTCATTTTTACAAGATCTTGATTTCCAAATTTTTCACCCTCCTCCCAAACTGTCCCCTCTTCAAAAAAGGAGGCAATTTGATATATGTTATACATGTGCTATCTTACAAAACATTTTTCCATATTAGTCACAGTTATGGAAGAAGGAACAGATTTAAAGGAGAAAAAAATATAAAGAAGAATCAAGTAAATGGGAAAAAGTCTACTTCTGTCTGCATTCAGAGTTCGATAGTTCCTTATCTGGATATGGATATCATTTTCCTTCATAAATTCTTTTTCACTTGTCTTGGATCATTGTGTTGCCGAGAAGAGTTGAGTCATTCATAGTGGATCATCACACAATATTGGTCATACTGTGTATGATATTTTTCTGGTTCTGCTTATTTAACTTTGTATCAGTTCATAAGGCTTCCCAGGTTTCATATCTTCTTGTTCATCATTTCTGAATACACAATAGTATTCCATTACATTCATATAACATAGCTTTTTCAACTATTCTCCAACTGATGGGCATCACCTCAATTACCAATATTTTGCCAGCACAAAAAGGACCACTATAAAAAAATTGTACATGGAGGTCTTTTCTGTTTTTTAGGATCTCATGGGGAAACAGATCAAGAAGTTATATTGGTGGAACAATGGGTATACAATTTCATTGTCCTTGGCCATGGCTGAAATGTGCTCTCCAGAATAGTTGAATCAGTTCTCAACTCTACCAACAATGCATTAGTGTCCACATTTTCCCACATTCTCTCAAACACTTATCATTTTCCTTTTTTTCTTTTTTTAAATTAAATGTTATATTTACTTATAGTTTACACCATTCATTTCCACAAGATTTTGAGCTATATATTTTCTCTCCATCTTACCCCTATCCACCACCCCAAAAAAGCAATCCCACTGTATAGCCCCTCCCCAATCTTCTCTCTTCTATATCTTTCCCAATTCCCCCTCTAACTTTTCTGTAGGACAAGATGGATCTCCTTACTCCAGTGCCTGTATATCTTATTTCTCAGTTGTATGTAAAATAATGATAATAGTAATGATGATGATGATGATGATGATGATGATGATGATGATGATGATGATAATGTATTTTTTTAAACATTTGATTTTAAAACTTTGAATTTCAGATTCTTTCCCTTCCTGCCTCATCATCCACCCTTACTGGGAAGATAAGCAATTCAATATAGGTTGTATGTCTGTAGTTATGCAAAACATTTCCATAGTGGATATACTGTGAAAGACTGACTATATTTCTCTCCATCCTATCCCACCCCCACTTCTTCTATTTTCTACTTTGACACTATCCCTTTTAAAATGTATGTTCTTCCAACTACCCACACCCAACCTGCACTCCCCTCCATCATCCCCCCTCTAATCCCCTTCCCCCCACTCTCCAGTAGGGTGAGACACACTATTTAGTGTGTGTCATTCCCTCCTAAGCCAAATTCAAGGAAAGTAAGGTTGATCCATTCCTTTTTGCCTTCCTGTTCTTCCCCTCCATAGTAACAGTTTTCCCTTGCCTGTTCTATATGAGATAATTTACCCCATTCTGTCTCTCTCCATCTCCTTTCATTTTACTTCTCTCTCATCTCTCAATTTCACCTTTTAAGTATCATACCTTCCTATTCAATTGATCCTGTGCCCTGTGTCTATATATACCTGTACACATATACGCACATACTCACATATGTATTCATATGCCCATAAACCCTCATACACACACATTTATATTATCTTCACCTATCCTCATACTGAGAAAAGTTACATAAGATACAATTATTGTTTTTCCATGTAGGAATGAAAATAGTTGACATTTGATAAGTTCCTTATGATTTCTTTCCCCTGTTTATTTTCTGATTCTTCTCTTGCTTCTTGTATTTGAGTGTCAAATTTTCTTTTCAACTCTGGTTTTTCCACTAAGAAAGATTTAAAGTCCTCTATTTTATTGAATGAACATATTTTCCCCTGAATCATTATCCTCAGTTTTGCTGGGTAGGTGATTCTTGGTTTTAATCCCAGCTCCTTTGACCTCTGGAATATCAGATTACAAGACCTTTGATCTCTCAATGTAGAAGCTGCCAGACCCTTTGTTATCCTGATTCTGTTTTCACAATATTCAATTTATTTCTTCTTGACAGCTTGTAATATTTTCTCTTTGATCTGGGAAATCCAGAATCTGGCCATAATATTCCTAGAAGTTTTCTTTTGGGGATCGTTTTCAAGAGGTGATCAGTGAATTATTTCAAACTCTATTTTGCCCTCTGATTCAAAACATCAGGGAAATCTTCCTTGAGAATTTCTTGAAGGATGATTTCTAGGTTCTTTTTTTGATCATGGCTTTCAGGTACTCCAATAATTTTTGAATGATCTCTCCTGTATCTATTTTCCAGGTCAATAGTTTTCAGAATGAGAAATTTCACATTGCCTTCTATTTTTTCATTTGTTTGGAACTGTTTAATAGTATCTCAATTTCTCATAGTCATTAGCTTCCATTTGCTCCAATATAATTCTGAAAGAATTATTCTCTTCAGTGAGCTTTTGAGATTCTTTCTCTATCTGGCAAATTTGGCTTTTTAAGGCATTCTTCTCCTCATTGGCTTTTTGAGCCTCTTTTGCCATTTGAGTTAGTCTATTTTTTAAGGTGTTATTTCCTTTAGTCTGGTTGTTGATTCTTTTCATGATTTTCTTGCACCATTCTCATTTTTCTTCCCAATTTTTCTTCCACTTCTTTTATTTGGTTTTCAAAATCCTTCATAAGATACTCTATGGCCTGTAGCCAGTTCATATTTTTCTTGGAAGCTTTTGGTGCAGGAGTTCTAACTTCATTGTCTTCCTCCTGTTCCGTGCTTTGATCCTTTTTGTCCCCAAAAAGGAATCTAAAGTTGGATTGCTGTACTTGATTTGCTTCCTTTGATTGCTCATGTTGCCACTCAATTTCTTGCCTTTTGAGCTATTTCCACAGTGGAAGTCTGCTTCCAGAGAGGAGAGCTTTGTCACAAAATGCTGGCTTTTTCTCAGCTGCTGGAGCTATTAGATGGGTGCCCTCTCTGAAGAGACCTCCATCCAAGACAGCAATGCAGATCCAAGCAGATAAAAGCAAGAGTGATTACCCCTCAACAGGGTCATTTTGTACCCCTACAATCTGCAGTCCATGAACTCTGAAGCAGCCATGTGGAGGCAGCTGCATGACCACCACACCCGAGCTGCTATTCCCTTCCTAGGCAGAGGCCAGAAGGTATTCTTTATCCTCCAGTTCCCTAAGTCCACACTGACTTTATACTGTGCCTTTGGCATTTGTGGGCTGATAATTCTGGCAATGGCCACAGCTGCTGGTGATCCTCTCTCTGAAATTCCTCCAGCCACAGCTTAATCAGGGCTACTGTGGTGCTAAAACTGCAAGCTCAAGCAGGGATGGGCTTGGCTCCCAATGTGTTGCAATGGACCCTTTCTATTGGCCTGCTGAGTTGCCTTCAGCTGGATATTTGTTTCTCTCTGTCCCTTTGTGTGTTCTGTAGCTCTAAAGTATGGTTTGAGTCATGTTTTATGGGTATCTGATGTGGTTATGGGGAAAAATCGTGGAGTTTTCTGCTTCTATGCTGCCATCTGGGCTCCTCCCGTTTTCCTTTTTTTTCATATTAGCCAGTTGGATACCTGTGATGTGTACTTCAGAGATGTTTTAATTTGCATTTACCTAATTAACCAAGATATTATTTAACAGTTACAAAGAAATGAAAAAATAGAAAGCAATGTGAAATATCTCCTTGAAAAAACCATTGA
>CM053594.1:278641921-278664182 GCA_028646575.1 Pseudocheirus occidentalis | reverse complement strand
CACTTTAAAGAATAGATTAACTCAAATGGCAAAAGAGGCCCAGAAAGCCAATGAGGAGAAGAATGCCTTGAAAGTCGAATTTGCCAGATGGAAGAAGAATCTCAAAAGCATTCTGAAGAGAATATTTCCTTCAGAATTAGAGTGGAGCAAGTAGAAGCTAACGAATTTATGAGAAACCAAGATACTATTAAACAGTTACAAAGAAATGAAAAAAAAATGGAAAGCAAAGTGAAATATATCCTTGAAAAAAACACTGACCTGGAAAATAGATCCAGGAGAGACAATTTGAAAATTATTGGTCTACCTGAAACCCATGACCAGTAAAAGAACTTGGAAAGCATCCTTCAAGAAATCCTTAAAGAAAATTGTGCTGATGTTTTAGAGTCAGAAGGCAAAATAGAACTTGAAAGAATTCACCAATCACCTCTACAAAAAGATCCCCAAGAGAAAACTCCTTGAAATGTTATTGCCAGCTTCCAGAATACCCAGTTAAAGGAGAAAATATTACAGACTTCCAAGAGAAAACCATTTGAATACTGTGGAAGCACTATCAGGATAATCCAGGATCTGGCACCTTCTTCATTGAGGGATGAAAGTGCCTGGAATATGATATTTCAAAGATTAAGGAAACTGGGATTAAAACCAAGGATGAACTACCCAGCAAAACTGAGCATATTATTCCAGGGGACAATATGATCATTCAATGAGTTGGAGGACTTTCAAGCATTTTTTTTGCTCTTTTTTTGGAGGGCTGTTTGGGGTTAAATGACTTGCCCAAGGTCACACGGCTAGTTTTTGTGATAAGTGTCTGAGGCCGGATTTGAACTCAGGTCCTCCTGACTCCAGAGCCAGTGCTTTATTTACTGTGCCACCTAGCCGCCGCAACTTTCAAGCATTCTTTCTGAAAAAACCAGAACTGAACAGAAAATTTGACAATCAAACACAGGAAGCATGAGAAGGCTAATATGGGAAAGAAATCATAAGGAACTTGTCAAATTTGAATTATTTACATGCTAATATGGAAAAACGATAATAGTAACTTACGAAACTTTTCTTATTATGAGGATAGGTGAAGGGAATACAAATGAAAATATGTATATATATATACATATACACACACATACGTATATATGTATGTAAACTTACACATATGTTTATATAGGAGGCTATATATGCATATGAATACATATCTGAGCATGTGTGTATATGTGTATATAGAGGGTATAGGATGAATTGAATACGAAGGGATGATACTTTAAAAGGTGAAATTCTGAGGTGGGAGAGGACTAGAATGAGAGGAGACATGGAGAGACAAAATGGAGTTAATCATCCCATATAGAAGGGGCAAGGGATAACTGTTACAAGTTTACTTTCAATTACTCTCATGGAATTTGGCTTAGGGAAGAAATGGCATAAACTCTAAACTGGGCATCATGCCACACGGGAGAGTAGGGGGCATGGGGATGAGAGGGGGGATGATGGAGGGGAGGCAGGGTCTGAGGTAGAGATGCTGGAAGCACACACTTCAGGGAAGGGACAGTGACAGGGTAGAAAAGAGAACAAGGGGGAGAGGGATAGGAAGGAGGGACATATGATGACTGTCACAATATGTCCACTATGAAGATGCCCTACATAATCACACATCCACAGCCTGTATTGAATTGATTGTCCTTCCAGTGGGGGTGGGTGACAAGGGAGGAACTGAAAGAATCTAGAATTTAAATTTCTGCAATACCTGCAACAAGGAATTAAGATATACAGGGCTTTGGATAGGGAGTCCATCCCTGCCCTACCAGAAAATAAGAAAGCAGAGCAGGGGAGGAGCTTTACCGTGGCATTGCTGTTTTAGGTTTGGGGCAGGGGAAAGACGGGGAGAAAATTTGTAATTCAATAATGTCATGGAAACGAATGATGTAAACAAGAAAACAAAAATTTAAAAGGATATTTAATGAAATAGAGGGCTTTCAAGCACTCCTGATGAAAAGACCATAGGTGAATAAAAAACAAAAGACTTTCTGGGGCTGCTGGGTAGCTCAATGAATAGAGCATAGATCCTTGAGTCTGGACAACCTGAGTTTTAATCTCTGCTCAGACACTTAACACTTGCTTGACTTATGACTTTAGGCAAGTCACTTAACCCCCATTGCACTGCCTTCTCCCCTCCAAAAAGACAAAAAATTATTTTCAAACAGAAACCTGAATAGTAGCATAAAAAAGGTAATCATAAGAGAGTTTTTATAAAGGACTCAACAAGATCAAACTCTTTACATTCCTACATGGGAAGATGATGCATATAATTCTAAAATATTTTATCATTATTATGGCAATTAAAAGGAGCTTACGTAGACAGAGGGCATGTGAATGACTAAATTACATCTGAATGATCTTCAAAAGAAGTCAATGGGTAAGAAAGAGAGATGTACTAGAATAACAGAGAAGGAAAAAGTAGAATGGGGAAAATTTTCTCATCCCTTTTAAGAGGTGCACAAAGAAAAGCTTTTATAATGGAAATGAAAATGAGGGAGAGTAGCAAACTTTGCTGAGTCTTCCTGACTTCAGGCCTTGCACTCTATCCACTTGTAAAGCCATGCAAAGCAGCTTTCCAGAGGACTGCTGCTGTGAACAGATTTCAAGTTTATGATTACATAGTATAATAATCACTCTTCGTTCAATAATAAATCAGCGCAAAACATTCACAGCAAATGAAGGTATAGCATTCACTTACCACAGAAAATCAAAATACGACATTCACCATTTCGCAGCTCAACAAAGTACCACTAAAATGGCCACATTGTTTTCACCAAAGTGGTCACAATAGTTTTCAGCAAAGTACAATCATTTAGTAACTCAATCATTCAATCATCCTTAAGCAAGCTTAAGGTACAAAATATAAAAATCAAAGTACTCCACCCCTGGAGTAATCTCAATTGGAGATTAGTTTCCAACCACAAAGTACATTCATTTAGTCAATCACAAAAATCTTTAATTCAATCAGTTTTAAGGAGGAGAACCTCCTTAATCTTTAATTCAGTCATCCTTAAGGAGGACACAAAGTAAAATAGTCTAAATTCTCCACCCATGGAGGGCAATAGGTTACAATATTAGTCACTACTTAGTACTCTCTTAAGGGGTAGTGGGAAATACACAGGTCACTCACTCTTGGGTTACAAGTAAGTTATGATTTTATCAGCCACTATTCAATATCCATGGAGAGGTTTTTTCATCTTGACTCTATGTTGCCTTTCAGCTTCCCTGGATCCCCTTCCATGGTTTCAGTTCCTACCTGGATTAACTAAACTGTTACCTGGGTCCAAAGGCAGAGAGCTCCCAGATTCTTTTCCACCTCTCCATGCAGTTCCTTTGCCACACTGAAGCTCAGTGTCCAGTCTACCTTAAATCCTTCACAATCTGTATTCCTGAGAAGTCAACACTTAACAAAGTCACAAAGTACCAGCAACACAGTCACACCTCCTCTGGCAACTCCAGAGGGCCCTCAGAAGCCTTCAGCAGCTTGACTGGCCCTTGGAAGTTTTCAGCAGCTCCAGCTGGCCCTTGGGAAATCCTTAGCAACCTCAGCATCTTCCTCTGTCTCTCAGAAGTCCTCAGCAGCTTGGCTGGCTTTCAAATGTCCTCAGTCACTTTGCTGGCCCTCAGAAGAAGCTCTGCCACCACAAGTTCCCAGGAAATTTTGAGTATCCCAGCTGGGGTTTTTCCTTATATAATGTATTGCTTCTCCATGTTCAGCCCTTTCCTGTTAAGTCAGCAACAGGAATCCATACCTTCTGTTTCTTTAATGGAGGCTTAATTTGAAGCTAGGTGCTAAGTACCTGTCAGCTTTCCCATACAAAGGGATCTTCAAATTTCATTACCATTACACCACTGTTCAACCTAGTTTCCCTAAAGGAAAAAGAAAACCTAACTAAAAAAGATAATCAGGGCAACTACAGTATACTAAGAGGTACTATAGACAATGAAGTAATAAATATTTTTACTACAAGTTTCTCTGGCTTAAGCCTCAATTCTCAAATAGACTGAGATTAGAACTGAGTAAAATTCATAAAAAAGAGCCATTCCCCAGTTGATAAATGATCAAAGTACATAAATAAGAAATTTTCAGAAAATATCAGGGCTATTCATATTCACATGAAAAAAAATGCTCTAAATCACTATGGGTTGGATAAAAGCAAATCAAAACACCTCACATCAATCAGAAATGAGAAATGTTGGAAGTGAAGAAGGGAAAAAACAAACAATCATGTATATTAATGAGCTGCTAGTAGAATAGTGCACTTGTCTAACCATTCTTGAGAACAATTTGGAACTATGCTCTAGGGGCTGTAAAACTGTGCATGCTCTTTGACAGTAATACCAATACTAGGTTTGTACCACAAAGAGGGAAAAAAGAAAAGTAAAAAATAATTTATATGTGCAAAAAATTTAACACATGCATATATGCCTACAGAAGCACACACATTCATACATTTGTATTTATACATATATATGTATATGCATACATACACAAATGCACATATGAAGGCTCCCTTTTTTCTATGCCATTTCAACTAATCAAAATCCTATTTCAAGAAGATCTCAAACCTAGATATCTGCTAATTTCAAATTTAGCACTCTTTCACTGTACAAATTTACCTCTGAAATTGTCACCATGAAATTCCCTTTTGTGGTTACAATTCCCTATCCTACCAGAGAACAGAGTTGATTTCTGCCTTCAGCATGACTTTTGGCTCATCGGTCTTTTCTTCATCTTCCAACTCACTTCACTTCTCTTACTTTACATGTCTTTCTCCACAGTCTTGCCACTAGTGTTACCCATTTCAATATTACATTGTCCACCAAATTTAACAAATCTATCTTTACTTTCTCCAGTCTTTATTTTACCTTTCTCCACTTTTTCTTTCTCTGTCTACACTCATTCCTAAAGTTCATATACTAATATAACTTTGCCTTGATTCTGCTACTCCCTTAACACCACATCTATTTTTTTCTTGTTAGTCTATTGCAATACTTCATTTCCACCTCATATATTATTCAAATGTAACATATATATGTATACAAGCATATATACACACATACATTTATTTCAAGTTTCTCTTTTTTTTGGTTGTCCTTTATTCTTTTTTAAAAAATTTATTTTATTGACTTGTTTGTTTACTTCTAGATTACAAGATTCAGTTCCAGAGTCACTTGAGTTTCAGATTTTTCTCCCCTTCCTCTCCACTCCACACCCCCACCATGGTGGCATACAATCATGTATAGGATCTGCAAACTCTTTCACATTGTACAATAGTCTCGTTGTATAAGTGTTATAGCTAACGGAGTCAACAGTGATAAGAGGGTTCTCTTTTAAACCAGTTCTCTCTATATACTGCTTTAACTGCCCTATCTAATCCTATGTTATTCATTATTAGGTTTGTTAATTTTATATATTCTGGAACTTTCTTCTATATATCTATCTGTAAAATTCATACATTATTTCACAAGTATCCCAGTGACTCCTTAAAAATCCATGGATTTGCAACAAAATCCTTCACTTTTCTATTCAAACCCTTTCCTCCTACCTTTTCTATTTATATGTGTAGAATCTCAATTATCACAATTAACTAAAAACTCTAGTTATAACTCTCTGAACCTCACATTTAACCCTTGCTGCTAAATACTGTTGCTTCTACCCCTGCAAAAATCCATTACCCCATTTCAACTCCTATCACCCTAGTTCAATTCCTTATTACCTTGAAGCTGGTTACTTACACTCTGTTAGCTAGTCTTACTTCCAGTCACCCTCTTTTCTATTTTGTCCTTCATCCATATGTTAAAAACATTCTGTTAAATACAACATTCACCCACCATGGAACTCTTTTGTTCAAAACCTAAAGTGACTCCTTATTTTCATACATATAATGTTGTATAAAACAACAAATTTGTCAGTCAATAAAAATTATCAAGCATATAATATTTAACAGACAGTGTTTGATTAGGGGTATAAAGGCAAAAGTCAAATATACAAACTTCTTTTGCGTAGTATTTTAGGCCTGCTACAGTGTAACACCATGCACTAGCAGATTCACAAAAAAAAATGCTACTGTGAAGAGCTTTTAAGGTTTGGATTACACAGTTTAGTGAACACTCTGTATATTCCATTACAAATCAAGGCAAACATTAACATCCTACCCCAATTGGCTTCCTAATTAACATAATTGATCACCAAACCAACCACTACCCAGGTGCAGACAATCAGCCACTGGAAAAAAAAAAGGAAGTTTGATTACCTCAGCACTCAAAACCTGGTGGATGGAGAAGTGGGCACAGGGCATGAAGATCCGAGCATGCAAAAAAAAAAAAGACAAACTACCCAGGCTTGTTCCCAGGCCATCCCACTGACCCCCATCCTGGGTCCACCTCAAGTTCACCAAGCCTCACCCAACTGTTTCATAGCCAATCTCCTGACTGCCATCTTGAGTCGATAGCCCAACCAGTTACTGGCTATTTCAAAAGCATACTATATAATGAGAATCTATCTCTTCTTTCGAAAATCATTTTAAATTCTTAGTAATGAGCCACAATAATTATAGATTGTGATGATTATAAAATTAAATTACATTTCAGTTTTTAAAACTATTATATTTCATATCTGAGAATCAATGCTGTCATATATGAAGACATAATTCAATCATAAGGTATTAATGTGTTAGGTAATCTTTAGGTCGTGGAACTGAAAACACTTTTGTAACCCCTGTATCTGTGTGTGACTATATATACATGTGTAAGTATGCATATGAATACATATACTTAAACTTATAACAAATTTATATATGCACGTAAGAATATATACATATACAGAGACACTAGAACTTGGTAATTAACATTCATCTGATATTTAATTTATTTATATGCTCCCTATATATTTATAAGAAAGACCTCTCAGGATCATGCTTATTCCCAATCTTTCTAAAGCTACTGTAGAAATTACAGTATCTTTGATTTTTGCATCTTGTATCAGGCAATTATCTTAAATTTATACCCTTCAGTTTAGAAATGTAGAGGAATAAGGATGTCTAATCTGATGCCACACCTCTAGTAAAGCTTGTTAAGATCAGTGTATCAAGAAGATTTTAATGATCATCTGCTTGCCAGCAACTGACATTGATAGATGGACAATGAACTAAGAAGAATAAGGCTAGGAGAGCATAGCTGGTAGCAATGCTGGTTTATTTGAGTAGTATAGTTGATTATATATCTTTCTTGTTTATACATGGAAAATTTTATAGTGAAAATAGGATCACCAGTTTCTCATGGATGCACTCAGCTAAACATAAATATCAGCAAAAGACCTTGACTACTGAGAGGCTTCCTGAATGTTCATATTGCTTGTGGGAGACACAGCAATATTTCTTCATACTGATCACCAAATATTCTTCTTGGGGAAAGATATGGCACACCTGTCAAGAGGGGACTTTGCACCTTTCCACATTCAAGCAGTCAACAAGTGTGGACTCATAGACAGCTCAACAAATCCTTGAACTAGGAGAAAGTCACAAGTCTCTGGACTTAGACACAAGCTTAGGAATCCATTAGAATTGACCTCCCACAGATTCCTTTATAGGAGTTGGTGGTAAACTAATAGGACAGTTTAATTTTAAGTTCTAATAGAAACAAAATACTTAAGATTCTGCAAATTGCTTCCTCTTAGAGGATGACAAAATCTATGAAGACACTGTTCCCTTTTCAGGGTGAGTCCCAAAATCCCATTCCCCATTATTCAGGTCCTTCTTTTGCATTGCTCCTACCCTACTCTATCATAATCTAATGAGCTCATTGAGAGACTAAAAATTATCCTTTCATTGTTCACATTCAGTGTTGTTAAGACTTTATTACTTGCCTCTCCCTTCCTTATGCTTCTTCTTTTTCTGATTCAAGTGATTTTCTACTGTGCAATCATTTTTTCACCAACAAAGTTTTTCTTTATCTTAAAGTAATGTTTAGCATAGGAAGTTTACATTGACCTGTCAGATTTATAGAGTAGGGAAGACTTTATGACCAAAGAAGAGTGGGAGAGCATTATAAATGCAAAATGGATACTCTTGATTACATTAAATTGAAAAGTTTCTGTACAAACAAAGCCAATGGAACTGAGATTAAGAGGGAAGTCATAAATTGGGAAAGAACATTTACAATCAGGTCTCTGATGAGGGCCTCATTTCAAAAATATACAGTGAATTAAGTAAAGTTTATGAGAATACAAGTCATTCCCCAATTAATAAATGGGCAAAGGATATGAACAGGCAATTTTCACAGGTAGAAATTAAAGATATCTTTAAGCATATGGAAAAATGCTCCAAATCACTATTGATTTGAGAAATGCAAATCAAAAAAACTTTGAGGTACCACATCTCACCAGTCAGTTTGGCTAAGATGACAAAACAGGAAAATGCCAAGTGCTGGAGAGGATGTGGAAAAACTGAAAAATATTTATTGCAGCTGTCTTTGTGGTCACAAAAAACTGGAAACTTAGGGGCTTCCCATCAATTGGGGAATGGCTGAACAGGTTGTCATATATGAATGTAATGGAATACTATTGTTCTATAAGAAATGGGAAGGAGATGGACTTCATAATTACCTGGAGAGGCTTATACGAATTGATGCTAAGTGAGAAGAGCAGAACTAGGAAAAATTTGTACACAGTCACAGATAAATCATATGTGTGATGACCAAGCTTGATAAACTGGATTCTTCTCAGCAATGCACAGTTAAAAGACAGCTCTACAAGTCTCAGAATGGAAGGAGATATCTACACTCAGAGAAAGATCTAGAAAGACAGAGTTTAAATGGAGACTGAAGCAACACATGCTATTGTTCTTTTTGATGTTTGATTTTGTTTCTTTTTTTTTGCCCATTATTTGCTCCATTGGTTACAACGCTTCTATACAACCAGACTACAATGTGAAAGTACAATGTGTATGATGTGAAATTGTTTGCAGATCCAATACATGATTGTATACCACCATGGGTGTGGGCAGGAAGAAGAGAGGGGAGGAAATCTTAAAAGCACTTAAAAATCACTCAAGTGATTCTGTAACTGAATCTTGTAAACTAAAAGTAAATAAACAAGTCAATAAATTTTTTAAAATAAAACAAAAAAATTGTATTGAACATATGAACAAAAACTAAAGAAATATTGGATTTAATTCACATAATATTGAATTAGGTTTTCCTTCTTTCCTTCTCATGAATCTTTAAGCTTTCCATAAGCATCCAGAGTCTGACATTATCTAGTGTTTTGTCACTTTGTAATTTTATTTTATTTTTTGCTCCCCCTAGGTCAAATTACCTTTTAGAAATATCTATAAACATGAAAGTATTGATTTCATTGATTAGTCTTTTCCTGATTTTCTTGTGGTTTTCTTTTGCTTTTTTGGAAGGGGGAAAGTAGGGCAATTAGGGTTAAGTTACTTGCCTAAGGTCATATGGCTAGTAAGAGTTAAATGTCCGAGGCTGGATTTGAACTCATGTCCTCCTGACTCCAGGGCTGGAACTCTATTCACTATGCCACCTAGCCATCCTGCCTGTAGTTTTCTTATTCCTTGAATTTATAAGTCTTATGTTGTGTGCATAGATGTGCCATATTTGTAATAGAAATGGTTCATGTATTTCTTTTACATTTCCTTTTGTTTATTTTTTATTGTTAGTTATTAATCTCTGCTTTGTAGATTATTATTTAGCCTTGAAGCATGAGAGAATTACTTTTTGGAACCATATGTTCTTCTTTTATCTTTTCTGATTTCTCATGATTGTGAAGCAATCCTATGCTATTGACATTGGTATTCTCTCTTCTGACTGCACACATTTTTTTCTTATTTGCCAACAAAGTCTGAAATTTAGTCACTACGTAATGAAATTTTAAGAGTTCTTTTTTCCTTCTCTTTTGTCAACGACATGTGGATTCCTTCAATTTGCATTTTGTGAACTACATTAAAACATTGTGAGCAGGATTAATATATTATTTAATGAAGTATAATATTCTGGATTTTGGAGTCATACATGCCCACAAACTTTACACATTCCATTGCATATCACTTGTGAATGTGGAAAGACATGAAGTTATGTATAGGTGTAAAGCCAGATGTTATTCCATTTTTTAAGTTTTGTAACAATATTGTCACTATATTTATTGGATAGTTTATTTGAATGCAGTGAGACAGGGTATATGTATTTAGGATTAATGATATCTTGTGAAATGAGTGGAGTTAAAATACAGCAGCTACTTTCTCCTATCACTTCCTTAATAAAAACAATTAAGCATCAACCTGTTAATTGCTTTCTTATGTGAAAAATCACTTTACCCTGTGATATACCCCTTAATGCCACACTAAGGCATATTTACAAATGTATCATATAAAGGGTAAATAACTGAGTGTCCTTTCTTAAGGTAGACTTGAATAGAAATAACAGGAATGACTATATGAAGGAACTGATGCTGAAAATAGGTATAAAATATTAGAAAACGAGCTAAAAGGGGCCCAGAACCAAGAGAAAATAATTGTTGAAGATAGTGATTGCAATACTAACTTCTAAGGCATTATTCTCATAGTTTTGTTGGACTTCTTTTGCTATTTGGGTTAGTCTATTTTAAAAAATTAACACCATAAAAGGTTTTATTTTCTCCAGTATTCTTTTGGGGTCTCCTTTAGCAAACTGTTTACTTGTTTTTCATGACCTTCTTCCATCACTCTCATTTCTCTTCTCAATTTTTTTCCTCTACATCTCTTATTTAATTTTCAAAATCATTTTGGAGCTTTTCCATGGCCTTTGAGCAATTCATATTTTTTGTGGAGGTTTTTCACGTAGGAGTTTGGACTTTGTTCTCTTCTTCTGGTTGTATATTTTGGTCTTCTTTGTCATCAAAGTAAGATTCTTCAGTCTGAGTTTTTTTATACTGTTTGCTGATTTTCCTAGCCAAATATTTGACTTTCTAACTCTTTGTCAAGGTAGAATTCTGCTTATAGTGGGTGTGGGTATGGGTGTACTGCCCCAATCTTTACAGGTTTTGTGCAGCTGTTTTCAGAGTTACTTTTAGAGGCTTGTAAATTTTCAGCTCTTTCAAGGTGGTATGTTCAAAGGAGAGGTATTTACTTCTCTCCTGGTCTGTGAGGGAACCGAAGCATTCTTTTCTGCCTTGACACTGTGAGGAGGATTCCCTCTCCAAAGCTGCCTCAAGCTCCACCACACCAAAGTACCTTTTCAACCCAGAATTACCACCCAGGACTGATTCCAAGATTCAGGTAGGGTAAAAAAAAATAATCTCCACTCACTTCCAACAAAGATGTTGTTGCAATCCCCTTCTGATAAGCTACTTGATTTCTCTACCATCTGTGTACCCAGAGCTTCACTGGGGCTGGACCATGCTCCTCTCTCATCCAGGTCCCACTGTATTTTCCCACTATGTTGTGGGAACAATTATGTTGTCTTTGTTGTTTGTGGTTTGAGAAATCTGGGAACTGACACAGTTGCCCAGTGATTCAGTCTGCTGAGGCCTGCTTTAGTCCTGCCTATGCCCATGTAGCTCACACTAGAGTGTACCCCGCTCCCAGCCCAGTGCAACAAATATTTCTTGTTGATCTTCCAAGTTGTCTTGGCCTGGGATTTATTTTACTCTGTCATTTTGTGGGTTCTGTACCTCTAGAATTTATTTAGAGTCCTTTATTACAGGAATTTGAAGGGGTTTGGAGAAGAACTGAAGCAAGACCCTGCTTTTACTCCACCATCTTGGATCCACTCCCACCATACTATCTACTAATAGTGTTTTATGATTTTTAAAATATTCTCACAGGTATTGCAGTATTTAATCTCATTTTCATGATAAGTTCATGAGAAAAAATACAGCATTAATCACTATGCCCATTTAGCACATCAGGAAAGTCAGCATCAGAGATATCAATTGGCTTCCTTAATGAAAAACTGCTAGTTCATAGTAAAATCCAAATTTATACTACATATTTTGACTCCAGTTCTCATGTTCTTTCTATATTATGTTAACTATTTCAAAAGTAGATCAGACTAAAAAATAAACTGCATAATTTCATGTAAGCCTAGCTCCATTAAGCAGCATTTTTCCTGTGTACGTTACCTTTTTCTCTCTCCATATCATTATATGTATGTTGTATGATGAAGATATATATCCTTTGGAAAACATGTCATTCATAAATTAAATGTGTATATAACATTTTAGCTGTAGTATGTGGGACAAGGCAGTAGGATTATTGTTCTTAATGTTCTGTATTCTAAATATATCTATATGTAGCCTAAAATTATATGAGGATTTTGCCAATGTGCCCAACCTAGTGTAGAGTCTTTCAAGTTCATATTGGTCTGATCAGCGGCCATCAGACATATCATACCTTGACCCTAAAATAATATTATCATTTTGATTCTCTTCAAAAATGAAGGACAACATCCATGTGTGTGCATATATAAATTGCTTAATAAATAGTTGATTGATTAACAGATTGCTTACCTATTATGTTATAAGATAGATTAAGTTAAGTTTGAGACCTGATATTATCTTAGGTCTTTTTTGCATATATATGTTGCATAACTATGAATTTTATTTTTTAATTCAAGGGTAAGATTTTACATTTTAAGTTCAATTTCATATTTGTAGACTAATTCCATTGCTCTAGTATGCTAAGAGCTTATATGATGATTGTACTAACCAATATGTCATTTGTTTTCCAATTCATGTCCTTCCCACAATTGATGTCATTTATCCATTATAGATTTATCCACATTTGAAAACGAATTTTGAAAAATAGAATCAAATATAGGTCTATGGGAAACTTTCATTAAATCTCCTTCTGTCAATATCAAGTTATAATTAACCTTTGTTTCTCCTCAATCAACCACCTAAGAATATACCTAGATATAATATAGAAAGCTTTTTTTTAGTTATTAATTTATTTTTAGCTTTCAATATTCACTTCTATAAGATTTTGAGTTCCAACTTTTCTCCCCATCTCTCCCCTTCTCCCACCCCAACATGGCATATATTTGGATTACCTTTTCACCTAATCTTCCCTCCCTTCTCTCCTGCCTCCCCCCTTATCTTCTTCCTTTCTCTTTTCCTGTAGGGCAAGATAGATTTCTATATGCCACTCCCTGTATATCTTATTTTCCATTTGCATGTAAAAACACTTTTTAACATTTGTTTTAAAAACTCTGAGGTTCATATTCTCCTCCTCCATCCTTCCCCAACCCACTCTCATTGAGAAGGCAAGCAATTTGACATAGGTTATACATGTGTAGTCATTCAAAATGCTTCTATAACAGATTGTGAAAGTCTCATTATATTTCCCTTTTTCCTATGCAGGCCCCCAGTTATTCTATTTTCTCCTTTGACACTGACACTCCTCAAAAGTGTCTGCTCCTGATTATGCACTCCAATCATCCCCCACACCTCATTCCTTTTCCCTATAGAGTGAGATAGATTTTCATACCCAATTGAGTGTGTATGTTGTTCCCTCCCTAAGTCAAATCTGATGAGAGCAAGGCTCACGGATTCCCTCTCACCTTCCCCCCCCTTTCCCCTCCATTTTAAAAGTGTTTTCTTGTCTCTTTTATGTGAGATAATTTATACCATTCTATCTCTCCTTTTCTCCTTCCAGTACATTCTTTTTCACCACTTAATTTTATTTTTTTAATATCATGTTTTCATATTCAGCTCAACCTGTGTCCTTTGTCTATGTGTATGTATGTATATATGATGTGCATACATTGATATAAATATATACGTATATGTACATACATATGTTTATACACATGCATATACACACATATGCATATACACACTTATGTACACATACACATCTACAGATCTACATACATACATGTACATTTACATCTGCATCCATACACGTGTGTGTATAATATATATGTATTGTGTGTGTGTATGTATATGTGTGTATTCCCTCCACCAACCCTAATGCTGAGAAACGTCTCACAAGTTACAAATATCATTTTTTCATGTAGGAATGTAAACAGTTCAACTTTAATAAATCTTTTATGATTTCTCTTTCCTCTTTACCTTTTCACACTTTTCTTGATTCTTTTATTTAAAAGTCAAGTTTTCTGTTCAACTCTGGTCTTTTCATCAAGATTGTGTGAAAGTCCTCTATTTCTTTGAACATCCACTTTTTCCCCTGAAGAATTACATTCTGTTTTGCTGGGTAGGTGATTCTTGTTTTTAATCCTAGGTACTTTTGATCTCTGGCATATCATGTCCCAAGTCCTCTGATCCCTTACTATAGAAGGTGCTGTATCTTATGTTGTCCTGATTATGTTACTACTGTACTTGAATTTTTTCTTTCTGGCTGCTTGCAATATTTTCTCTTTGACCTTGGAACTGTGAAATTTGACAGCAATATTCCTGAGAGATTTCTTTTTCGTATATCTTTTAGGAGGTGGTGGGTAGATTCTTTCTATTTGTATTTTCCCCTCTGGTTCTAGAATTCAGGGTACTTTTCTTTGATAATTCCCTGAAATTTTGGGAGGCTCTTTTTTTTGATCATAGCTTTCAGATAGTCCAATGATTTTAAAATTATCTCTCCTGGATCTATTTTCCAGATCAGTTGTTTAACCAGTGAGATATTTCACATTGTTTTCTGTTTGCATTCTTTTGGTTTTCTTTTATAATTTCTTCATTTTTCATAAAATCATTAGCTTCCAATTGCCGCATTCTAATTTTTGAGGAATTATTTTCTTCCATTAGTTTTTGGACCTCCTTTTCCATTTGACCAATTCTGTTTTTTTAAGACATTCTTCTTCCCATTGGATTTTCCAACCTCTCTTTCCTTTTGAGTTAGTCTATTTTTAATGTGTTATTTTCTTCAACATTTTTTGGGGCTCCTTTAGCAAACTGCTGACACATTTTTCATGATTTTCTTTCATCCTTCTCATTTCTCTTCCCAATTTTTCCTATACTTCTCTCTTTTGATTTTCAAAATTATTTTAGAGCTCCTTCATGGCTTGTGACCAATTCACATTTTTTTCTGGAGGTTTTGAATGTAGAATCTTTGACTTTATTGTTTTCTGTTTGTATGTTTTTGTCTTCCTTGTCACCAAAGTAGAAATCTATAGTCGGATGTTTTCACTGTTTGCCAATTTCCCCAGCCAATTACTTGAGTTTTTAGCTCTTTGTTAAGGTAGGAATCTGTTTGTAGTGTGGAGGGTTTACTTTCCCAAGATTCAGGGGTTTTGTGAGACTGTTTTCAGAGATATTTCTAGGGACTTGCAAATTTTCAGTTTTTTCAAGGTAGTATGATCAAAGGATAAGTGTTTACTCCTCTTCTCACCTGTGCTCTGGTCTGTGAATGACCACAAGCTCTCTTTTATTCCTTGGAACTATGAACTTGGAACTTCCTATGGAACTCTACCATGATGCCAGTACTATTCCTTTCCTGAGGGCTACCACCCAGGACTGTGAACCAGATCCAAGCATGGACAAAGAAAGATAATTCTGCCTCAGTGAAAGCAATATGATTCCTCCAATCCTTCTCTGATCAACAATTCTATTCCCCCTCAGTCTGTGGGTCAAGAGCTCCAGGCCTGCTATGGCTATTTGATCTGGCACAGCCCATGCTGGACTGTGTTCTTCTCTCTAACTGGTGCAACAGACCTTTCCTTGTCAACCTTTCAGGTTGTCTTGGACTGGAAATTTGTTTCACTCTATTATCTTGTGGGTTTTGATATTTTAGAATTTGTTCTTAGTAGTTTTTCGTACATATTTGGAGGGCTTTTGGGAAAAGCTCAAGCAAGTCCTTGCCTTTACTCTACCATCTTGGCTCTTCACCATCCCACCCATGTTTTCTTAAGAATGGTTTATAACAACTCTTTGAAATTCCTAGGGATCAGATATGCCAGGCTGCCTCTGCCATATCTCAATATCAAATGAGTTGCTTCCTCCCACCTAATGCTTCTGACTACTCCTTTTTCTGGAATATAATTGTTATTTGTTAGACCTAACTCAGGCCAGTTCAATGGTTCAGGTACAGAAACAGATTGACATTAAATACATGGAGACCATTTAACACTTAACAAAAAGAAGCAATGTTATTAAGAACATTGAAATGATACTTAAAAAATCTACAGCCTTGATTCAAGTAGATAGTCTTTTCCTCCTCTTTCTGCCTTTTCTACTGGGAAATGTATCTATTCATCAGGGTGTTTTGGGTCATTTGAATGTAGTCAGTTGCACAGAAGTGGAATATCCATTAAGGCTGAAGAACACTGACTCCTTGTAGGCTACATTTTTAATGCCCGAGGTGATTTTGAAGCCCTATCAATTACTAGAGCCTTTAGTCCCTTGAACTAACCTAATGTTAAGTTTTGCTTTCCTCCTATTTAGGAAAATAGTTCTATCTCAGTCAATGTGATTTAGGACTTTAGGTAAGCTGGGAGGTTACAGCAGTAACTAAAACCCTAGTTATATGATTAATCAAGATGAGGTCAATTTCTCTATTTTTAGGGAAAAAAATCAGGCTAAACCACAGAGCAAGAATCATAGTAGATGGTTTGGTTGTGTGACATGGGGGACACCTGCATAGTACCACTCAGCATGGAATGCCCACATCAGAGAAGGTGCTATCCTCAATGAGCAAAGCAGAATTGAAACAGCTCAAAGGATACACATGTTGCACAAATTTTGCAAAATCAATCCAAATGTTCACATGGACTATTTGTGTTCAATCTGTGGTAGAGTGTTCTGAGCTTATATTGGTCTGATCAACTACAGTCAAACACACTGAACCTTAACACTAGAGTAATGATGTCATTTTGCTACTTCTTGAGAACTAAGAACAAAAACCACAAAGAAGTAAATGTCTAAAACTGTTAGCAAATATTACCTGTAATAAGAATAAGCTAGAAGCCTTCTCAGTAAGATCAGGGGTAAAATAAGAATGTCCATTATCGCTAGTATTAGTCAGTATTGTGTCAGAAATGTTAGCTATAGTAATAAGAGTAGAAAAATAGAAATTGAAGGAATTTGAATAGGCAATGAGGAAACAAAAGCATCACTCTTTGCAGATGATATGCTTAGGAAAACAACTAAAAAACAACTTGAAATAATCAACAATTTTAGCAAAGTCACAAGATATAAAATAAACCCACATAAATCATCAGTATTTCTATATATTACAAATAAAGCCCAACAGCAAGAGATAGAAAGCAAATTTCCATTTAAAATAACTGTAGATAGTATGGATTATTTGGGAGTCAACCTGCCAAGAGAAACTCAGGAACTATATGAACACAATTATAAAGCACTTCACAAAATAAAATCAGATCTAAACATTTGGGAAAATATCAGTTATTCATGGGTAGATTGACTTAATAAAATAAAAATGATGTTTCTACTTAAATGTGTTTAATTATTCTGTGCCATACCTACCAAATATTTTATAGATATTGAAATAGCAACAAAAGTCATTTGGAAGAACAAAAGGTCAAGAATATTAAGGGAATTAATGAAAGAAATAATGAAAATCAAGGTGGCAAAGCTGTAAAGTAACAATCATCACAAGTATTTGGTAGTGGCCAAGAAAAACAGCGATGAATTGGTGTAATAGGTTAGATATATGAGACAGTAGTAAATGATTATAGTAATCTTCTGTTTGATAAACCGAAAGATTTCAGATTCCGGAAAAATAACTAACTATTTAATACAAACTGCTGGGACAAATAGTAGGTATAGACTAATATTTCATACTGTATACCAAAACAAGGCCAAAATAGGTACATGAGTTAGACATAAAGGATGAAACCATAAGCAAATTAAGAGAGCAAGAAATAGTTTACCTATCAGCTATATGAAAAAGGAAAGAATTTATGACCAAAGAATAGATAAAAATTATTAAGTACAAAATTGATCATTTTGATTACACTAAATTAAAAAAAATGTTTTTATAAAATGGAACCAAGATATTGCAGAAAAGCATAAATATAGGAAACAATTTTTAATGTAGTTTTTCTGATAAAGGCCTCATTTCTCAAATATATAGAGAATTGAGTAAAATTTAGAAGAAAACAAATCATTCCCCAATTGATAAATGGTCAAAGCATATGTACAGGTATTTTTCAGATGAAGAACTTAAAAATATCTACAGTCATATGAAAAATGCTCTAAATAATTTTTGATTAGAGAAATGCATATTAAAAGAACTCTGACACACCACCTTACACCTATACAACTGGCTAGTAACAAAAAAGGAAAATAACAAAAAAAAGGAAAATGATAAATTTTGGGGATATTAGAAAATTCAGACATTAATGAATTTTGGTAGAATTATGAACTGGTACAAAAGCCTGCAGACTGATTTTTAACTATTCCCAGAGAAAATTAAATTGTACATACCCTTTGATTTAGCAATACAACTACTAGGGGTGTAGTACAAAGAGAACATAAAAAAGGGGAAAGACTGAAACATACAAAAATACTTATAGCAGCTCTTTTTGTGGTAGTAAAGAACTGGCACTTGAGTGGATGCTCATGTGCTAGTGAATTACTGAACAAGTTGTAGTATATGAATGTAATAGAATATTATTACACTATAAGAACTGGTGAGTATGTGGATTTCAGAAAAATCCAGACTTATTTAAACTGATACTGAGTAAAGTGAACAGAACCATTAGAACACTGTACCCAATAACAACAACACTGTGTGATGATCAACTATGATAGCCTTAGCTCTTCTCATCGATATAGTAATCCAGGGCAATTTCAAAAGACTCATGATAGAAATGCCATCCACATTCAGAGAAAGGGCTATGGAGTCTGAACACAGATGGAAACATAATATTTTTCACTTTTTTCCTAGGTTTTTCCTTTTTGTTCTGTTTGTTTTTCCTTTCACAACATGACTAATTTGGAAACATAATCTATATAATGTATATCAGATTGCTTGCCACCTTGGAGAGAGGAGAGAGGAGAGGAGAAAAATTTGGACCTAATATAAATGAACATTGAAAACTATATATGTGATTAAAATTAAATTATACATATATATATGTATGTATGTATACTTATATATGCAAAATCATTCTATAAATGCTTCTATTTATAATGTCTTTCTCTGGTAGCAACATCTTCCTTCATTGGTAATTTGTAGCTAATTTGGCTTATTTATATAATTAAAATTATTTATTCATTCAAAGTAATTCTTTAAATATTGCTGTTATTGTAAACAATGTTCCGTTGGTTCTTCTCATTTAACTCTTTGATATTTCATAGAAGTCTCTCTGTGTTTTTTTTCCTTAAGATCAGTGAATTCATAATTTCGTTTGGCACAGTAGCATTCCATAACAATCACATATCCCAACTTGTTCAGCCATTCCCCAGTTGATGGGCATTGCTATAATTTCTAATTCTTTGCAAGCAAAAAGAGAGCTACTATAAATATTTTCTAACATGCAGGTTCTATTTTTTTTCCTAATCATCTTTGGAAATAGACTGTGTAGTGGTATTTTGGGTCAAGTAGAATCAGTTTAATAATTCTTTGGGCATAGATCCTAATTACTCTACAAAATGGTTGGAGCAGTTCACAATTTTACTAACAATGAATGTGTTCCAATTTTTCCATATCCTCCTCAACATTTGTCACTTCCCCCTTCTATCATTTTAGCTAATCTGATAGGTGTAAAACTTTGGAAACTGCCTGTCTATATCCTTTGACCATTTATCAATTTGGGAATGACTCATATTCTTATAGATTTGATAACTATTGTAGAACAGGGAATAAAGATCCAGAAATAATGAGAAAGATCTTGATATCACACTCAAGAGGCCAAGCTTCCTATAAATTGAACCTGGTATATGAAAAAGGTCCCATAACTTGGGACCCGTATGCAATAGTGTGATGATCCTCCACTTTCACCCCACACCTAAGTAGTAAGTAGGTTTGTTTTTAGATTAATATATATTTTGAAAAAATAATGCTACTCACTGAAAAATGGTTTCATTTTAAATCAGTTACACTCATTTTGAAACCCTTTCTAATCAATTCCTAGTGCCGAGATCAAATTTGCCCCCTTGCTTTATTTGTGTATGTGTGTATGTCTGTGTGTGTATTCACAGATCCAAGAACCTCAGAGTGAAGAGGGACCTCATTTGCCACCTAACCTAACCCACTGAAGCCAGGGACCTTGGGTTTTACCTTCAATTTTGTCACTTCATTTTTGAATGATTTCTTATTTTTCAAATGATTTTATAGTTTTGCTTCTGTAAAACAAAAGACTCGATTCCTTGTATATTTTCTTCTTTTCCTTTTTAAAAATTATTTTATTTATTTTCTTGTTTACATCATTCATTTCCACCAGATTTCGAGTTACAGATTTTCTCCCCATCTTTCCCCTACCCCCAGCCCCCAAACAGCACTCCCACTGTAAAGTCCCTCCCCCAATCTGCTCTCTTTTATGTCCTCCTCCAATGCCCCTCTAACTTTCTGGTAGGGCAGAAAGGGTCTCCTTACACCGGTACCTGTATACCTTAATTCCAAGTTGCATGTAGTTAATGATAATTATATATATATATATGTATGTATATATATATGTATATGTATATATGTAAAATTATTATCATATATACATACATATCATACACACACACACACTTTTTAAATATTTGATTGTAGAGATTTAAATTCTAGATTCTTTTGGTTCCTCCCTTGTCACTCACCCCCACTGGAAGGACAAGCAATCCAATTCAGGTGATACATGTGTAATTATGCAGGACATCTCCACAGTGGACATATTTTGAGAGGCTGATTATATTTCCCTCCTTCCTATTCTGCCCCCCCCCTTATTCTATTCTTGTCCCTGTCCCTGTCCCTTTACTGAAGTGTATGCTTCCAGCAACCCTCCTGCAGACCCTGCCCTCCCTTCCGTCATCTCCCCTCTCATCCTCATCCACCCTACTCTTCTGTGTGGCAAGATACCCGGTTTAGAGATCATGTCGTTCCTCCCGTAAGCCAAATTCAATGAGAGTAAGTGAAATAGTATTGTAACAGTCATTCCTTGCCTCTTCTATATGGGATGATAAACCCCATTTTGTCTCTCCCTGTCTCCTTTCATTCTTATTCTCTTGCACCTCAGAATTTCATCTTTTAAAATATCTTTCCTGCGTATTCAATTGATCCTATACCCTCTATATACACATATACACACATGCTCAGATAAGTATTCATATGCATATATATCCTCCTATATAGACATAAGTGTAAGTTTACATATATATATATATATATGTATATATATACATACATTTGTCTTCCCTTCACCTATCCTCATACTAAGAAAAGTTTCTTAAGTTTTTCCACATTGGCATGTAAACAATTCAAGTTTCATAAGTTCCTTATGATTTCTTTCCCATGTTGATTTCTCATGTATCTTGTATATGAATTTCAAATTTGCAGTTCAGTTCTGGTTTTTTCAGCAAGAATGCTTGAAAGTCCTCCACCTCACTGAATGACCATATTTTCCCCTGGAACATTATACTCAATTTTTCTGGGTAGGTGATTTTTGATTTTAGTCCTAGCTCCCTTGATCTCCTGAATATCATATTCCAGGCCCTTCAGTCCCTCAATGTAGGACCTGCCAGATCCTGGGTTATCCTAATTTTATTGCCACAATATTCAAATTATTTCCTCTTTGTAGGCTGTAATATTTTCTCCTTGTGTGGGGATTTCAGAACCTGACTATAACATTTTTAGGAGTTTTCTTTTGGGGATCTTTTTCAAAGGGTGACTGGTCAATTCTTTCAAGTTCTATTTTGCCTTCTAGTTCTAAAATATCTGGCGAATTTTCCTTGAGAATTTCTTGAAGGATGCTCCTAAGTTCTTTTTTTGATCATGGCTTTCAGGTAGTCCAATAATTTTTAAATTATCTCTCCTGGATCTATTTTCCAGGTCAGTGTTTTTTTCAAGGAGATATTTCACATTACCTTCTATGTTTCATTTCTTTTCATCTGTTTAATAGGATCTTGATTTCTCATAAAGTCATATGCTTCCATTTACACCACTCTAATTCTGAAGGAATTATTCTCTTCAGAATGCTTTTGAGATACTTTTTTCATCTGGGAAATTTGACTTTTTAAGGCATTCTTCTCCTCATTGGCTTTCTGGGCCTCTTTTGCCATTTGAGTTAATCTATTTTTAAAGTGGTATTTTCTTCAGTCAGGTTGTTGACTATCTTATTTTTTTTT
>CM053594.1:278626558-278641421 GCA_028646575.1 Pseudocheirus occidentalis | reverse complement strand
AGCTCTCTTGCTATCCAGAATATCATATTCCAGGCCCTTCGATCCCTCAGTGTAGAAGCTACCAGATCCTGGGTTATCCTGATAGTTCTTCTGCAATATTCAAATGTTTTTTTCTTGGCAGCCTGTAATATTTTCTCCTTGGTGTGGGGATTCTGGAACCTGGCAATAACATTTCTAGGAGTTTTCTTTTGGGGATCTTTTTGAAGAGGTGATCAAAGAATTATTTCAAGTTCTGTTTTGCCTTCTGATTCTAAAATGTCAGGGCAATTTTCTGTGAGGATTTCTTGAAGGATGCTTTCCAAGTTCTTTTTCTGGTCATGGGTTTCAGGTAGACCAATAATTTTCAAATTGTCTCTCCTGGATCTATTTTCCAGGTCAGTGGTTTTTTCAAGCAGATATTTCATGTTGCTTTCTCTTTTTTCATTTTTTTGTAACAGTTTAATCATATCTTGGTTTCTAATAAAGCCATTATCTTCCACTTGTTCCACTCTAATTCTGAGGAAATTGTTCTCTTCAGAATGCTTTTGAGAATCTTTCTCCATCTGGCAAATTCGACTTTTTAAGGCATTCTTCTCCTCATTGGCTTTCTGGGCCTCCTTTGACATCCGAGTCAATTTGCTCTTTAAGGTATTGTTTTCTTCAGTCAGATTGTTGACTCTCTTTTCATGATTTTCTTGCATCATTCTCATTTCTCGTTCCAATTTTTCCTCCACTTCTTTTATTTGGTTTACAAAGTCCTTTCTAAGTTGATCCATAGCTAGTAAGCATTCTTTCAGTGTCTTGGAAGCATTTGGTGAGTGAGTTCTGACTGAGTTGTCTTCCTCCCACTCCATGCTTTGATCTTTTTGGTCCATAAAAAAGGATTCTAGAGTTTTACTGCTGTTCCTACCTTGCTTCCTTTTGCTCATGTTGGCCAGTCTATTAATGGCTTGGTTTTTTAACTCTGTGGAACTCTGCTTCCTGGTGGGAGAAAGCTCTGTCCCAAATTGCTGGGGGCTTCACAGCTGCCAGAGCTATTATTGGGGTGCTGCAGCACCCCCCATCTTTGGCTCACTGAAAGCACACCCCAGGACCACCACTCAAGACCCCGATCCAGATCCAGGCCGCTCAACGCAAGAGCCCTTGGCCCTGATCAATCACCTCAGTCTCCCTGCTATCTGCAGGCCGAGGGCTCTGAAGCAGCCCAGTGGAGGATGCTGCTGCTCTCAGTCATTCCTGCTGCCATAGCCGCCTCCCACTGCTTCCTTGCTCTGGGAGCAGTTTGGCCGGACCCACTGTTCCCCAAATTTATCAAAATCCCCTGACTTTTCTCTTAGCCTTTTTTTCTTCTGGCCTGATAAGTGTGGTAACTGTGCCTCCAGTGCAGGTGATCTGGTCTCCTATGGACTGGGTTCCGCCTGACTGCCTCAGGGGTTGACCCAGCCGGGGTTTCGGCCGTGGCTCCCAGACTGCTGCAAAAAGCCCCACCATTGATCTGCCTGTACCAACAGATATGTTTTCTGTCTTTCAGAGTGTTTTGGAGCTTGAAAATCTGTTTTAGAGTCCCATTTTATGAGTTTTTAGTGTGTTCGTGTGGGAGCTGTGGTGCTTTGCTGCTTCTATGCCATCTTGGCTCTGCCCCCTGAAATTTCTAACGTTAAAAACTTTTCTGATATAAAAATGTCATTGAGTTGTTGCGACTAAAATAGCATATACTACTTTGTAATTGTTTAAGCTATTAGTATAGTCTAAACCTAGACTGGAGCCAGTAAACTCAACCACAGTTCACTGGTGCAATAAAGTAAATTTATGGAGAAAATAATCTCATCATTTTGAACTAGTTTCCTGGAACATCAACTTTGATTCATATTCAAAGTGACACTGAAAAATATACAGATTCCCCTAGCTCAATTCATAAAAAAAGAACACTATATTATGAATGAAATTCCTCAGTTCTACCCCAAGTTCTGCCGCTACATAACCTTGAGACACTGGATGAACCCCATACTGCAAATCTTAATTTCCTCATATATAGCACATGTGCTGTGCTAAATAATTTCTAAGGTAATTTGAAATTTAAATTACAATTGAATTAAATATTAACTATTTTATAATTTAAATATAAAATATAATTTATAATTCAGTTGTAATGTTGTTATTATTTACTTTTTCATTAATTATTATTTAAAGATTTAGTACTTGTTAACTCAGTGACTCTAAAAACAAACCTCTCTTCATGTAATTTGCCATAGGTATTAACTGAGTTTTAGATAGATGGTCCAGTGGGAACATAGCATCCAATATTACAAGATAATGTCAGTGGATATCTGATGACCATGGATACATGGTATTATATAGGGGTAAGAACGTTGGACTTAGGGGCAGCTAGATGGTGCAGTGAGTAGATGACGGACCCTGGAGTCAGGTGAACCTGAGTTCAAATCTGACCTCAGACACCACATTTACTAGCTGTGTTACCTTGGGCAAGTCATTTAACCCCAATTGCCCTGCCTTCCCCTCACCAAAAAGCAAATAATAAATAAATAAATACAATTTTGGGGAAAAAAGTTTTTTTTTAAAGAGTGTTGGGCCTGGAACCAGGAGATATGGTACAAATACCATTTTTTTTTTTTTACCGACTATCAATGGCACCATGGACAATTTACTCCCAAACTGTGACTATCACTTTTCCTCTCTACATAATAGTGAGGATCATAAATCTAGGTTTGAAAGAAACCTCAGATTCCATTTAGATCAACCACTTCTCTATATATGTAGAAGCTAAGGCTAAAGGAAGTTAAGTGGCTTGTCCAAGATAATGCAAGTAATATTAATTAAGGTCATCATTTTAACTAAGATTTTGTCGTTAGAGATTTTCCCCAGTACCTTGCTGCACTATCTACTGCACAGTGTGGTTTTTATAAATGTCAAAGTGGTTTTAGAAAGGTAGGTTAGCAACAATATTAATAATCGCAACGTTCTGACCATATTGGACCAAGTGGGGAGGCAGAAGGTATGTAACAGACACATGCTTGGAGTCATCCATACCTTCCTTCTGGAGTTTCCCATTCTTGTTGGATGTCCTCGTGCTTCCTAACACAGTGTTGCCCTTAAATGAGCTATATTCTGTTATTTTAAGTTCCTGAGTGTTATATTGGACCCTCTTTTCCTCTCTCCTCTCTTTGAAGCTTTGCATTGAACTGACTCCCATAGTTTTACATTTAACTCTTATAACCTGACCTCATGAAGGGTTTTTTCCCAGGTTCCTGGATGGTCTCCTGGGACCTTTCTTTGTACATAAGCATAGTAGCCAGACAAATACTAAGCCTTTGGATGGCTACATCTACACTGGGACAGTAGAGTTCTGTGAGTTTAGTTGAGAAAAACAAGGGTTAGCAGGGAAACTTATTTCCTCTCAGGAGGGATTCCCTTTTCCTAGAAGAGTGTCACAAAGCAATATGTCACTGTTTTGGGGTCAAAGCCACTGAATCCTCCTGCTTTTTAAGAGCCTTGAATAGCTTTCTCCATTTAAACAGCCTATATGAAAATGTACTATTTTATGCATGTGTATAAACTAAAAAAAAGCTTTAACTACTTTTTTCTCTTATTCAAAAAGATGAATGAACTAGGTGGTTATTTTTGCACAACAGGTCACTTACCAGTCCAGGGATGATCTCTAATCAGGTCTTGCAAGCAAGAATAGAAATTTTCTATGGAAGGACATCTCCCCTACAAAAAGTACAAACAATGGGCTAGATAATTGCTTTCTGCAACAACACAGGAATTATTAAATAGCCTCTTCTTGATTTGTGTACTCTGATCACCTCTATTCCATTGAGACTGCTGGAATTTATTCCAACAAGAGAAGAAAAAATTCCACAGTGGTACAGGATAAGGATTTAGAGAAATTAAACAAAATACTATTCTTTGATAACTGGTGAGGTTGGGATCCCTGAAAACATTTGTCAACTCTTAACTGGCTCCTGTGTGCTAATAAATGTTAATTGGAAAGAAAAAAAGAGAAATAAGTTGCTAAGAAGATGTCTTATTTAATGCAAATGAAATGTGTGTTGGGAAACCAGAATATCATTGCTAATTATTTTCCTAATCTAGATCCTTGATAAATTGGTTGGCTTTTTTTCTCTAATGTCATGCAAAGTCTAGAAAATGTTATTTTTCTAGGAATAGAAACAGTTATTTAGTAATCCTTTTTTATTCCAGCAATTTGAAGTCAAAGGAAACAATTCCAGGATAAAGAGTGCCTTTTGGAGCTAACTTTACCATTGGTCAGGCTGTCAAAGTATCAGCTAAGCCAGACTCTAAAACTGAATGGAGAGTTCCATCTCTCACCTTGGATTGAGCTGATTGTTGAAACAACTCAAACTCTACTACCTTTCTGATTGTAAGTAGGTCATTTAATTTTCAAGAGCCTTAGTTACTTCATCTCTCAAATGAGTCAAAAAGCCCCCAATAGAGTCTATTTTATTTATATTTGTAGATACCCCATTTAATTTGAAGGAATACTAGAATCATTTAATTTTAGATCAAGAAGGAACCTTGGACATCATATAAAATCATGTGAGGTAATAGCTAACAAGTGACACACAAACTTTAATTTAATTTGTCTCCTACTATCATCATTCTCATCATCACCATTGCTATCATTGTTATTAATATTAATCCAACAAATTCAAAACCTGTATCTTAGAGCTTTGTTTATTAACTTGGCAAGTTTAGAGGAATTCACATTATTAACTCATGAAGCAGAAATTAATATGGCACCTTTGGCCTAGGCAGGTAATAATAATAATAATAATAGTAATATTATTTTAATGATAACACAATCACAACAACAAAAAAGAACAATAAGAATAATTGAGATGTGGCTTTTTATGGAGATAAGCTCTTGTTAGAACTTCTATAGGAAGGGGAGGCTAGGTGGCCTAGTGAATAGAACACCTGCCCTAGAGACAGGAGGACCTAAGTTCATATTTGGACTGAGACACTTGATGCTTAACTACTTTTGTGGCCTTGGGCAATTCACTTATCTCCAATTTCCTTGCCTCCCCCCTCCAAAAGAAAACTAAAACAAAAATCAAGACGTGCTATAAGAAGACCTAGGACAATGGTTAGCTTGAAGCAAAGTCATGAAATCAGCAAGGTTTTATCTGTGTTTTTTTTACCTTATAATTTTGCTACCCTTTTTCCTTTCCTCGTGGCCCTTCTACCCACAGCTCAGTATGCATGTGCTATCATTGCTGTTTAAGATCTCTCTTGCTGTGGTATGGACAAAGGTTTTGCCCCCTCCTCAGCAATACTCCCATATTTTGTACTTTTCTCCCTTCATGTGCACTTTATAATAAAAAAACATTTCGCTAAATGATCTATTATTCATCTAAATTCTATTATTTACCAAAACTAATATTTGTATAGTGATCTAAATATTTTTAAATGATGCAAAATATTTAACCAACGCCATTTTATTTAATAGTCTAATTCTGAATTCTATAAAAATGACACTAAGGTTCAGAGATGACTAATTCTACTTTATGCTGACAATCTGTTGCAGAGTTTCATCAGCAATATATATATATATATATATATATATATACATACTATATATATATATATATTTACTTTTAGTCCATTGTTCCTTTATAGATTTAGAAATTTAGTGGTCACCTAGTCCAACACCCTCATCTTCCAAATGGGGAAACACAATATTCACAGGGGCATAACTAATTAGAAAAGTTAACTTAAGAGTCATTGTTCCATTGAGATGGTAGACAATAGGTTAGAAATATTCCTCATGCCCCATTAACTTATAAATAATTCCCAAATGCAATGGATGAAGAATATTTATAGTTGGATTTGGAGGGGGCAAAAGAAATAGGGAGAAAGAGACAAAGAGAGAGAGAGACAGGCAGAGAGGGGGAGGGAGAGAGACAGAGACAGAGACAGAGACAGAGACAGAGAGACAGAGAGATAGAAAGAAACAGAGAGAGAGAGAGAGAGAGAGAGAGAGAGAGAGAGAGAGAGAGAGAGAGAGAGAGAGAGAGGCTATGGGAAATTTAAATAGAAGAGAAAGTAGAGGGGATACTCTTAAAAATATTCATTCAACAATCCTTCTCTATCTGCCTCCATTGTCCTGAAGAAGCAGGAGCTGTTCTGGGGAACCCATATTGAGAAATCATCTTGTTGAAGAAATAAATGATCCCCACCAGTGTACTCCCAAGTATCAAAAGGTCGACATAGTTTCTGCCCATTTTGTCTTGAATCCAGTTTTTATCTTCCATTCAATGGGTAAAGAGTTGCGGATTGATTCTGAACCAAGAGAAGGATAGTTGTAGAGGGCCATACTACCATTAGAAAAGTGGGAAAAGCCCTTCATTTCAAAGACATAATCATTAAATATAACAAATCCAGTGGAAAGCAATAAATTCTGCAAGTGGTCAGAAGACAGTCCTATACATATAAAGAAATTCAAATAATATAAGATTATTCTATGCTCACTAGAAATTATATGAGGGAAAGTAATATTATATTCCAAGGAACATAACATCTCGAACTTTAGACCCCAAATGGTATAGTCTGTTAATTTGGACTTAGTCATCCTAAAAAAGAGAGATATCCCACAAAAGAAAAAAAAAATTGAGTTATTTTTGCTAAACAAATTTTGGCAGAGTAGTTGACTTGTAAACATCCCAAAATACAGATACAAAAAGAAATGAATAGTCACAACTGTAAAAGAAAGATCAAATAATGAAATTAATTACTCCACATTTGAAAGTGATTTATAAGTGGTGGCTAGGTGGCGCAGTGAGTAGAGTGCCGGCCCTGGAGTCAGGAGGACCTGAGTTCAAATCCGGCCTCAGACACTTGACACACTAACTAGCCATGTGACTTTGGGCAACTCACTTAACCCCAACTGCCCTCCAAAAAGCAAAAAAAAAAACCCAAAGGGGGGATTTATTAGAGACAGAGAGGAAGAAGGAAAAAAAGAAGAGGGGAAACTAACACATAGTAAAAACACCATCTACAGAGAAGGATCATTGCAATGTAGCACACGCATGCACATACACACACACACACAGAGATTTAGGGGTTAATTCTAAGCCAAACAAGAAATAGAAAATATTATATAATTTTTTAAAAAAAAATCATTTTGATAAAAAAAATTGGAAAGCTTCTGAATATATGCATTTATTACACTTAGGATAAGATGAAAGTAGTCAACTAGAGAAAAACAATCTGTATCAAATATTTTCACTCTGGCTTTAATGTCACAGATATGTAGATAATTTACAGAAATATATAATCAAAAGTCATTCTTCAATAGACATGTTTCCAAACATATGAGCAAACATTTCTCATAAGAATTATTAACTATGAAGATCCACAGGGAAAAATACTAAACGTAATAAATTATAAGGGTCACTGAAATCAAAACAACTATGAGATTTTACAACACACCGAGAATACTGTCAGATGAAAAATATAGTAATAATTAAAGATTGAAAGATTAATATGTAAGTGGAATTGTGAATTGACTCATCCAGTCTGTTCACAATTTAGAAATATTCATTGCAAGTGGCTGACATGTCCATATCTTCCAAATCCTTTACTTTTTCCATTGCACCATATTGCCTCCTACTTCATTCTTCTTTTTCTCTTTCACTCTTCCACATTTGTAGATAAAGAGAGCCAGAAATCATCTATTGAGATAAAAAAAAAGGAATTTAATCCTTTTGGAGAAGTTTGAACTGTCTCAGATAATTTCCTGGGCATTCCATCATAATATCATAGATTTAAACCTAAACAGGACCTTAAATCCATCAGGTTCAATGTCTTTATTTTATAGAATTGGAAACTAAGATACAGAAAGGTTATATGCCCCTATGGTCACATGTAGTAAGTGACTGAGTTAAGATTCAAATTCAGTCTATCATTCTAGCTACTACTTCAAGCAGATGACTATGAACAGTAATCCATCATCCAATAAGCAAAATCTTATTTAATGTATACCATAGACTCTGCCTCACACTAGAAGCTATGGGCTATACTAGCTAGGGAGATGTCACACCTGCAGATGAACAGTGAACTTATACTCAAAGACAGTCTTTCTATATCCTATACTGATTCAAGTGAACTGTGCAAGCATACTTGAAGAGTTCAGAAGAGGAAGAAACAAGTGTGAACTATAATTTTCAGTGAAGTCTCAACAAAGGAAATGGTTCTTAGGATGGGACTTTAAAACTTTTCAGAATTTAAATGAAGAGAGCAGAGGGGCGATGGTCTTGAAGCTATGGGGAATGATGTAAGAAAATAAATGTATGGCCCAGCTCTGCCGTTAATTTCCTACCTGATCTTGGGGTACATGTTTACCTTACCAGAACTCAACTTCCTCACTTGTCAAATATAGTTAACAAGTACCCTCCATACTTATCTTACAAAGATATTTTCTATGAAAGGATTGTATTAAATAATGATATTTTACTTATTAGAAATATGGATGAGTCAGACTTATAGGTGTGATCATTGCAACTAAAAACCAGTATAAATAAATGAATGGGTCTAAATACCACAGTTAACTAAAAAAATGGAAAACAGAAAAGACATATGTAATATGAAGTTTAATTCTCCATTTCATGCAGTTTTGCTTTTTTTAAAATAAAAGTATATAACAAATTCTGCATATTACTTTTAAAGATATCTTCTTAATTTGTGCTTCATTCTGAACTTTCTTGTGTTCTCTTCTGTGAATCTTAAAAATGTTTCAAAGCCTCAACCCCACTTTTTTTTAACCTTTCAACAGACTTTATTAGTCCTGTCCAATACACAGTAAGCGAGAGTCACACACAGTCACTTGGCGACATTTGGTCCTGCCCCCACTCTCTCTGGGGTGGGAGTGGGGTGGGTCAAGCCAACTTTCTTAATCACTGTTTCTAACTTCATCAAGATCCAACCTCTTCATACTCATTCATTTAGAGAAAGAGGAAAGAAAAAAAATGCAATTAATAAGCATTGTTAAACAAAATAGTTCCACCACATGGTCGTGGGGCAGTGGTATAATTCTATTTACCCTGTGTTTATTACATGTCAGAAGATAGGTAAAAGTTTCTACATAGGTCCACTGGGGAGCAGTAACAAGGGGTGGAGTAAAAGCAGGAACTTGCTTGAGCTCCACCTCCAACCACTTCTAATACGTGTAAAATACGACTCTAGACAAATTTTAGACCAAGAGAAATCACAGCGTGACAGAGATAAACAAATCTCCCACTGAAGACAGCCAAGCAGGCCTACAGGAAGGGTCTATCACACCAACCTGGAAGCAGAGGGCAATCTTGCATGAGCCACACTGGCCCAGACAGGGGCAAACCAAAAAGGCCAGATCAGATTTCAGGAAAGTGAATCTTTGGAAACTGTGATGTTATCCTCACTTCTCAACCCATAAATGACAAAGAGAAAGTAAAAGGTCAGTGGGTAACCCTTTTGATCCTAGGTGAGTGAAGAACACAGTCTGGCCCCTATCCCTGGGGCAGGGGAGATGACTGTGACTGCATTTACTGCCACTGCTGCTGCTTCTATCTCCAGGCCTACAGATCATAGGGGGACCAACTGAATGTTGAGAGGGCATCTGCAGGGATCTTTCTGCTGGCACTGAGGCAGGATTCTCTTCCTTTGCCCTGCTTAAATCTGGGTTGCAGTCTTTAGTAGTTGACTTAGGGTCAGGACTTCTGGTGTGGCAGAGCGTGCTGAGGCTGTGGAGAGGAAGTCCTGCTCACAGTTATGAAGCCGGTGCTTGGAAAAAAGTGACAACAACTGTGCAAAACCCCAGAAATTTGGGACACAGCACTCTCCACTCTGGAAGCAGAGTTCCAATGCGGCAAAGAGCTCAAAGGTCAAGTACTTGGCTGGCCTGTATTGAACTGCAGCTTCTTCGAGTGGGAGCGGGTGACAGGGGAGCAATTGCAAGAATCTAGAATTTAAAGGTAAACAATCAAATGCAACTGGGAAACAATACATACAGGGGTGCTGGAGGACGACATAAAAGGGAACAGATTGTGGAAGGGGCTTTACGGTGGGATCAATGTTTTGGGCTGGGGGGTAGGGGAAAGAAGGGGAGAAAATTTGTAACTCAAAACCTTGTGTAAATGAATTCTGTAACCAAGAAAATAAATTAAAATAAAAAATAATTAAAAACAAACAAAAAAAAACAAAAAAAAGTAATTGCCTGGCAAGATGAGCAAATGGAGGTAGCACAATCAGACTACAGAATCCTTTTGGAGGGACAAAGAGGAAAAAAGCATAGGACCAGAAAGAAAAAAAAACAAAGTCAAAACTCCCATATCAAAAATCTGCAAGAAAAATATGAGCTGATTCAGGCCATGAAGGAACTTAAGAAGGATTTTGAACATCAAGTAAAAGAGGTAGAGGAAAAATGGGGAAGAGAAATGAGAATGATGCAAGAAAATCATGAAAAGAGAGTCAACAACATGACTAAAGAAAATGACACCTTAAAAAATAGAATAATTCAAATGGCAAAAGAGGCCCAGAAAGCCAATGAGGAGAAGAATGCCTTACAAAGGGAAATTTGCCAGATGGGGAAAAAAAATCTCAAACGATCACTGAAGAGAATATTTATGTGTGTGTGTGTGTGTGTGAGTGTGTGTATACATATATATATATATATATATATATATATAAATTATTGTTATTTACATACAACTGGGAAATACGATATACAGGGGTAGGGAGATCCATCTAGTCCTACTGGAAACTCAGAGGGGTGATAGGAGATGATAGAGGGAAGAGCAGATTGGAGGAAGAGGTATACAGTGGGATTGCTCTTTTGGGTTGCTGGGTTGGAGAAAGATAGGGAGAAAATTTGTAACTCAAAATCTTGTGGAAATGAATGATGCAAACTAAAAATAAACAAAAGTTAAGTAAAAAAAGAAAAGTGATACAACAGCCTGACTGAAGAAAATAACACCTTAAAAATAGACTAACTCAAATAACAAGAGACGTCCAAAATTCCAATGAGGAGAAGAATGCCTTAAAAAATAGAAATGTTTAGATGGAAAAGGAATTTCAAAAACTCACTGAAGAGAATAATTTCTTCAAAATAAGACTGAAGAGCAGTGGCTATGTGGCACAGCAAAAAGATTACTGACCCTGGAGTCAGAAGGACCTGAATTCAAATGGGACCTCAGACAATCGCCACACTTCGTAGCCATGTGACCTTGGGCAAGTCACTTAACCTCAATTGCCCTGCCTTCTCCCCTCCAAAAAAAATCAAAACAAAAACAAAACGCAATTAGACTGAAGCAGTTGGAAGCTAAAGACTTTATGAGAAATCAAAATACTATAAATTAGATACAAATGAATGAAAAAAATAGAAGGGAATAGAAGGGAATGTGTAATATCTCATTGGCAAGACTCACTGAACTGGAAAATACACCCTGGAGAGATCATTTTAAAAGATATTTGACTTCCTGAATGTCCTGACCAAAAAAGAGCCTAGACGCCATCTTTCAAGAAATTATCAAGCAAAGTTTCCCTGATATTCCAGAACCAGAGGGGAAAATATAAATAGAAATAATTGACCAATCACCTCTTGAAAAGATCGCGAAAAGAACACTCCTAGTAATATTATAACCAAATTCCAGAGTTCCCAGGTCAAGGAGAAAATATTACAAGCAGTCAAGAAGAAACAATTTGAATATTGTGTATATATAATCAGGACAACACAAGATCTAGCAGCTTCTACATTAAGGGATTAAAGGACTTGGAATATGATATTTTGGAGATCAGAGGAGCTAAGATTAAAACCACATAAGTCCTTTGGAGAAATGGTTGGTCAATGCTTTGAAAAGACTCCATAAGTTTTTCAATTATTTTTTTACAATATTTTTATCCTATATAAAATATTCATTTGGTTTAGTTTCATACCATTTCATACAATGTACTGTAAAATAACATTTTGCAATGGTTTAGGAATAACAAATTTTCATTACTTTCGGATATCATAATTTGACTACCCATTTCCCAGTTCTTTAAGAAACAATCTAAACTATCTCCTTAAGATTCTAGTTCTTTTCATTTCCTTTCTTACTCCACTCCAAGGGTCAGGAATTTTGTTTAACTTTTGATTTTTTCTTCAATTATTTTGAATCATGTTCAACAATTTGTGACCCCATTTGGGCTTTTCTTGGGAAAGATATTGGAGTGATTTGTAATTTCCTCCTCCAGCTCATTTCACAGATGAGGAAACTGAGGTTAAACAGGGTTAAGTGACTTGCTCATCTGAGGACAGATTTTAACTCAGGAAGATGAGTCATCCTGACAGACCCAACCATCTATCCACTGTGAAAATTAGCTTCCTCTTACCTGTAACTCTTTCCCCCTTATATTATCTACCCTCTTATTCCCACCACCATTCCTGCTCATTTCCCGGTTACATGTATCTTATTTTGACACCATTCTATTTGTATATGTGTGTTTAAACTCCCTTTACCTTTTCAGAGAAAACTAAAATTTATTTGATGTCTGCTTCCCCCATGACCTTTATCCATGTGTGTATATGTGTGCACACACACATATACATGTATGTACTTACATATAAATACATACATATATGTATAGATGCACATACATATATCTAGTACCACTACGAGGAAAAATAGCAAATAGCATGCCTACTTGATACTTTCTACTATATTCTTCTTTTACCTTTCCCTCTTTTCCCTTCTTAAACCTCTTCTTAAGTCCCTCAAAAATCTCAAACATTAAGAAAGGAAAGGATGCTTATTTTCTTCTTCACCTAGTAGAATTTTTGCACTATAAATTTTTGCACTATATACAGATATTTTCAAGTGCTTATAATTCCAATGCAATATTCACAGAACTCACAGTGACTATGAATATGCTGGTATAATTGTGAACCACAAAATGTAACAGGCTCTCCAGATGGAGAATAGAACCAAAGTATTTATTCAAATGCCACAAAACCAAATCCCAAAACTAGAAAGCCAAATTCATCATAGTAAACATGAAGTTGATAGCAGCAAAAATCAATATTCCCAATCCTTCCCACATCTTCCCTCCATCAGGTCTTCAAAAGAAAACGGGCTCCCTTAAGCAAGAATGACCCTCTCTTACACTAGCTGCTCAGCCTCCAAGCTCCTTGTTCCCAGAAGTTCTGCCTCTCTCTCAGCTTGTACTCAGCTTTTTATCTGGTCAATATCTCCTCCCTGTTCCACCCACCTCTTACATCCTTCCTTTTCCTGTCTTTGGCAAATCCTTCCCATTGTGGGTTTCACAAATTCTGCTTCTTAACAAAGACATGATATAATCACAGGCAAGGCTCAACTGAAACAAGGTGATAAATACTTGTTTGTTTCCATTACAAGGGGCAGGGAAGATCTTAAAACCCCCATTACCATTACAATGCTCAAATATGATTACCTTTCTAGATCCTCTGGGATCATGTTTGCATTTCAAAGTCCCTACGCTGCTATAGTTTTTCATCTGAAATTCTTGAACATTCCCTTTGCAGTTAAAGATCTACCTCCCACAATAGCCTTTTGCAACTAGTTTTGCAGGATAAACTATTCTTTGTTATAAATCTTTATCTTCCCCTCTCCCTTTTGGTATGTGATAATACAAACTCACTTCTGTTTTTAGTAGAGACTGACAAAACTCTTATAAACCAGATTACAGTTCCTTTGTACCCCTATTCCTTTATTTACATTTTTATAATTTTTTCTTTGATGCAGGACTTCTTAATTTTGACTCTGACATTACAAGGAAAGTTCCTTGTGGAGTCTCTGTCAGAAGGTTATTGGTAGATTCTTTGTGTTGTTGTAGTTGCTCTCTGGTTTCTGTAGATCTGAAAAATTTTATGTAGGCTTTTTTTGTTAAATCATGATTTTTAAGCTTAATGATTCTTTTTTTAAATATATTTTTTGTTTTCTTGTTTACATCATTCAATTTAATGACATTTTTCAATTACAAATTTTCTCCCAGTCTTGCCCCTGCTCCAACCCTAAAACAGCAATCCCACTGCAAAGGCCCTCCCCTGCTCTGCTCTCTTACTTACTGGTAGGGCAGGGAGGGTCTCCCTATTCCAGCCCCTGTATATCTTAACTCCTAGTTTCAGGTATTACAGAACTTTAAATTCTAGATTCTTTCATTTCCTCCCTTGTCCCCCACCCCCACTGGAAGGACAGTCAATTCAATACAGGCTGGGAATGTGTGATTATACAGGACATCTTCATAGTGGAAATATTGTGACAGTGATCATCTGTCTCTCCTTCCAATCCCTCCGTGCCCCTTATTCTGTTCTCTACCCTGTCCCTCTCCCTTTACTGAAGTGTGTGCTTCCAGCGAACCTCCCCCAGAAACTGCCCTCCCCTCCATCATCCTCCCTTTCATCCCCATGCCCCCTACTCTCCTGTGTGGCATGATGCCCAATTTAGAGTTTACGCCATTTCTTCCCTAAGCCAAATTCAATGAGAGTAATTGAAAGTAAAGTTGTAACAGTTATCCCTTGCCTCTTCTATATAGGATGACTAACCCCATTTTGTCTCTCCCTGTCTCCTCTCATTCTAGTCCTCTCCCACCTCAGAATTTTGCCTTTTAAAGTATTCTTCCTTCATATTCAATTCTATACCCTCTATATACACATAGACAAACATACTCAGATATGTATTCATACACATATATAGCCTCCTATATGGACATATGTGTAAGTATACACACACACACACACACACACACACACACACACACACACTCTCATACTTACACACTCACGCTCACAGGCACACACACACACTCACACAGTCACACACACACACTCACACTCATTCACTCACAGTCA
>CM053594.1:278597267-278626458 GCA_028646575.1 Pseudocheirus occidentalis | reverse complement strand
TCTCATGCTTCTTGTGTTTAATTGTCAAATATTCTTTCAGCTCTGGTTTTTTCAGCAAGAATGCTTTAAAGTCCTCCACCTCATTGAATGACCATATTTTCCCCTGGAATAATATGCACAATTTTGCTGGGTAGTTGATTCTTGGTTTTAATCCCAGATCCCTTAATCTTTGAAATATCATATTCCAGGCCCTATGATTCCTTAGTGTAGAAGGTGCCAGATCCTTGGTTGTCCTGATAGTACTTCCACATTATTTAAATGGTTTTCTCTTGGAAGCCTGTAATATTTTCTTCTTTAGCTAGGTATTCTGGAACCTGGCAATAAAATTTCTAGGAATTTTCTTTTGGGGATATTTTGGAAGAGGTGATGGGTGAATTCTTTCAAGTTCTATTTTGCCCTCTCATTCTAAAGCATCAGGCCAATTTTCTTTGAGGATTTCTTGAAGGATGCTTTCCAAGTTCTTTTTTTTGGTCATGGGTTTCAGGTAGACCAGTACTTTTCAAATTGTCTCTCCTGGATCTATTTTCCAGGTCAGTGGTTTTTTCAAGGAGATATTGCACATTGCTTTCTATTTTTTCATTTCTTTGTAACTGTTTAATAGGATCTTGGTTTCTCATAAAGTCATTAGCTTCTACTTGCTCCACTCTAATTCTGAAGGAATGATTCTCTTCAGATTGCTTTTGAGATTCTCTTTCCATCAGGCAAGTTCAAATTTTTAAGGCATTCTTCTCCTTGGCTTTCTGGGCCTCTTTTGCCATTTGAGTTAATCTATAAAGTATTGTTTTCTTCAGTCAGGTTGTTGACTTTTTCATGACTTTCTCGCATCATTCTCATTTCTCTTCCCAATTTTTCCTCCACATCTCTTATTTGGTTTTCAAAGTCCTTTTTCAGTTGATTTATAGCTTCTAGGCATTCTTCAAGTGTCTTGGAAGCATTTGGTGTGGGAATTTTGACTGGCTTGTCTTCTTCCCATTCCATTCTTTGATCCTTTTTGCCCACAAAAAAGATTCTAGAGTTTTATTGCTGTTCTTATTTTGCTTCCTTTTCCTCATGTTGGCCAGTCAATTAATTGCTTTTTTTTTTAGCTCTGTGAAACTGCTTCCAGGGGGGAAAGCTCTGTTCTAAATTGCTGCGGTTTCCCAGATGCTGGAGCTATTAGGGGGTTGTTGCAAGTCCCCCCAGTTTTGGCTTGCTGAGAGCACACTCCAGGACCACCACCCAAGACCTTGATCTGCATCCAGGCCACTCAATGCAAGAGAACTTGGCCCTGATCAAATGGATGTAGGTCCCCTGCAGAGTCCGCAGGCCAGGGTCTCTGAAGCAGTCTGGTGGGGGCCGCTGCCCATTGCAGGTATTCCCTTTCCCCAGTGCTTCCTTGCCCCAGGGGCAGATTGGCCGAACTGCTTTTCCTCCCCCAATTAAGTTTCAAAGTTTCACTTTCACTAACTGCCTCTGATCATGGTTTGCTGGATTTAAAAATCCTCTCAGGAGGTGCTTTAGATTTTCTCTGAAATAGACTCACTCTGCTGCTGGGGAGGCTCAGCTCCTCCTGGCTGCCCTGGGGCCTGGCCTGGCTGCGTTGTGGTTATCAGGCTCGTCTGGTCTTGTCTCCCGGCCTTCCGGCCTGCTGAATGAGCCCCTCCTGCTGAGTTGTCTCTCTCCAACAGATGTGGAGGTGCTGGAGGCTGTAGATCTTCTCTAGTGCAGATTGGCTGCTGCGCATCTCGGCTCAGCTCAGCTCAGCTCCTTCCTACCACCCTGGGCCTGGCCGTGGTCTTGGCTTCAGGCTGGGCCAGCCTCCGCTCCCGGTCTGCCGAGCTGAGGCCCTGCTGCAGAACTGCCTTCAGTGAGAAACCTTAATGATTCTTAAATGATCTCCCCTTGAGGTATAAAAATATTTTTTAAAATATTGTATCTTATATTTTTTTCTACTTTTCTATCCTTTTGATTTTTTTCCTAATATTTCTCAATATCTCATGGATGTATTTATTTCTCTTTAATCTCTTCTGGTTTTAATTGTTTCCATTTCACAGGTGTTGCATATTCTCTTTTATTATTCTTTTTTATTAAATTTCTTGATCTGTAACTTTTACTTCATTTTTTTATCTCTTAAATCATCTTTTCTGAGTATTCATGTAGTCTTTGTTGAAATTTCTTTTTTCTTCATATTTTCTTTATAACTTCATATCAAAATTGTTGCAGAATTAGCTTTGCAATAATATTTACAACTCTTATATATGCATGATTTTATTTTATAAAATTTATTAATCTCTTCAGATTTAGTTCTTAGAGTTGAAATTTTATATTAGAGTCGGATTCCATGCCCTGCCATGCTATTTTTGGTTCTGGTTAACACTCCTTCATCTCTGTTTTGGTTTTTGTGTTTTTGTCTCTACCTTCATAGAACAATCCCCTCATCTCAATCTTTGTGATTCAAGGCACTAGATCAACAGGGCCCTCTCTGGTAGACTTTTGGGGACCATAGAGATCCTGGATATAGCCTGTCTGGGAAATAATGAATTCCCTTTCTTTATTTCTCAGACCTTTCAACTACCCTACCCTGGATGTTTTTAATAGTAGCTTTCAGTTCTTGTTGCATCTAGATACAGAAAACTTTGAGCTACAGGATTACTTGGCATTAGTTGAATTTTACAATTTTGTTAAAGTAGAAATTTTAGAGCTGGGCAGTCTGACTACTGATTGAGTGGCTTTCTGTGCCATAAATCCTACACAGTTGTCTTAGGTTTACAAAATACCTTTTTTTCTTAATTATTTGAGGCAAATAAGATAACTATTAATATTCTATACCACTATTAAAGAACTTAAAGGACTTGTTCATAGTTATACAATTAGAAAGTGCTATATCCAAGAATGAAAGTCATATTTCTTTACTCTAACTCCCATATTTTCCCTTGCACATGACCGCTTTGTCTATTTTTACCCCGTTGGTTTGTGAATTGACATTTGTGTCTCTACACTCAAATAAAAGTGAAAGAAAATGATTCATTTCTTTCAAGCAGCCTGCTATTTGTAGCTGCTTATTAATGGAATCTTAATGAGTCATTTTCAGCACTTGAGGCAACATTTGAGGAAAGAATACTGGATATGGAGTCAGATAATTAGGGTCCAAATCCAGCTTCTTTTACTTACTGCTTAGGCAAACTTGACACATCACTCAGTATATCATTTCTCAGACTATTAAGTAAAAGAGTACAATAAGAAACACTCTTTTCCTTGAATTAGAAGCAATTAAAAAGATGTGGGAGAAAATTAAGACCTTTCTTTAAAATGGTATGTCTACTTGGGTGTGATGGTACATACCCATAATTCTTATAACTGAAGAGGCTGTTTGGTGAATGACTTGAGTTTGAAAGTACTGAGTTACAGTAGGTTTAAAGTTGATCATATGTCTGTACTGTCTGGCTCTAATATGTTGAGATGGGACCCAGGAGCTATTAGGATGCCTGTTTAAGGAGGTGAAATCTAACCAAATTAGAAACAGATCAGTTCAGAGTATAAGCCAAGCAAAAGTGATATCCTGCTCATGAGTGGGCACTGCAATTCCAACCTAGATGAGATAGAGAGACCCAGTCACAAAGAAACAAAACATGTGTGTAGATCTACCCCGGGTTGTCTAAATTACCTAGTTACGTTGATCTGATAAAGACACAACCTGCCCTCACCATTTCAGATCTACCTATTTTAGCTCTGTTCTTATAGGGATGATATCTGTAAGTATTGTGCTCTTTAGTCAATGGGCCATAAGTCATTGGAATGAATTAAAATGTTCATTTTCTGTGACAAATTAAACATTTAAACTGTGTTAGCAACAAAACAAAGGAATGTCAGTCTCAGAAAAAATAAAAGAAATTTCCCAAATATGTTTCTCTTCTTTATGTTTGTTTCTTTCCCCAATACTATCTCACTCTCTGTCTCTGTCTGTCTCTGTTTCTTTGTGTCTTTCTCCGTCTGTCTCTGTCTCTCTGTCTGTCTCTGTCTCTCTCACACACACAGACACACACACAACCTTTGCTTTGATTCATTGTCATGTTAGGACCGTGATCATGACATCAAGTGTATCTGAACCAGGAAGTGAAAATATCTGATGAAGGGAAAATGAAACTGATTAGTCAAGTATCCCTGTTCAGCTGACAGAATGTATTTTTTAGGGGGAGGATAAAAGGAGAGGAAGAACAGAGTTTAAAAAATTCCTTAAAGGGTCAATATTACAGTAAGGCTTAAAAATCTTTGTGACATTTGTTTGACAGCTTTGCTATATACTCTTTTAAAGCGATGGATTTTATTTCTGATTACATTTTCCCCTTTTCCAAGCTGTTTTTTTATCAGTATCAGCAAAAATGTATGGTGCAAATAGCAGGTTTTATTTTTATCAGATATTAGCTTTTCAGGTATAATGTCTAACCTTTAATCCTACCAAATGCTGCATCCTTGGGGAGAAGAGAGAACAAAAATTATTGTCCTTCTGATAATTTATGTAATAATGTAACTTTCATATCCTGTAGTGTGGTGTAATGGACATCAGAAAATTTCTACTCATGATGGAAAATGCTATTCACATCTAGAGAAAAAACTATGGAGTCTGGATGTAGATAAATATATACTAATTTAACTTTATTTTGTTTTATTATTTGTCACTTTTCCCTCTTGCTCTGTTTCTTCTTTCACAATATGACTAATGTGGAAATATATTTACACTATTGTACATGTATAGCCATTTACATCAGAATGCTTGCCATCTTGGGGAGGGAAGATGGAAGGTATGGAGGGAGAAAAAAATTGAACCTCAAACTCTTACAAAAATTAATGTTGAAAACTATCTTTACATGATCTTAGGGCACATAAAGTCCATGAAATCACATTGGCTAACATTTTACTGCTTTAACTTTTGCTTCCTATCACAGTCTTAGAATGCAGCTCTGGACCTTAAGGGTGTTGTTGTGGTTGTTTCTATTGTTGTTGTTGCTTTTATTATTGTTAATAACTCATAATTTATAATCTTAACTCATTGAAATTATATAATATATGAAAATTGGAACCCATGCCTTCCTTGCTCTTTGTTTTAATTGATTTCTTAGGTGAAGTTGTATGGCTAATAGTAATAGTAGCTGACTTTATATACTACTCTAATATTCATCAAAATGCTATATGCTGGCATTTTCTCTTTTGAGACTCACAACAACCCTGTGAAGTTAGTACTACTAATATTAATGTCACAATTTTACAAATGAAGCTAGTAAGCCTCTGAGAGATTAACTGACATCTATATTATCACATAACTCATAAAACATCAGACACAGGATTGGAATGAATGTGTTCTCAACCTCAAGTTTATAACTTCTTCATTAGCCAAATTAAATTTTATTTTGTTCATTTTGGACACAACAAAATATAGAGAGTATATAATTATGAGTACTATGCTTTTTTGGCTAGTAGTGGTCAAATCACGGACATGAAACAGGTTGGAGGAAGATTCTGATCTTGATCAAACGAAAAAAAGTATTTACATATGATGTATTCTTGATAACAAGACCATTAATGAACCTCTTATTGCAACTTTTTTGACTCAAGTTGGGGGAAACTCAGGGAAGTAGGCTAGATATCTAAGGTAATGTCTTATGAATTACATCGGGAAATATAGCTTCCTGGGAGCATTAAAAACCTCTTTTAGAATACATTAGGACTTAATGTAAAGGTAATCAATCCCTTTTGTACAAATTCCCAGGGGTGTGTCATTTTATCTAACTGTTTCTCATTGGGGATGGTGAAATACTATAAAGACATGCTCAAACATCACAGCTGCTCTCCACACCAAGGCGCTCATACATTATATAGACACACACAGAAATGCACATATATCTACATTATGCCTGCACCTCCCCACACAGAAATACACATATATCTACACCATGCATGTACCCACACCCACAGACACTAGCATGCACACATATACCCACAGTAATAATCTTTGATATGTTTATTAGGTTGAATCTTCATATAAGAGGTCCATAGTAATCAAGAATGATACAGTAAGGAAATAATTTCAAAGATAATTTCTCTCTTATTTATGTAGTCCAAAAAAACACAGATTGAACTATATGGTAAGACATGTTGTTAGCAAGTTTGTTCAAATGTAAGTTAATACTCAGTTGATACTACTCTCCTTCCCATTTTATCCACTCCAGAGCTTAATGTGTAGCATAGAAGTACATTTATGTATTTTTGTAGTGTTAATACTGACGACAAAGTCCCTCAATTATGGTAAGTGATCAATACTTTAGGGAAATTTTTCTGGATTAACATCTTACCATCATATTTTGGGGGTGGAATAAAGATGGTGGTGTAGAAACAGGAGAAATCCGTGAGCTCCCCCCAATACTACCTCAAATACCTATAGAATATGACTCTAAACAAATTTTAGAACTCCAAACTCCACAGAAATGATGGAATAACAAAGCTGCCACTGAAGGCAGCCCAACATGTGGTCATCTCAGTGTGGGGAAACAGAGCCCAACCCCATGCAGTTTCAGTGCCAGGGGGTCCAGGAGAAGCCACTGCTGTAGTGTTCAAGAGAGTGGATCATCAGCAGCTGTAGTGATTTCCAGAATCACCAACCTACAAGAGCATAGGACAAAGGGAAGAGGTCAGTGGAACTTGGCAAAATTTGGGGGAGATGATCTGGCTGAACTGCCTCCCAAGCTAGCAGCAGTCTGAAGCAGTGGCCCTGAAGCTGCCTCCATGTGCTTCAGAAGCTCCCAGCCTTCAGATTGCAAAGAGGCTAAGCTATCATTCGGAGGCTAAGTGCTCTTTCCTTGAGCTTCCTGGGTCAGATAGCATTCTTGGGTGGTGGTCCTGAGGTGCATTTTCTGTGAGCCAAAGCTGGTGAGGGCTGAAAAAAACCAGTGGCCTCCTCATCGCTGCAGCAGCTGAGAAAATCCCAGCAATTTTGGACAGAGCTCTCTCCACTGAAAGCAGAGTTTTACTACTGAGCTGAGCCCAAAAGCCAAGTAATTGACTAGCAACATGAGCTGGCAAAGGAAACAAAGCAAGCCAAGGAATCCAACTTTGGATTCCTTTGTTGGGGACAAAAAGGATCAAAGCATGGAACAAGAGGAAGACAATGAAGTCAAAACTCCTGCACCAAAAGCTTCCAAGAAAAATACAAAGTGATAGAGGCCAGAGAGGAGCTTAAAAAGGATTTTAAAAACCAAATGAGAGAAATGGAGGAAAAAATGGGGAGTGAAATGAAAATGATGCAAGAAAAACACGATAAGAGAGTCAACAACCTGACTGAAGAAAATAACACCTCAAAAAATAGACTAACTCAAATGGCAAAGGGGACACAAAAAGCCAATGAGGAGAAGACTGCCTTAAAAAGTGAAATTTGCCAGATGGAAAAAAAATCTCAAAAGCTTGCAAAAGAGAATAATTGCTTCAGAATTAGACTGGAGCAAATGGAAGCAAATGACTTTATGAGAAATCAAGATACTATTAAACAGATCCAAACAAATGAAAAAATAGAAGGCAATGTGAAATATCTCCTTGAAAAAACCACTGACCTGGAAAATAGATCCAGGAGTGACAATTTAAAAATTTTTGTATTACCTGAAAGCCATGACCAAAAAAAGAACCTAGAAATCATCTTTCAAGAAATTCTCAAGGAAAATTGCCCAGTTATTTTAGAACCAGAGGGCAAAATAGAACTTGAAAGAATTCACTGATCACCTCTGAAAAAGATCCCCAAAAGAAAACTCCTAGGAATGTTATAACCAGGTTTCAGAGTTCCCAGATCAATGTTAAAATATTACAAGCTGCCAAGAAGAAATAATTCAAATACTGTGGTATCACAATCAGGATAACCAGGATCTAGCAGTTTCTACATTCAGGGACCAAAGAGCCATGATATTCCAGGGATCAAGGGAGCTAGGATTAAAATGAAGAATCACCTACCTAGAAAAACTGAATATACTATTTCAAGGGAAAGTATACTCATTCAATGAGGTGGAGGACTTCCAAGCATTCTTGAGGAAAAATCCAGAACTAAACAGAAAATTTGACATTCAAACACAAGAAGCATGAGAAGATAAATATAGAAAAAAAGATCATAAGGAACTTATAAAAGTTGAAATATTTACATGGCAAAATGGAAAAATGAGAATTGTAACTTGTGAAGCTTTTCTCAGTATGAGGATAGGTGAAGGGAATATATATATATATATATATATATATATATATATATATATATATATATATGTGTGTGTGTGTGTGTGTGTGTGTGTATAAATGTGTATATATGTATATAAATGTGTATATATGTATATGTATATATACACATACACATATGTCTATATAGAAGGGTATAAATTTATATGAATACATATGAATATGAAATTCATATGTGAGTGTGGGTATTTATGTTCATGTAGATAGGAAGCACAGTATCAATTGAATAGGAAGGGATGATATTTTAAAAGGTGTAAACAAGAAGTGCGAGAGGAATAGAATGAGAGGAGACAAGGAGAGGCAGTATGGGATTAATCATCTCATATAGAAGAGGCAAAGGATAACTGTTACAATGGAGGGGAAGAACAGTAAGGCCAAAGGGAATGGTCATCATTAGTCTTATTGAATTTGGCTTAGGAAAGGAATGACATACACTCTAAAGTGGGTTTCCTGCCCTACAGGAAAGTAGGGGGGATGGGGATGAGAGGGGGGAGGATGGAGGGGAGGGGAGGGTGGGACAGTGGATTAATGTTAGAAGCACTCACTACTGTAAAGGGACAGGAACAAAGTAGAGAACAGAACAAAGCAGGTGGGGTTTGATAGGAAGGAGGAAAATATAGTTAGTGTTACAAAATATGTCCATTTTGGAGATGTTCTGTGTAACTACACATGTCCAGCCTGTGTAGAATTACCTGACTTTCCAGTGGGGGTGGGTGACAAAGGAGGAATGGAAAAAATCCAGAATTTAAAGGTCTAAAATCAAATTATAATTACACACACATACATATTATTATTATTAATTATAATTATTATCATTTACTTGCAACTGGAAAATAGATATACAGGCACTGGGGAAACAGGGAGATCCATCTTATGCTACCAGAAGTCTGAGGGGTGATGGGGGAGGATATAGGAGAGAGCAGATTGGGGGAGAGTGTATCCAGTCAGGTCACTATTTTGGGGTGGTGGGTAGGGAAAAGATGGGGAGAAAATTTGTAACTCAAAATCTTGTGGAAATCAAAGATGTAAATAAAAAAAACTAAAATTAATATAAAAATAAAATACCCCCCCAAAAAAAGAAAGGAAAAAAACTCCATGAAAATTGCCCTCATGGTACCTATTATCATATCAGATAGATACTCAAATCCTATGATTAACCTTGGGAATACAACTAAATAAACAAACAAAAGTAGACTCCTTTTATTTCTCAGTCTGAGCAAATGATATTTTTAATGTTAAATAAGGCAGTAAATAAGACAATTATCATTTAAAGGAGACCATTGAGGAAAACAATGTTAATATATACGCTACTAGTTTCAGAGTGTTGAAGAATAGACAGAATGCTGACTGTATCTGGGATATATTCAATAAAGTTATACCATTTAGACAGTCTTTCCCATGGCATTTGGAGATAATACCAAACTGATTGTCACCACCAGTGTAAGCTGATATTCTGAGATGACTGATGTTTGCCATGGGATCACTAGGGTAGTTTGAAGCATAAAATTCTCAAATTTGAGCAAGTCCCCATGCACTTCTCTTCCACTCAATCAAAAATCTAATCTCTCTAGGGGCCAATACTGATGAGAGTAAGGTTCAAGTTATGCCCATTCCTCCCCCTGCCACCTTCCCCTTCATTATATAGGGTTTTTTCCCTCTCCTCTCTTCAAGTTAGATAATTTACCCCATTTCTGCCATCTAAATTCCTTCTGTGCCCATTGTACTCCTCTTTACTATCTTTTATGTGTGTATTTATATGTATATATGTACACATGTGTGTATATATAATACACACACACACACACATATATACATATATGCATACACACATATAATACACATGCACGTATTCCTTCTTGGTGTACTTTTGGTGATGCAATTTTCAGGAGTTAAAAGTATAACTTTCCACTGTAGAGAAGTAAACTGTTTAACTGTATTGAATACCTTATTTTTTTCCTTTTCTCTTTTTACCTGTTTATGCTACTGTTGAGTATTGATATTGGAGGTCAAATTTGTGGTTTATTTCTGGTCTTCTTATGAAGACTTAAAATCCTTCTATTGTGTTGAATGACCATTTTTGCTATTGATATATTATGTTTAATTTTTCTAGGTAAGTGATTCTTGGTTGTAGTCCTATCTCATTTTACCTCAAGTAATATGTTCCACGACATCCATTTCTTTAAAATGTTGCAGCTGCCAAGTCCTGTGTAATTTGTAATGTGACTTTCCAATATTTGAATTGTTTCCTTTTAGCCACTAGAAATAATTTTTCCTTGACCTGATAGTTCTAAAATTTGACTATAATATTCTGTTCAGTTTTTATTTTGGGTTGTTTTTCCAGAGGTGATCCGTTCATTGTTTCATTACCCATTTTGGTCCTTGGTTCCAGGATGTCAGGGCAGTTTTCCTTGATAATTTCTTGAAATATGTGTCCAAGTCCTCATTTTGCATATGGCCTTCAGACTACTTTTGATTATGGCTTTCAGATAGTTCAATAATTCTGATATTGCCTCTCCTGGATCTATTTTCCAGGGCAGTTTATTCCCCCATGAATCATTTTCCATTTTTTCCTATTTTTTTCAGTCTTTTGAATTTGTTTGATTGAATCATGATGTCTCATGGAGTCATTAGCTTGCACTTGGCCAATTCTAAATTTCAAGGTGCTGTTTTCCTCAATTAGCTTTTGCATTTTCTTTTCCATTTGACTAATTGTACTCTTTAAAGGAGTTTTTTTTGAGGATTTTTATATCTCCTTTTCCATTTTGCCAATTCTATTTTTTACGCAATTTTCAAAGTTGTTGAATCTTTTTTCATGATTCTTTTGTACTATTCTAAGTTCTTTTAAAATGGCTTTCTATCCCTTATATATCTCTTACATGATTTTTAAGCTGCTTTTTCAGTACTTCCATGAGTTCTTTCTCTACTTGAGACCACCTTCTCTTTTTCTTTGGGTTTTTCCCATAGACATTTTGACATTGTTGTCTTCTTCTAAGTTTGTATTTTGGTCTTCCTTGTCACCATAATAACTTTCTATGGACAGATTATATTTAGTTATATTTTTGCTTGTCTTTTTTTTGTTCTTTTTGCTTTCTTTTAAATTTAATTTCTGCTCCCAGGCTGGAAATGTCTCTGTCTCAGGCTTCTTGTGCCAGTGACTTGTAATGATACTGGGATTTGAAGAACTTCCATGCCCCTTGAACTTGCTGATGTAGCAGGAAGGGGTGGAGCAAGAGAAAACCAGAACCAAGCTAGTGTTGGTGCCAGTGACTGGAAGCAACGACAGCTGCAGTGGCTGTGGCTCCTGTGCAAACTCCTTTTTCTTTGAGCCTGCCAGAATCTCTGCTAAGGACTCCTGCTGAGGACTTCCAGGGATGCAAACTGTGGGGGAGGTGGGTGCAGAGCTGCTGGGAGCAAGCTGCTTTGACTCTGAGCAGTTGTTGTGAGTGAGGAGAGGAGGATCTTTGCCAGAGGTAGCCTGTCCTGTTTTGAAGGCTTGAGAATGTGGGTATTTACTACTTTAAATACATATGCCAACTTCATAACTACTGCGTTGGCTTTGACTTTCTGGTTTTGGGACTCCATTTTCTGGTATTTGAATAAATGCTCTTAGCTATATTTACCAGGTAGAGAGCCTGTTATATTTTGTGATTAATAACCATACCAGAATGCTTATAGTTGCTGTAGGCATTGTAAATGCTGCATTGCTGATATATGACTGTAGGCCCTGGCTGTTATGTCTGGTTCTGTATTGATGGAGTGTGGTGGTGGGGTGGCTGTTGCTGTTGAAGACTGTAGGGCTCTCACACATTACCTGGTTCTCAGCTGGAGTCCTATTGATTGTGAAGAACATGTGCTGAGACCAGATGGGGTTTTAATGCATTTACCTTGGGCTCCACTGAATCATGTGAACATCTGGTCCTTGGAAGCTTTCTGTTTGCCCTGACTATGCTAAAGCATATATACGGTCCTGGAATTCGTGTTTTCCTGCTCCACCACCCTGGGTCTCAGCATCTCCTGCTGGTTTGCTGAGGTAGAACTTGTTGCTGGTTTTCTGGCATACTTCTTCTCCTGGAATGTGTTCTCTTTTTATCTGAGTGAGACAGTCATTTTGTGCTAATCATCCAAGTCTCCTACTTTAAAAAACTGCTTGACTCCATCTTTCCATTGACTTTGCTGGTCCAGGATTTTTGGGGGGAGGGTTGCTCTTTTATCATTATTTGGAGATAAATGTGGGAGAATGACAATGATTTACTGCTTACTCTAATATCTTGACTCTTGGAAGTGATGGGTTTATATTATAACCTGAAAATTTGCTAAAATTGTTAATTATTTCAATTATTTTTAGTTGATTCTCTAGGATTCTCTAAGGATACTATCATATCATTTGCAAAGAGTGATAGTTGTGTTTCCCCATTGCCTATTCTCATTTTTGAAATTTATTTTTCTTCTCTTATTGATAAAAATAACGTTTCTAGTACAATATTGAATAATAGTGGTGATAATGGGCAGCCTTGTTTAACACCTAATCTTGTTGAAGAAATTTCTAGCTTATCAGTATTACATACAATGCTTGCTCAAACACTACTTACCATTTTAAGGAAAAACTCAATGTATTCATATGCTCGCTAGTGTTTTTGATAGGAATATGTGCTGTATTTTGTCAAAAGCTTTTTCTGCATCTATTGAGATAATCCTATCAGTTCTGTTAGTTTTGTTATTGATATGTTCATTTATTCCAATAGTTTTCTTTTTTTTTTTTTTTTTGCTTTTTGGAGGGCAGTTGGGGTTAAGTAACTTGCCCAAGGTCACACGGCTAGCTTTTTGTGTTAAGTGTCTGAGGCCGGATTTGAACTCAGGTACTCCTGACTCCAGGGCCGGTGCTCTATTCACTGCACCACCTAGCTGCCCCTATTCCAATAGTTTTCTTAATATTGAGCCAACCTTGAATTCCTGGTATAAATTCTACCTTGTCACAGTGTATTGTACTCATGATTAATCCATTTAATCTCCTTGCTAATGTTTTATTTAAAAATTTTCCTTCAATATTCATTAGGAAAAATGGTCTATAATTTTCTTTTTCTGTTTTGGCTCTTCCTTGTCTAGGTATCAGCAATATACTTGTGTCATAATAGGAATTTGGTAGAACCCATTCTTTCCTTATTTTTCCAAATTGTTTATATAGAATTGCAATTATTTGTTATTTAAATTCTTGGTAGAATTCACTTGTAAATCCATCTGGCCCTGGAGATTGTTTTTTTAAGATGTTCCTTTTCAGTTCCTTTTCCTTCAGTTCCTTTTCTGAAATGGAATTACTTAAGGATTTTTTTTTCATCTTCTATTAACCTGGGAAATTCATGGTTTTTTTCTTTTTCGTGGGGTAAATGGGTAAATATTCATTTAATTAGCTTAGATTAACAGATTTGTTGGCGTATTTTTGGGCAAAATAGTTCACAATTTTTAGTTAATTTTATTCAATTGTTTGATTCCCTCTACATTAGTGGTGAATTCTCCATTTTCCTTTTTGATACAGGTAATTTGTTTTTCTTTTCCTTTTTTATTAAATCAAATTATCCAAAGTGTTATGTTTTTATTGTTTCATTTTTATAAAAAGATATTAGTTTTATTTATTAGTTCAATAGCTTTATTACCTTAAATTTCATTAATCTCTACTTTGATGTTTAGAATTTCTAATTTGTTATTTAATTGTTTTTTTTAATTTGTGCTTTTTCTAGCTTTTTAGTTGCATGTCTAATTCACTAACCTGCTTTTCCTCTACTTTTATTTATTTAATTATTTAAAGATGTAAAAATCCCCCCAAGAACTGCTTTGTGTACATGCCTTAAGTTTTGGTGCATTTTCCAATTATTGTCATTCTCTTTGATTAAAGTATTGATCATTTCTATGGTTTATTGTTTGAACTACTCATTCTTTAGCATTAGATTATTGAATTTTCAGTTAAATTTTAGTCCATATTTCCATGGCTCTTTATTATATGTAATTTTTATTGTATCATGATCCAAAAAGAATACATTTAATAGTTTTGCCTTTCTGCATTTAATTGTGAGGGGTTTTTTTTGCTTTTTTTTGGAGGGCATTTGGGGTTAAGTAACTTGCCCAAGGTCACACGGTTAGTTTTTTGTGTTAAGTGTCTGAGGCCGGATTTGAACTCAGGTACTCCTGACTCCAGGGCCGGTGCTCTATTCACTGTGCCACCTAGCCGCCCCATGAGGTTTTTATAAAACTTTTTTTAGCATTTGTTTTGTAAAACTTCCAGTTTCTTTTCCTTCTCCCCTCCTCACCTATCCCCACTGAGAAGCCATTCAATATAGGTTATACATGTGTAGTAATGCAAAACTTTTCCATAAAATGTGAAAGACTAACTATATTTCCCTCCATCCTGTCTTGCTCTTTATTCTATTTTCTCCTTTGACCCTGTTCCTTTTCAAAAGTGTTTGCTTCTAATTACCCTCTCCCCAAGTCTGTCCTCCCTTCTATCAACTCCACTCTTATCCCTTCCCCCCTACTTTCCTGTAGGGTAAGATACCCAATTGAGTGTATATGTTGTTCCCTCCTTAAGCCAGATCCAATGTGAATGAGGTTGACTCATTCCCTTTCAACTTTCTGCTCTTCCCCTCCATTGTAACAGCCTTTTCCTACCTCCTTTATTTGAGATAATCCACCCCATTCTATCTTTTTCCTTTTCCTCCCAATATATTCCCCTTTCACCTCTTAATTTTTTTATATCATTCCTTTGCATTCAGTCCAGTCTGTGCCCTCTATGTATACATACACACACATATACACACACATACACACAGACATATATACATAAATATACATACATACAAATACATGTGTGTTTATATACACACACATATATTTATAATCCCTTCAACTATCCTCATAATGAGAAAAGTCTCATGAGTTACAAATATTGTCTTTCCATGAAGGAATGTATGTATTTCAACTTTAATAAGTTCTTTATGATTTTTTTTTCTTGTTTACCTTTTCATGCTTCTCTTGTTTCTTGTATCTGAAAGTCAAATTTTCTGTTCAGCTCTGTTCAGCTCATTCATCAAGAATGTTTTGAAGTGAACTTTGAGCTCTTCCACCCAGTGTACACTTTCCTCTCCCCTGTCTCCAGGTGAGGCCCACCTCCCCTGTCTCTTGAGGGTTTAAACTTGCCACATCAAAATTCTCTATGGATGATTATATTGCTGCTGTAGTTGTTGACAATGGCTCCTAGAATGTGCAAAGCTAGCTTTGCAAGAGACGATGCCCCTTGGTCTGTCTCCTCTTCTCTTGTTGGGCACCCTTGACATCAGGGTGTCTGATGTGGGAATGGGCCAGAATTATAGCTATGGTGGGAATGAGGCCCAGAGCAAGAGAGGTATTCTGACCCTGAAGTAGCCCATTGGACATGGTATTGTAACCAACTGGGATGACATATACATTGCCATGAAGGCTGTGCTGTCCCTTTATGTCTCTGGTTGTAACACTGTATTGCGATGGACTCCACTCATGGTGTTACCCACCTTGTGCCCATTTATGAAGGTTATGCCCTTCCCCACGCCGTCCTCCATCTGGATTTGACTGGCTGTGATTTGAAGGGCTACTTCATGAAAATTCTGACTGAGAGAGTGTACAGTTTCACCACCACAGCTGAGAGGGAAATTGTGTGTGACATCAAGGAGAAACTGTTTTGTTGCCCTAGACTTTGAGCAGGAGATGGCCACTGTTGCATCTAGCTCCTCTCTGGAAAAGAGCTATGAGCTCCCTGATGATCAGGTTATCACCATTGGCAACAAGAGGTTCTGATGCCCAGAAACTCTCTTCCAGCTTTCTTTCTCGAGTATGGAATCCTATAGAATGCATGAAACTACCTTCAATTCAATTATGAAGAGTGATGTCGACATTCATAAGGATTTGTATGAAATACTGTATTGTCAGCTGGTATCACCATGTATCCAGGTATTTCTGACAGGATACAGAAGGAGATTACAGCCTCCTAGAACAATGAAAATCAAGATCATCATCCCACTGGAGCACAAACATTCTGACTGAATTGGAGACTCCATCCTGGTGTCTTTTCCCGCCTTCCAGCAGACGTGGATCAGCAAGCAGGGGTGTGATGAATGTGGGCCCTCCACTGTCCACTGCAAATGCTTCTAAATGTATTGGGTATATTTTTTTTGTCAAAGGATGTGACATGATAATTGCCACCCAAAAGAAATGAGATTGGCATGACTTTATTTCTTTGTTTGGTTGTTTTTTGGTGCTTGATTCAAGATTTAAAAACTGGAATGGAGAAAGTGATGAGCTGTCTAAGTATGTAGAAGACAAACATCCCCAAACTTCTAGAGTGTATCTTCAGGTCTCTGATTGTACATTTTTTTAAATAGTCATTCCAAATATTGTATAATGAATTATTACAAAGTGATATGCCTCTCTGAAGGCTGTCCCCTGCTAGAGCAAATGAGCAACATAACAAAGATCCAGGGAGGGGAAAGGTACTACTATTGCATTAAATGCAAATTATGTAATCCTTAAAAATCTTTGTGTATCTTATAGCTTAAAAATAATTCTTGAAAGTCTTCTGTTTCATTGAATATCCATATGTTCCCCTGAAATATACTCAGCTTAAAAAAATTAGTTGTTTATGTTTAGTTTACAACATTCAGTTCTACAATCCCTTCAGTTTCAAACTTTCTCCTCCTCTATCTCCTACCCCTCCACCCCATGATGGCATGTAATCAAATACAGGATCTACAAATACCTTCACATTAAACATTAGTCAGGTTGTAAAGAAGGATTATATCCAATGGATTGAATAATGAGAAAGAGGAAACAAAACAAAACAAGAAAAATAGAGAGAGCAAGTATTCTTCAATCTGCATTCAGACTCTGTAGTTCTTTCTCTCGATGTGGATATTTCTCTTCATCATGAGTCTTTTGGAATCATCTTATAACCTTGCATTGCTGAGAGGAGCCCAGTATATCCAAATTAGTTGTAACACATACATTGTATATAATTGTGTACACATTTTTCCTGTTTCTGCTCTTCTCATTCAATATCAGTTTGTATAATTCTCTCCAGGTTGTTATGAAGTCTGTGTGCTCCTCATTTCGTATAGCACAATAGTATTCCATTACTTTCATATACCATAATTTGTTTAGCCATTCCCCAATTGAAGGGCATCCCCTTGAATTCCAGTTCCTTGCTAATACAAAAAAGAGCTGCTATAAATATTTTTGTATATTCTGGTCTTTTTCTTACTTCTATGATCTCATTGTGATACAACCCTAGAAGTGGTACTGCTGAGTTGAAAGGGTATGCACATTTTTATAGCCCTTTGGGCATAGTTACAAATTGTTCTCCAGAATGGTTGAATCAGTTCACAACTTCACCAACCGTAAATCAGAGTTCAAATTTTCCACATCCTCTACAGCATTTATCATTTTACTCTTTTGTCATCTTAGACAATCTTAGACAAAACAACCTCAGAGTTGTTTTGATTTGCAATTCTCTGATCAATAGTGATTTAGAGCATTTTTTCATATGCTTATAGATATCATTATTTTTTGCCTTTGAAAATTGCCTGTTCATATCCTTTGACCATTTGTCAATTGGGGAATGACTTGTATTCTTATATATTTAAACCAATTCTCTGTATATTTTAGAAATGTATATTTTAAAAATGAGGCCTTTATCAGAGACACTGGCTGTAAAAATTCCCAGTTTTTCACTTCCTTCTTAATCTTGGTGCCTTGACAATCTGAAGATCTTCCCTACCCCTAGGCCCTTTGATAGGTTTAAGTGACTCTGATAATTTTCCCTGATTTGAAAATATACTGCAATATATTTGCAATATACTCTGCCTCCTAATAGGCTGAATACTGCAAGGTAGCCTGTGGTGGGAGGCTTGTTTTTCAGAAATGCCCACACCTTACTACTTTGTGATTGGGCAGTTGTTGAAGAGGGTTGTGACATTCTCTGAACCAAGAGATGGCTATATATATATATATATTTGCTTTGGGGTTCACTTTGGAAAGAGTTGTATGATTTGGCCAGATGAGACTCTGGGCAGTTGTTTAACCCCCCATCTTTGAAAACACAAATGTTGGTGCTTCCCTCTCTGATAACTGACTAGGTATGGATGTAATGGTCAGATAGCTGGAAGCCTGTCTACTGATCTGTTTCTTTGTCTGCTTGAGACTTCTGATTGTAACTTCTTTTCGTATTCTGTTTCTAGTCTCTGAAGTTCAGGGTACTGACTTTTTCCACTGAACTAGGTAAATGATATACATTTGATTAAAGTAAGATTGTTAACCCAGATTAAGTTGCTTTCTTTTAGAAAAGCATATCTAAGAACCTGTACTACCTTGGGATTGCTAGGTGTTATGCCATGCATGAGCAGTTTCCCCAAAGAATGCTACACAGTATATTGTACACTCTATTCCATTACAAATCAAGGGAAACATTCAAAACAAATCATGATATAATATTCACAACATTACATCTTATTACTGAAAATCACAATCTAGTGTTCACAACAGCTTAACATTTGAAATGGCCACATATCTTTCACCAAAGTGGCCACAGTATTAAGAACAAAGAACAAAAGAATAATCATCTGGTTTCCCTAAGGATTTTTGTCTCCTCACTCAGTCATTCAGTCATTTTGCAATACAATAATCAGTCTTCCACTCATGGGGCAATCATGGATTAATTTAATCAGTCACTTACTAGCAATCAGTCACTAAATACAATCATTACAAAATTACACAAACCCTCCACCCCTTGACATCTAGTAAACATCAATTTCATCACACCTCCAAAGGGAGGCCTTTCCTTTATCTTGAATCAGGATGGTCTTTCAGATTCCCTGAATCTCCTTCCATGGTCCCAGCTCCTACCTGAGTCCACCAAACAGTAACTTGGATTCAGAGTCAGGCAGCTCCCAGGTTCTTGTCCAGTCTTCTGGACAGTCCTTTTTACATCCTGAAGTTCACAGGGTCCAGTATATTTCAAACCCTTCAAGACTTCTGTTACTAAGAACTCAAGGATCAACCAAGCCACAAACAAACAAAGGTTTATCATGGTCATGCTTCTTCAGTCCTCCAGTAGATTGGCTAGCCATAGGACCCAGAAAGAATCTCAGCCTTCCAGGAGGCAGAAACTTCAGCCTTCAACAGATTCTGGTCTCATAGAAAATTCCAACTAAGTTCTCAGTCCAACAGGCTCATCTCCCACATGCTGGGACAATCCTGCTTTCTCCACCAGGCAAAAAAATTCTTGATTCTGTTTCTATGTCCCTGGAACTCTTCTTATACACCCCCCACACTCCCTACACACATTGGCTTCCTGTCTCAGTCAACACCCTCCTGCCACAAGAGCCACAGGAGACAGAGTTCACATCTTCTGTGTCTTTCAAAAGGTACTTACCTTAAGTTACTTAAGGCTAAGTAACTGCTAAATTGATTATTGTTACACTAGGGAGCTTGCTGATATACTTGGCTACACTGGCTTTATGTGTACAGAAACTTTTCAATCTAATGTAATCAAAATTATCCATTTTGCTTCTTATAATGCACTATAACTCTTATTTGGTCATAAAATCTTCCCTTCTCCATAATTGTGACAGCTAAACCCTTCCTTGCTCTCCCAGATTATTTACAATATCAGCATTTATACCTAGGTTGTGCACCCATTTAGACTTTATTTTGGTACATGATATTAGATATTGCTCTATGCAAAATCTCTGCCATATTATTTTTCAATTTTCCCAGTTGTACTTGTTAAATTGAGTTCTCATCCCCAAAACTGGGGTCTTTGGGTTTATCAAAGAGTAGATTACTAGAGTCCTTATCTGTTGTGTCTTGTGTACCTAATCTACACCACTGATTCTCTACCCTATTCCTCATTCATTAAATGACCATCACTTCACCTGAAATATTATTCTCAGTTTTGCTGGATAGTTGATCCTTGGTTGCAGTCCAAGTTTTTTGCCTTACAAAATATTCATATTTCAATCCCTCCTATCTTTTAGTATAGAAGATGCCCATACAGAAGATCCTATGTCATCCTGACTGTACTTCCGTGATATTTGAATAGTTACTTTCTGGCTGCTTCCAGTATGTTCTTCTTGATTTGAGAATTCTGGAATTTGGTTACAATAATATTGGAGATTTTAATTTGGGATCTCTTTCAGGACAAATCAGGTGAATTATTTTGATAATCATTTTATCATCTGGTCCTAGGAACTTAGGTCCATTTTCTTTGAGTATTTCTTGGGGGATGTTGTCCAGGTTGTTGTTTTTTTCGTCACGGCTTTCCAACAGACAGATAATTCTTAGGTTATCTCTCCTGGATCGGTTCTCCAGGTCCCTTGTTTTCCAATTAGATATTTTACATTTTCTTCTAATTTTTCAGTCCTTATATTTACCTTGACTCATTCTTGATGTATTGCTATGCTCACTTTTGCTAAGTAGGTGATTCTTGGTTTTAATCCTAGCTCCTTTGATCTCTGAAATATCATATTCACAGCCTTTGGATCTGTTGATGTAGAAGCTGCTAGATATTGTGTTATCCTGATTGTGCTATTGATCCTATCAGATAAACAGCACTAATACCTAGATTCTAAAATTGGCTCTATAAAATTATCTGTGTGATGACTAACAAGTCAATTAAATGCTCTGTGCCTCAGTTATTTCATTTTTATTTTGGAGATTGTAACACATAATTTCTACTTTTGAGAATTGCCATGAAAAAATTCAAATATTAATTTGGAAGTGAAGACAAATCAGAGATTATGGGAACTAAGAAGGGCATGGATATTATATTTTGCAAAAAAATATAGTACTAACCAAATATGTCATGGTGCCAGTTATTCTATGTATTGGTTATAGATCAATCCTGCCAAAATGTGGCTTAGCTTAGATGGGGTTCTTTATAATGCAAAAAAGGTAAAACATGCTTAAAGAGCTCACACATTTAACAGTAGAGGGAAAGGATCATGACAAAGGCAACACAAAATTACTTTATTGTTTAATGTGTTTATATCTTAATGTTAAAATCCAAAGAAAGATGACAACTGAGGTAATCTTCATACTATGCCCGCCCTTGTAAAATACTGTGAAGAAGGGAAAATTCAAGATGGAAGAGAGAAGACAGAATGATGCCTGAGGTCTCTCCAGTTTATCTTGGAATCAATGATAAATTAAGCCTCTAAACAGATTCTGTATTGACTGTACCTACCAAATGATAGTACATAAACAATTTACTAGCTTAAGCTAACTTATAAGGACATTAGGAAAGGTCTGTTTTACTTGGATAAAAGGGTAGCAGAGCCCAGCACACGTGGAGTACAAGTAAGGCAGTGACAGCACAGATCAGAAACTGAGGACACTTGGTCCTGGCTAAGCAGGCCAGTGGCACAGCAGACCATCTGTGATACCTCTATACCCAGTACAGAAGACAAATTTCCAGGGCCAGAACAAAAATAACAAAATGAATATCTAGACAGTACAGCCCAGCACAATAAGTAAACCACCAGCACTTGAGGCAACAGGTCATAAAGTCAGTGACCAGGTCTCTGGTCCCCAGCACAAGAAGCTTGGGTCCCAGGAGCAGAGTGAAACTTTAATTTTTTTCCCTAGCTTTTTAAGTTGCAAGTCCAATTCATTAAATTCTTCTTTTATATATTATTCTTGTGAGCATTTAGAGATATAAAATTTCCTCTCAGGAATGCTTTGGGTGAACCTCATAAGTTTTAGTATGTTGTTCTATTATTGTCATTCCCTTGGGTAAAGTTATTGAATGTTTCTATGATTTGTTTTTTGACACACTCTTTGTTTAGGATTAGATTATTTAGTTTCTTATTTTTAGTCTATCATTCAATGGCCCTTTATTGCATGTAATTTTTATTGCATCATGATCTGAAAAGGATGCATTTAATATTTCTGCTTTTCGACACTGGATTGTGAAGTTTTTAAGCTCACATCCTCTCTCTACATATACCCCTCCTAACACCTATAACAAAATTAACAATTCTCCAGATTTACAAGTATCATCTTCCCATGTCAGAATGTAAATAGTTTTACCTTGTTGAGTAACATTTTTTTTATGTTTACCTCTTATGTTTCTCTTGAGTCTTGTTTTCAAATACAGAATTTTTCTGGTTAGCTCTTTGATTATTTTAATCAGGAAACTGAGGAAGTACCCTATTTTATTGACCCTCCATCTCTTCTCATGAAAGATTATGCTATGATAATAGGGAAGATAAAAACATACATTCAGAAAAGGACTATATTGTCAAATTGCCATGATGAGGAACCTTAAACCAAGTAAGAGAGGTAGAAGCAATATTGGGAAAAGAAATGGGAATTATGGAAGAGAATTATGAAAAAAAAATCATCATGTTGGAAAAAGAAGCAGAAAAAATGTCTGAAGAAAATAACTCCATGAAAAATAGAATTGTCCAAAAGGAAAAAAAAATTCCACTGAAAAATACAACACCCTTAAAAGTTGAATTGGCCAAATGGAAAAGGAGTGACAAAAGTTAACTGAAGAAAGGAGAGAGAAAAGTATGAACAAGATTGGAAAATAGAATGGAGGGAGAGACACAGTAATCATAAATGTGAAAGTGAATGGTATGAACACTCCAATTAAGTGGAAGCAGTTAGCAAAGTGGATTAAAAACCATAATCCTAAAATGTGTTGTGTACAAGAAAAAAACACTGGAAGGGAGACATACAGACAGAGTAAAGGTAAAAGGATAGAGCAAAATAAATTATGCTTCAGCAAGAGTTTAAAAAAAGGAGGGCTGGTAGCAATTCTGATCTCAGTCAAAGCAAAACCCAAAATATTCTAATTAACAGAAATATGGAAGAAAACTACATCTGTATACAGGTACCATAACCAATGAAGTAATATCAATACTAAACATATATTTATCAAGTGGTATGGCATGTATATTCTTAAAGAAGTTAAATGAGTTATAGGAAGAAATAGACAGCACTGGTCACTGGTATAGTTTATACCAGTTATAGAACTTGCCTCTTTGATGAGATAATTTAACCAAATCTATCTTTCCTTTTCTCCTTCTCTAAATATATTCCTCTCTCACCTCTTAATTTAATTTAATTTTTTAAATGACTTGTTTATTTACTTTTAGTTTACAAGATTCAGTTCCATAATCTCCTGAGTTTCAAATTTTCTCTCCTCCCTCTTCCTTCCCCCCCATGGCCCCATGCAATCAAGCATTGGACCTGCAAATACTTTCACACTGGACATTAGTCTGGGTGAAAAGAAGGGTTGTAAACAATGGAGTGAACAATGGGAAAAAAGAAACAAAACCAAACATGGAAAAGAGTAATAGCATGTAGATTGCTTCAGTCTCCATTTAAACTCTGTTTTTTCTACATCTTTCTCTGAATGTAGACATCGCCTTCCATCCTAAGACTTGTAGAGTTATCTTAGAACTGTGTGTTGCTGAGAAGAGTACAATTTATCAAAGTTGGTCATGACACATATGATGTGTCTACAACTGTGTTCGAATTTTCCTGGTTCTGCTCTTCTGACTTGGCATCAATTTGTATAAGCCTCTCCAGGTAATTATGAACTCCCTCTCCTTCCCATTTCTTATAGCCCAATAGTATTCCATTACATTCATATACCACAACTTGTTCAGCCATTCCCCAGTTGATGGGCATCCCTATAATTTCCAGGTTTTGCCACCACAAAGAGAGCTGCAATAAATATTTTTGTACATATAGGTCCTTTTCCTACTTCTATGATCTCTTTGGCATATAACCCAAAAGTGGTATTGCTGGGTCAAAGGGTATGCAATTATTTATAGCCCTTTGGGAATAGTTCCTGATTGCTCTCCAGAATGGTTGTATCAGTTCACAGCTCCACCAACAATGCATTAGAGTCCCGATTTTTCCACATCCTCTCCAGCACTTGTCATTTTCCTGTTTTGTCATTTTAGCCAATCTGAGTGGTAAGATGTGGTATCTCAAAGTTGTTTTGATTTGCATTTCTCAAATCAATAGTGATTTACAGAATTTTTCCATATGCTTGAAGATATCCTTAATTTCTACCTCTGAAAATTTCCTGTTCATATCCTTTGACCATTTATTGATTGGGGAATGACATGTATTCTTATACATTTTACATAATTCTTTGTATATTTTAGAAATGAGGCCTTTATTAGAGGCACTGGTTGTAAATATTCTTTCCCAATTTCCCACTTCCCTCTTAATTCTGGTTACATTGGCTTTGTACAGAAACTTTTCAATTTAATGTAATCAAGATTATCCATTATGCATTTTATAATGCTCTCCAACTTTTCTTTGGTCATAAAGTCTTCCCTACTCCATAAATTTGACAGGTAAACTATTCCTTACTTCCCCAGATTATTTACAGTATCAGCCTTTATATCTAGATCATGCACCCATTTAGACTTGACTTTGGTGTATGGTGTTAGATGATGGTCTACACCCAGTTTCTGCCATTCCATATTCCAATTTTCCCAGAGTTTTTTGTCAAATACTGAATTCTTAACCCAGAAACTGGGGTCTTTGGCCTTACCAAACAGTATGTTACTATAGTCATTGACTACTGAGTCTTTTGTACCCAATCTGTTCCATTGATCAACTACTCTACTCCTTAGCCATTACCAGGCAGTTTTGAGGACTGCTGCTTTGTAACAGGGATTAAAATCTGGTACAGCTAGGCCACCTTCCTTAACATTACTTTTCATTAATTGCCTTGATATTCTGGACTTTTTGTTCTTCCAAATGAATTTTGTCACTACTTTTTCTAGTTTTATAAAATAATTTGTTGGTAGATTGATAGGTATGGCACTAAATATGTAATTTAATTTAGGCAAAATTGTCATTTTTATTATGACATGAGAAATTGATGTTTTTCCAATTAGTGAGATCTGATTTTATTCGTGTTAAATGTGTTTTGTAGTTGTGTTCATAAAGATCCTGGCTTTGTTTTGGCAGGTAGATTCCTAAATATTTTATAAAGTCTACTGTAACTTTAAATGGAGTTTCTCTTACTATCTCTTGCTGTTAGATTTCACTGGAAATATAGAGGAATGCTATTTTACTAAGTTCATTTATTGCCTCCAGAAGTTTTTTTTTACTTCGTTCTCTAGGATTGTCCAAGTATATCATCATGTCATCTGCAAAGAGTGATAGCCTAGTCTCCTCTTTGTCTAATTTAATTCCTTTGATTTCTTTTTCTTCTCTAATTGCTACTGCTAACATTTCTAGTACCAGATTGAATAAGTGGCGTTATAGTGGACATCCTTGTTTCACTCCTGGTCTTATTGGAAATGCCTCTAGTTTATCCCTATTGCATATAATACTTGGTGATGGATTTAAGTAGATGCTACCTATTATTTTAAGGAAAACTACATTTATTCCTGTACTTTCTAGTGTTTTTAATAGGAATGGATGTCATATTTTGTCAAAGTTTTTTTCTGCATCTATTTAAATAATTATATGGTTTCTGCTAATTTTATTGTTTATATGATCAATGATACTTATGATTTTACTAATATTGTACTATTCTTGCATTCCTGGAATAAATGCAACCTGATCAAAATGTATTATTCTTGTGATAAGTTGCTATAGTCTTTTTGATAATATTTTATTTAAGATTTTTGCATCTATATTCATGAGAGAGATTGGTGTATAATTTTCATTCTCCATTTTGTCTCTCACTGACTTAGGTATCAGTACCATATTTGTGTCATAAAAGGAATTTTGTAGGACTCCTTCCTCAGCAATTTTCCCAAATAGTTTGTAGAGTATTGAGATCAATTGATCTTTAAATGTTTGATAGAATTCACTAGTAAATCAGTCTGGCCCTGGAGATATTTTTCCTAGGAAGTTCTCTGATAGCTTGTTCAATTTCTTTTCTGAGATGGGGTTATCTAAGTAATTTACTTCCTCTTCAGTTAGTTTGGGCAACTTATATTTTTGTAAATATTTACCCATTTCACTAAGATTGTCAAATTATGTGCACACAACAGGGCAAAATAATTCTTAATCATTCTTTTTACTTCTTCATTGGAAGTACATTCACCCTTTTCATTTATGGGACTCAAAACTTGGTTTTCTTCTGTCTTTTTTATCATATTGACTAAGAGTCTATCAATTTTATTAGTTTTTTCATAAAACCAACTCTAAGTTTTATTTATAAGTTCAATATTTTTCTTATTTACAATTGTATTAATCTCTCCTTTGGTTTTATTTATTTCTTATTTAGTGTTTAATTGGTGATTTTCAATTTGTTCTTTTTCTACCTTTTTCAATTGCATGCTCAATTACTTGGCATCCATTTTCTCTAATTTTTTTTCATGTATGCATTCAGGGATATAAAAATTCCCCTAAGTACTGCCTTTGGTGCATCCCACAAGTTTTGGTATGATGTCTCATTATTGTCGTTCTCTTGACTGAAGTTATTGATTTTCCTATAATTTCTTGTTGAGCTCATTCATTCTTTCGGATTAAATTATTTAGTTTCCAATTATGTTTTGCCTGTCTTTCCATGGTCCTTTATTGCATATAATTTTATTGCATCATGATCTGAGAATGATGCATTTAATATTTCTGCCTTTCTGCAATGAATTGTAAGGTTTTTATGCCCTAGTACATGGTCTATTTTTGTGTATATGCCACGTACTGCTGAGAAGAAGGTATATTCATTTTTATCCCCATTCAGTTTTCTCCAGAGACCTATCATGTCTAGCCTCTCTAAAATTCTATTTGCCTCCTTATCTTCTTTCTTGTTCATTTTGAGGTTAGATTTATCAAGTTCTGAGAGGGGGGTTTAAGGTCCCCCACTAGTATTATTTTGCTATCTATTCCTCCTCTAATTCCCTTGACTTTTCCTCTGGAATTTAAATGCTATACTGTTTGTTGCATATATGTTAAGTAATAATATTACTTCATTCTCAATGGTGCCTTTTTGCAGGATTTAGTTTCCTTCCTTATATCTTTTAATTAGATCTATTTTAGCTTTTGCTCTATCTGAGATAAGTATTGCTGCCCCTGTTTTTTTACTTTACCTGAGGCATAATATATTCTACTACAACCTTTTACCTTTACCCTTTGCTTCTCCCCTTGTTTCAAATGTGTTTCTTGTAGACAGCATATGGTAGGATTGTGGTTTTTAATCCATTCTGCTATCTGCCCGTTTTTTATGGGAGAGTCCATCCTATTCACATTTACAGTTCTGATTACTGTTTGGGACTCTCCCTCCATCTTATTCCCTCCCCCCTGTTTATATCTTTATGTCTTTTTTTCCCTTCCCCCACTTAAGATTTTTCCTTTTGACCACCACCTCCCTCAGTATTCCGTCCCTGTGTACCCCACTCTTTACCTACCCTTTCCCCTTGCTACTCCTTCCCTCCATACAGACCACCTTCCCCTCCTTGCACCCCTCCCCCTTATCACTCCTACTGCCTGTAGGGCACAATAGTTTTATTCGTAACTGAGCATGTTATTCCCCCCTTAAACCCAAACCAGTACAAGTAAATTTCATACATTGCTCTTCTCTCTCCATCTTTTCTCTCTATTGTTATGAGTTTTTGTGTCTTTTCATGTTAGAATCTAAACTTAGCAATTTGCATTGATCCCTTTTTAAATCAGAACCAATGGCTTCTGAGGGGTGGAACCAAGATGGCAGCATAGAAGCAGCAAGGTCCCGCAGCTCCAACACCGCCACCCCAACCACCCATAAAATATGAGCCCAGTCAAAGTCTAGTACTCTCAGACTCACAAAAATACAGAAAACACATCTATCGCTGAAAGCAGCTTGGCAGGAAGGACTCATCACAGCGCTGAGAGTGGAGGCTGGCCCAACCTGAAGCCGAGACCGAGGCCAGGCACAGGGTGGTGGGAAGGAGCCAGGCTGAGCTGAACTGAGCTGGGTCACAGCCAGTCTTCAGAGGAGGGGATCTACAGCCTCCCGCATCTCCACATCTGCCAAGGCATGAGGAACAGCGATGGGAGAGGGGCAGCTTCCTGGAGCAGAGACTGGCCCAGCCCCAAAACTGCAGCCACAGGCAGGCCAAGACCCAGGGGGTTCAGGAGGAATAGAGCCTCCCAAGCCGTAGCTTGAGTCTACTTCAGAGAAGATCTACTGCACCTGAGGGAATCTTCACATCCAACAAACAAGGATTATATGGTCAGTGAAAGTGAAAGTGAAACTTCGAAACTTAATTTGGGGAAAGAAAAGCAGTTGGGCCAATCTGCCCCGGGGCAAGGAAGCTGTGGAGGAGGGCAACTGCTGTAACAGGCAGCAGCCCCCATTTGGCTGCTTCAAGGACCCAGGCCTGTTGACTCCGCAGGGGGGGCTGGATGGATTTGATCAGGGCCAAGTGCTCTTAAATTTAGTGGCCTGGATGCAGATTGAGGTCTTGGGTGATGGTCTTGGGTAATGGCCTGGGGTACCCTCTCAGCAAGCCAAAGCTGGGGGGACTTGCAACACCCCCTTAATAGCTCTGGCAACTGGGAAAACTCCAGCAATTTCAAACAGAGTTTTCCCCCCTGGGAGTAGAGTTTCACAGAGCTAAAAAAAAAACAACCAATTAACTGAACAGGCCAACATGAGGAAAAGGAAGCAAAATAAGAATAGCAATAAAACTCTAGAATCCTTTTTTGTGAACAAAAAGGATCAAAGCATGGAACGGGAGGCAGACAACCCAGTCAGAACTCCCTCACCAAATGCTTTGAAGACACTTGAAGAGTACCTAGAAGCTATATATCAACTGAAAAAGGACTTTGCAAACCAAGTAAGAGAAGTGGAGGAAAAATTGGGAAGAGAAATGAGAATGATGCGAGAAAATCATGAAAAGAAAGTCAGTAACCTGACTGAAGAAAACAACACTTTAAAGAATAGATTAACTCAAATGGCCAAAGAAGC